>JBBCBC010000036.1:12859249-12959249 GCA_037126765.1 Stenogyne calaminthoides
TAATCATTTTTTGTCGAAATTTAAAAATTTTTTTTTGAAATCTCTCCATAGGAATAATAAAGTGTCTTTAAAAAACATTTTCCTAATCACCAAAAAATAATTATTTTATAAAAAATCTGACATTTCAAAATTGAGATTTTTTTAATTTTTTAAAATTGGCCTTTTTATACATGTAAAAATTGGATTATCATGTAACAAAAAAATTAATCAATTTTGAAGTGTTATACAAGATATTATCTTTTAAAATAAATATTTTTTAATATTTTTTAAATTTTAAAAAGAAAAAAAATTGACATATTTATAACTAAAATTGAAAAACTAAAAAATTACAGGATTAAAAATGGAATCGACTAAACTTACCCGACTGAAAATGATATTATGTCACGGAACAAGTACTAAAATAGGAATAAATAAATTAAAATAGATAATTCAGTGCCGTTTCTTTTTTTTTTTTTTGAAAACCCATAATTCAGTGCCGTTGTGATGAACGTTCTTGAGACTCTTCATTATTCGAATCGACAATACGTGTAATATAAAAAAATATTCAATTGCACCATAATACAAGGCTATTTTAAATAACTATTTCTCATTTTATAATCGTTTCTCCTCGATCTTGTAATCATTTTTATCCTCATTTATTTCAAGAGAGTCAGAAGAAAGCCTCCGAATTGGACTACCAACTAAAGTTAAGCCCATTAGAAACCTATTTAATACAGGCCCACGGAATACGGCCTATGTTTATATTACAGGTGATGAAAGTTCGGGTCCGAAAAATGCCTGAATTGGACAACCAAATAATGATAAGAGAAGCCCAATAGAAACCCACTTAATCTGGGCTCGCAGAATATGGCCCACTTGAACATGGGCCTTAATATAGCATTCTCCACGTGGCACATACCCTGAAACCTGAATCCCATCCCATGTTTCATTACTTGATGAGTTGAAGAAGAATCACATCAGGACTGATTTTACGTATGATTTAAATTTCGAAGTAAAATTATTAAATAGAAAAAAACGTGTGTATAAATAATTAAAATTGGCTGAACATGATGGATTAATTAGATCAATATTTTCTACTAGTTTAGTGCCTGCGTGTTACGCGATTTTCTAATTAAAAATTATAACATTTTCAATACATAATACGCTAAATATAAATTAATAATTGTTTAAGGTGTATATTAATAAATTTTCTTAAACCTTAAAATAAGATTATTGTGTCAAATATTATTTTTTTATTTTAATATGAAGTTGAAACCAACAAATTAAAACAAAATAAATCGACTAAAGAAAAAAAATTAAAAGTGAATGAATTATAATATAAAATACTTTTGCCACATAAAATATGTTAAGATATACATAAGAGCAATTATAAAATAAAATTATTTATTAAGAAATTAATAATTAAATATAATTCACACTAAGATAAAATACATTTAAAATGAATATTTTATTTATCTTAAATTAAGTAAAACAAAAATTGCGAAAAAGAAAAAGATAAATGAATAATTTTATATAATTAAATAAAACATAAAATAATAAATATGAATTACACATTCTATAACATTCACACATATTTTAAATACCTAAATAATTAAAATTAATTATACACAAAAACTTTAAGTTTCATGACACATAAGATTATTTTATAAAAAAAATCAAATAGAAAAATGATATGTGTACTTAAATTTCTCATTGAACGACACATAAGTTAAATTAACATGGAGTTGACACATATGGAAAAAAAAAATCGCTATTAATATATAGAGAGATTACTTGAGTTAATCGAACGGGAAACAATCAATGTCGGTTCCAATTAAAAAAGTTGAACTATAAAGAATTTGATTAGGTCGTGCCTCACCAATTCAAATTTCAGCTTCCTCTCCTTTTGAGATGACACCACTAATTTAATCAATCAAATCTTACACACACATGCAGATGATGCAATAATTAACTACTTCAATAATTGAGTTCAAATTGCTTAACAACAAAGCAAATACTCATAGAAACCACTCCAATCACCTTAATTATGAACAAGATTCACCACACACAATCTAAGTCAAAAAAGACCAAAGGGGACAACCCTTTACCACTTTCTTATCCAACAAGACTACCCCTTTTTACTCCCAACACCATCATTAACATGAAATTTTTTCCAACACATGAAGAGCATCTTTCATACTAGGTCTTTTTTGAGGGACTAAAGAAGCACAACCAAAACCTAGCTTAAACCATGCCAACATGGCATCCTCCCTCCCCGCCACGTCAGCCCTTATCGCCACGTCAGCCATCCTGAGAACCCGCGTGGGGTCCTCAGCCACTGAACCTGCGGTCCATTGGCTGAGCTCCCGTTCCGAGAAGACTTTCCCAGTCAGGAGCTCGAGTAATAAAATCCCGAAAGAGTAGACGTCCCATTTCGGATTAGGTTTGGCGTTGTTGAGTGACTCGGGTGCATGATAAGGGGACGTGCACCCGACGAACCCGATACACGGGCTTCCATTATCGTGTAGATCATCGGCCAATCTCTTGCTGCCGAAATGTCGGGCCGGGCCGTCCGATTTTCGGGTGTACTTGCTGTATATGAGCCAGTGAAGCCCTAAATCACTTATCACGGGCTCCATATCATGTGTTAGGAGAATATTGCTAGGTTTTATGTTGCCGTGCACATTTTTCTTGTCGTGGATGTATGTTAGCCCTCTAGCTACACCTTTTGCTATCTTGAGCCGGGTCTCAAAGGGCAAGTGATATGGTGATGAGCCAATTTTTCCTGAAATTTGATCAACAAAACAAGATGCACAAGTTAATAAAAAAAATTAAATTAAACAAGAAATTAAAGAAAAACAGAGGAACACAGTTGTGGGAGATTGTAACTATGAGTTAAAATAAAGTTATTAGCATCTCTCTCCAAGATAAGGCAGCACATGCTTTTGGCTTATTATTTGTTCCATATATTTGTATACAGTTTTCAGCCTTATTTGCCTCACATCACATGGGTACATACTAATATGTACCACAAATGTGGTCTCAAATTGTATCTTAAATGAAAATCACAATTTATGGTCCCAAAATTCATGGAATTAATTATAAGGACTTATCCACAGAAAGAGATGTCACAATGCATGCAATAAGAATGTGTTTCAAATGAAACAAAAAACCATGTCAATTCCCACACTAATTCAAACAAAAAAAAAACTGCACAAAACAAATTGTAAACAAATTAAGAGCAAAATAAACTTACTGTAACCAACATTAGCCAAGCTTCCATTTGAGACATAATCATAGATCACAAGCTTCTCATCATCTCCACAAAACAACCCTCTAACGCGCACCACATTCTGATGGCGCAGTTTAGCAATCGCCTTAACTCGATTCTCGAGCTCCTTCGCCCTCTCAACCCCGCTCTCCCCGATTCTCCTGACGGCGAACGCCGCCCCGTTTTGAAGCACCGCCTTGTACACAATGGTGGCGCCGCTCGACCCAAGAACATACGCCGACGCCTTGAACAGCGTCTCGATTTCCAGCTCCGTTTCCCCATCAAACATCACTAGTGATCTCTCATTCTTGATTTTTTTCTCATTTTCAAGATGATGATTATCACCAACAACGTAGTTACTATTTTCATCACTCTCTGATTCTGTCATTGCATCTGACGTTTCCTCGCCGTTTCGTATGCTTAAACAGCCCCATTTCGGGAGGGTTTTCTCCACTTTGATCACGGACGACGCCGCCTCCGGATCTTTTTTGAATTCGTAAGCATTAATTGACGAAACAGAGCTTTCTTCTAATTTCTTCTTCTTTTTCTGATAAATGTAAAGAATTAGCGTTGCGAGAAGGCCAACCCCTGCTAAAGGGACAACCGATATTCCGGCAATCACCCCCGGTTTCAGTCCATGCTGAATTCGATCAGGGGTAGGCGGCGTCGTTTGAGGAGAATCAGGCAACGGCGTCGTTCCGATGGTTTTCGGAATAGCAGCAATAGCAGGGGAAGAAGAATTCATCGAAGCATTAGGCGGGGACGAGAATGAAGAAGGAACAACACACAGTTTCTTTAGTAGTTTCCCGCACAAATCCGCATTCCCTGCATACGACACCGTTTTCTGATTCGAAAGCGCCAGCGATGATTCAGGCAGCTCCCCTGAAAGATCATTGAACGACAGATCAATCGTCGCGTTTGCAGGGATTTTCGCGGCGAATTGGGGAGGGACGGCACCGGATAGCTTGTTCGAAGAAAGATTCAAGTAGCTCAAATGTTCGCCGCCGAATTCAATTGGCAACGATCCGTTCAGTAAATTGGAAGACAGGTCCAAAAACTGAACGGATCCAACGCCTTCGGGAATAACGCCGATAAGTAAGTTACTTGATATGGAAACGACGCTGAGATTCGGCAGATTAACGATGGAGTGGGGAATGTTTCCGGTTAAAGCGTTTTGTGACAAGTTGAGAGTTTTTAGAGTGGGGGAGACGAGCTGCGGTAGCTGGCCTGAAACGGCGTTGTTTGATAGGGAAATTTGTTCGATTTGGGAGGCGTTTAGGAGTGATTTAGGGAGAGTTCCGTTGAAGAAATTGTTGGAGAGATCGAGAGTTTTTAAATGTGGGATGAAGCCTATGTCTTGTGGTATGATTCCAACGAGTTTGGAGTTTGGTAGAGTTAGGCTAACGACTCGCCATGTGTTGAAATCGGTTTCAAGTTGAGCACATTTGACGCCCGTCCATAAACATGGGGTGGCGTCGTTGTAATCCCAGTTATCGAGAACGGATAAAGGGTCACTTAGGATGGAGTATTTGAGGGAAAGGAGAAGGGTGCCATCTAAGTTTAGGGAAAATGCAGGGGCTAAAATGAGTAGGAAGAGGTATGACAGTTTGAGGAGATGGAAATTGTGGTTACTCATTGTTTTTGGAGTGGAAAAAAGGTGAACAAAGTTGCATGCTGCAAAGTTGTATTTCATGGGGGAAGAAGGGGAGAGAGGGTCAGCTGCTATTTGAGATGTTTGTTTTGGTGAACAAAAAGAGATAGGGAATTGGTAAAGGAAAGTTGGTGGGACCAAACAAGATTGGTAGGAGTAGTAGTGTGAGCAGATAATATGAGACTTGTTCTGTTTCAAGACTTGAATATTTGAATTTCCCTATTAAAATAAGACAAATTATTATGTATACTTTATGCACCGTACATCAGTATTACTATTATTTATAAAAAACTAACACTTTACAATTAAGTAATAGTAATAGTGGTGTACGGTGCAGAAGATGTATTTAATATCATTCTCTAAAAAAAGTTAATCTTGTGAATTGGATTTATGTAAAACAGTTTTTCGGTGAAATGAGTTCACAGTTACGTGAAAAAACTAATTTTTAATAATGAACGACTAATATTACTTCCTCTGTCCTAGTGTAACTTTCATGTTTCTTTTTGTTGTTATGTTTAACGAATAATAATAAAATAATAAAAATGAAGGGTAGTTTTGAGTATTGGGAGAGGGGGAAAAAGTATATTGAGTAATGCATGGAGTTGTGAGTAACATTTGTAACATTCAATTAAAATAACTAATTCTGTTGTTAAAAGATAAAACACAATATACAAACTAATTGGAAGACTTTGTGTGGTGTTAATATTTTTAATTCTTTCAGGTTTGAGGGTAATTTGAAAGTGAAGTATTTTTGGAGTATGGGAAATTGCAGGTGGATTATTACTGTTTTTTTGTACTTTTTGCTGTCAATACTCTGTTAAAATGTTGTTAGAAAATTTGCTTATATTTGCAGTGGTTTAGGAAGAAAAGTGGAATCTCTGTAATATTTTTGTGTCGTACTAGTAGGCTAGTAGCTATAACTATAAGACATTCACAATGAGTTAGACTCCAGTTTATGTAATTGGAGCAGTGAAGTCCACATTCTGTTGACTTTTCCAGTCTTTTAACACATAATTATTTTTATATGTCACCAATAAAATTTGTGTAATTTAATTTTAAAAACTCTTTTTTTAATTTTTTTTTAACTTTTTTTTTTAATTTCAATTTTCTTTTAACTTTAATTTCAGTTTTAGATGTTTTTTTTTATTTTTTAATACCCGACCCGGCCCCAAATCCCATTCGAATGGTTTGGACTCAGTTTATTCGTCCAATTGGTTCACATTCATCCTAGTCCAATAGTTCATCGTGATTTAGGGTTCATTGTTAGGGGTTAGGGTTTAGAGTCTTTTTTTGGATTAGTGCGAAGCTTGAAGGAGAGTACTTTTTTAAATTTATTAGTCGATCGGCAAAAATGACAAATCAAATTTTTTATTACGTTCTTTATTACTACAATATTGTCAATGCATGTTACCTATAAATCGGTAATATTACTAAATAGGAGCACCATGGATCTTTTTTTTTTTTTTTTGAAGGGTAGGACCACCATGTATTGATAATGCATAAATAGCATATGGAACAACATATTAAAAAACATTCGGTTAATTAATTTGCAAATAAAAATACTTCAAAACAGCCTGGTATTTATTACAAAAATAGTTCGATTTTATGTTGTTTAATTAATCTGGATCATTGATTATAAAATAGTATTTCATTTAATAATTAATTTTACAACATGTGTGGAGCTATGGTGACGTCACTATATCATGCTGCAAGGCTGAAAAAAAAATGATAGCAATTCAAATTGTTTTAATTACCATACAATCGCCATAAGAAAATTGATATTAGTATTAACAATTCTGTCATTAAAATTTCTCTAACTAAAAGTCTTTAATGATAAGAAAGACACAGTCTTTCACTAGAATTTTTTTAATAGTATGAGTGTTGTCTTTAATGACAGAATTATCGTAATTAAAGATCCATTTTCTTGTAGTGAATAATTGTTGTCTTTGTTGTATTAATGTAGGTTTTGATGAGTGAAGCTTGTGTCTTTATCTTAGGAAGTACTTACTATTTGTAGTGGAGCTCCTAGGGCTTGACTTGAGATTAAAATGCCTTAAATTGGAGAAAAGTGTATGTGTGATTTCTTGTTAAAAGTGAGAAACCATGCTTCAATAATTTATGTGATTGCATAAAATGGTTAAAATGTTATATTTATTTAATTCGTGACCCATGTTGATTTCAAGTGCCATGATCTTTTGAAAGAAACAGTGGGTTATGGGGCATAAAATTAATCAAACACTTCGTTTTAGGAAAAAAAAGATAACTTTCTTTTTTTTGCCTCCAACAGTGCGTGTGAAAAGGTTTATAAAGGTTGATTTTGATAAAAATGTAAGAAATCAGTTTTATTAAAATTTGTAGTAAGAAATAACTTGTTGAAAATTAAGAGTTGAAATCAAATTAACATACTTGAGTTGTAATTGTTTGCTAAATTGCAGATTGATGTTAAGTTAATAAACATAGCAACTACTTTTGAACGTACTTTTATAATTTTTTTATTACATAAAATATTTTGAAATCATTTAAATGAATGATAAACGTAGATATGAAATAAAGTTTTTAACGTGCATTATTTGTCAGCAGTAGAGAAAGTGTACTAGTGTAGGAATCACTTTTTACAATCGATGAAATGGGCCATTAGCTAAAAGCCCTGAATGAAGGGGTAAATTTGTCGGTGGTTCCGGTGAATCTATTTGTATTTTTGCTATACAACTTCTCAGCTTTGCAACAAACAAGAAGCTAAAAACCCAAGTCTTTTTCCTCAAAAAGAAAAGAAAACTAGTTTTTGAATATATAATAAGTCAGTTTAAGTGAAATTAATTAATATTTAATTCAAATTTCAAATTCAAATATTCATCGGTAAATGAATTATTTTGTACCTATGATTCACATTTGAAAACATTCTCAAAGTCCCGGAAAATTTTAACTACAAAATGACACAACCTTTCTATAGAATAATTTTTTTTAACTATAAATACACCTAGCACATCATACAAAATTAAATCTAAACTTATCGAATGTCGGCTGCAATTTCTCTTCTTAATTGATTTTTTTTTTTGAATGTGAGATGATTTATATTTATGTTCTCAATAAATATATATATTCTGAAGCAAGTCACGAGTTGACGCAAGGATTCAGTGCATTATTTAAATTTGCTATGGATCTGAATTGCCGAATTAATTAAGTAAATTCCATAATCCACCAAACATATTCTGTCCGTTTGCATCATTTTCAACACGGTTCAACTTAGTATGATTAAGGTGACATTAAAATAAATGAAAGCTTCGAGATCTCAAAGGGGTTTTAGGTTTAAATTAGTGGTTCGGTTAAATTATACATAGCAACGGGCCCACATGTTTTTCAAATTGTATTTTAAAATGTAAGAACAATTAATTTCTCTAAATGGTCATAGTGAATCATTAAATGAGCCTCAGTTAAATGGAATTTGGAATCATTAAATAGGCCCAAGTTAGAAACTAAAAGGTCCTGCCCATTTTTTTCCAGGCCTTCTTTTAAAGTAGGCCATTTTATTTCACATATGACAACTCTTTTCAGGCCTACTTCTCTCACTAATAATAACTAGTATATCTAAGTTTGAATATTAAAATTCAGCGCAAGATAAATATATGAGTTGGTGCTAAGATCACCAAAACACTATTCAACCCAAAATCAACAGACAAAAACTAGCTTACTGAAAAACCAGACCAAAAGTTGATAACTATTTCAAACATTTACATAAATGAAACTCTATAACCGGCAACTTCAACTAACAAAACTGCCTCTCATTCCAAAATTGTCCACCAAAAGACAGTGAAAAAGTGTTGTCTCCTACCGCAACCCGTTTGATTGAAGATTCTGCAACAATGGCCCGTGCATTCTACGCCTCAATTCTGGGGATTCGGAGTTCAAGATAATAGGCCTGCAGCGTTTGTCCAATTGCTTCCAACTCGAATCCTGGTAATGTGCAATGAGCGCATCCCGGCCCTGAATACGAGCATAGGCTAAAGAGGCAACCTTTTCACTATTGAATTTGTTCCATTTCTTTCCATTGAATGCCTGTGTTTCAACCAAAGTCAGAACAGATATGGGACTGATATAGATTAAGAATAGAAGTTTTTCTTTATAAAAGAAAAGCAACCTCATAGAACGGAATGATGTCTGCTGGAGACAGCATGTTGACGAACGCGTAGCCCACGTTGCATTTGTTCTGCAAACAGATTCAGGTATCATGTATCTCAGATTCATTAAGAAGAAAAAAAAAAATGCATCAAAAGTATAAGCAAAAAAAAAAAAAACTGACCCTAATATCAATGGGCATATAGAGAAAATCATAAGTTCCCTCATGATATTCATCTATGGCATCGGCCAACATCTTGTTTGTGTACCTAGAAAGCGGCAGAATCCATGAATATCAAGAAATTATAAGATATCATAATTATAAATGAGGAAACTTAAAGGATCTTGTTTGGGATATTTTTAATCATGAGTGAAGTTCTAGTGTCTTCACAACTTAGAACCTTATCAAGATCGAGATTTAACTGTCCCCTCTCAAATTCATTGAGCTCAGCTCGCCGCGAGAATGGGAAGCCGGGACTCAGTCTTGGAGACTTGATGCTAAAAACGGGAGTAATGTTTCCGACTGAGTGAGCAGATCCAACATGGAAGTGCAGGTGCTGATCAGAGGAGCTGCAAAATGACGCGTGATCATTCACAAACGGAAAGCATCGTTTGGACTGGGTATAAAAGGGTGCATGTTAGCTTGAGCTCTCGTTGCAGTCGTCTCAGAGAAGGGTCTGGTACTGGATCCAGGTAAACTGCTGCTTAGTGGAGGATTCTGATTGTAAGCATAAGCTTATAGAGAAAAAGAAAAACAGAGTTGAAACGAGTTAGCAAGCGGGAGAGAATAAAACATATCATTTTATTATAACTATGAACTCCAGTGGGCCATACCAGGGGGAGAATTCTCAACCAGAGAACGCACGTGGGGCAATATCCGTTCCTCTTGATCATGCTCGTGATTCCTACGCAGAAGCAAACTGAAGTATTTTTAAATAGTATTAGTTGCTTTACAAAAAAGTATTAATTATTTTGACTGAAAAGTATTAGTTGAACATACAAGAGTGTTACATGCACTAACATTAAACATTAAGTTTAATGATGACAGCAATAAAAATGTTACTGAACATTAGAGGAAGAAGCTGTGTATCACCTTCGACGGGCTCCACCAGGGCGGCTAAGTTCCAATGTTATATGTTTCCCAGGTATTTTACGTCCATTTAAGGATAAAAAGGCAGCTTCAACAGCTCTAATATCACAAAATTCAATAAATCTATGGCGTCCCGGTGTTTCTCTTATCTGTTCAGAATTGAAGGAAGCACACATATCAGTTTTGCATAGAAACAACACGTCAAAGTATGAATATATCATTACCTCTTTGATATCTCCGTGCACCCCAAAAATTCTCATAAGCTCATCATTGGAAACTGATGGTTCCAAATTCAAGACTACCAGAGTTCCTTGGTTTAAATCCTCGTTTGTCGGGTATTCCTGGAATTCGAAAAGAATGTTGACTAACAGAAATTGGATACAACACAAGGATGCCTGCCTTGCAAGCTTTAAAAGTTAAAAAATCAGACCTTAGGAATCGCGTAGTGGATATCAATTTTTCTTCTGCGGAGTGGATGATTTTGTAAAACCCGTATAGCCCGTTGAGCAGCACGAATATCATAGTAAGAGATCATCACAAAGCCCCTATGTTTACATGTAGTGTGCATTTTTCTGATAGTACCACAACCCTGAAAACATTGAAGCAAAATAACGAAATTTTGTAAGTAATTTCATTATCAAGTGTTGATACATACATAGTTTGTTTCTTTTAGTCTAGCCAACAAATAACAAGAAAACTTAGCATATAAAATGTGAGAAAGCACAAAAACTTTGCAGTACCTCAAAAATAGATCTAATCTCAGCATCCTCAACCTTACTGTTGATGTTGAGTACGAATAACGTTCTACAAGGACGCACTCCATGAGGATGTTCCCCCAGCAAAGTTCCCATACCATTGCCGACATCCCCATCAGATCGGCTCGAATTAGAAACACGAGCAGCTCTTAAACTATCTTGTGTATTGTTTTCCAATTCCAGACCTCCACCACTGTCAAAGAGATCGGATTCTTCTTCTAAGTCGTCCACAAGATTGGGCAACCAAGCCCAACTGGGCTCAAACTCATACGCATGGAGTTCATCTTCATCAGGGAGGAAGTCGTGCTTTTGTTCATTAAGGTTCACTTTATAATAGGACCAAAACAAGAAAGAAAACAAATTAGTATTCGTAACGTAATTAACAAAGTGGTGGAATTAAATTAATAATGATGAGTGCATACATTTGTCAGGCAATGAAGTTGAGAAAAGTGAAGTATGAGTTGAGGCACGATCCGTATCAGATCGAGGAAACAGCTCCCATCCATTAGTTCCCTGTGTTGAGGCATGTGTTGAAGTTCTTGAAGCACCTACGACATATATATATTGAGCTCAAGAATGACCGAGTATCTTTTTATATTGTACAACTAATTCAATATCATTTATTGAATTCGTTAAAGGTCATTGAGACAGATCATCCGCAACGACATGTTCTGCTGTGATTTGTAAAAGAAAGATATTTTACCTAAGTGCTCGCCCAAGATGATTCTCAACACCTAGTGATCTAGTAACTTAATTGCTAAAAAAAGAAGAACAGTTTTCTACAGCAGGTAATCTGAGAATCATCTGATTCTTCAGCTAAGTAAAGTGAGACAAAAATTTCAAGAACTCATGAAGACATATTTCACAATAATACAAGTGAGCCCAGATAACTAGCTACTAAATCACAGCATAAATTTTTTTTTTTTTTTTTTTCAACTGCTCAAGGAACATTAGAAACAAAAAATCAGGATGTGAAGAAATGAATTTGAAGTACCATTATTGAACAATAATTGAGTCCCATATATATCAACTTCCATTTGCAGAATCCAAGGGAGATCCAATATCAAAGCATGAAATATAGTACCTCTTTCTTGATTTTTCTTCAGTAATTCAGCACTCCCAAGAATAGCCTATAATAAAGCAAGAAAAAGTATGATATTTTTCATGATATAACGCCATACTTTTCACAAGAAATCAACAAAGGTATAATTGGGATTAAAAACTACGGCAATTCATTAATTCATTAATTAGCATTAGTTTAGCAGTCACCAAAAAACAAAAAAAGAATTTCAAAACTCATCAAAAGAAAAACCCCCGAATACAGAATGAAAAACTGATGTCATTCAAGAATCTAAAAAACCCATACAGAAAAAAGAAAAAAAAAACTTGCTATCTACCAACTCAATAGATTAAGCCCATTGAATCTTACAAAAAATACCAACAAACCAGTATTTAAAAACACTCAGTACATCATTGTAAACAACCCCACCACAGAAAATTCAAAGAACACGTAAACACAAGGAGAAAGAACTCATACATATACAGAACACACAATGAAGAAAGCAAAAAACGTCATAAAGACAAAGTCTTTAAACTTGATAAATTCAAAATTTTGTGAGAAAAAAGAAGGAACAGAAATCGCTGGAAAAGAAAGAATGTGAAAGTGGGGAGGGGACTTTATTTATTTATACTAATAAATTGAACTGTATTTTAATGTTGATTTTGAGTCCACTTACATTCATGCACGCGGGAATGGAAAAAGAATGATAAAATTGGAAATACACGGTGAATGGAGATATGATGACAGGGCTATGATAACCTTAATCTATGTTTATATACTCATATTTAATATGCAAAATTAATAAATTATAGATAAGGTTAAAATTATGATATCTAATTGATATTTATAATCTTTTCCAAAATTAGCTATGGAAAATATATATTTTTGACAGCTATGGAAAATATATATTTACTTACATATGTAATGGTATTTTAAATCCGGTAATTCTCAATTGGCCGGGCAGAAAATGACCTAAATATCATTACAGACTTAATTTAAGTTTTAAATAACAAGTATGCCTTGATAATTTTTTACTTGGGGTGTTCGAAAATAAAATTAAAAGTGGTACCAGGCCAAAGCGTCGCCGCCGCTATGACTACCACCACCTCCCTGGCGGCGGCCGCCACCGCCACAACATCCCTTGTAGCCGCCGCAGCCATCGCCACCACATCGCCCCTGCCGCCGCCGCCGCCGCCGTCGCTATCACTACCACCATAGCCCCTGCGATGCCACTGCCGCCGTCACCACCACTCCGGAAGGATTGCCTTTCATCTAGAAACCCCTCAATAACAACCAGAGGAGTAAAATTAAGAGAGGTAGCGATTTAATTATAAAAAATAGAAAGATGATTGAGAAGGTTGATGATTACCGGCCGCAGCACAAATGATAAATGGAAAGAGAATTTGGTTCATGAATGTTAACCTAATTCAGAAGGTGAAGATAGATATTATCTGAACTTTTAGAAATTACTAATATGGTACATATACACTATATCGTAGGAGTAGTTATTATATTATCAATTACCTTTTCCAAATAGTGAATTAAGACTCACAAAGGGTGAGTGTATTTTTTCTCCTTAGTCATTTGAATAAAATTTTATTTCGAGTAATATCATAATCCACTGTTCATACTATTTAGCATTAATTAAATCGTAACTCACAAATCATATCGTACCACTGCAAATTAAATTTTATTCAAATTACTATTTTTGTATTAGTTTAGTTAATTGTAAATTAAATAATGTAATGTCATTATAATTCAAAATTCAAATAAAATTGCGAAAACAGACTGATGGATCTAAACTTATAAAATTTATTCAAACTACTATTTTTAACCAAAATAATGTGAAACATAGTAATTTGAAGAATTTACAATTTTGATACCAATGTTTGTGGGCTGTGTTTTGAAAAGCGGATACGACCGGCCGGTCGGACCGGAGAGCCCAGCGTACCGCTTACCAGCATCCGACCGCTAATCTTCCGAAGCGTCCGGGAACCGGTCAAAAATGGGAAAATCGGATCGAACCGGTCTCGGGTTGAACCGGACGCTTAAGCGGTTTGATGTATTTGTAAAAAGTATATGGATATGGATCAATTCTCATACTCATTTTTCACGGATAGTTGCGGCTTCTCCTCCCAACGGCACCGTTCAACGGGGCGGCCCTGTTCTCTCCGAGAAGGTGAAATTTTTTTGGTTCTTGTAATTAAAATTTGACGAGATTAGGAATTCAAAAAAGAGAGAATGAATTTATTTGGGAGAAGACATAAAAAGGTTCTCGCTTTACGAGAAGAGATGGAAAAGGAGATAGTGGGGTACCGGGGTGGAAAATGGGGGCTACGTGGAGTAATTCAAACTTTTATTTGTGGAATTAGTATTTTGATTAATATAATAATTATTTTTATTTTTAGTATTGGAGTAAAAGTTATTAAAAAAATCATATTTTATAGAATTATGGGTTCAAAATAGAGATAGTAGAAGATAACTTTGATCTAGATTCTTAAAATTAAATTTGAAATTACAATGTTAGATGTATGTTTATTTGATTTTTCATAATTTATATATTTAATTATATATTACATAATTATGATGTCATACCAGCTCAACCGCTTTAATAACGGTCAAACCGGTCCGATCAAAAGCGCTAAAGCTGTCCGAACCGATCGCCGCTTCCGTTTTTAAAATATAATTTTGGGGTTTCATACTCAAAACATAGTGATTCTACCAAGTCTTAATTTATAATTGCATATCTAATTATAATTGACAAAAATTTGTAGATTTAGTTCATGATATTAACCTTTTTTTTACTTCATGATATTTTTTATTCTATCCATTATATTCAGGACATAATACGAGTCAAGTTTAGTGGTTTAGAAAAATGTGTTAGAAATAAATGAAATGAGTCAAATAATACAAATTCATAGCATATATATGATTCATGGAAGATCAACTCATTATAATTTAAATAAAAGTCCCGAAATTTAAGCTATGGATAAGATTTGGTTATGATTCCAACTCTGAAATTCTTGAAAGAAGTCAAAGTCAAAGAGAGAAATAGAGGATTAAGTTAGGGTTTGTAACCAAAATTATATTTGATAAAAAAAATTATTTTTGTAATTTTTTTTCGTGTTTATTCATATATTTGATAAACATAGTGATTTGAATTCCTTTTTTAATTCTGAGTGTTTTACAGTGTGATAAGTATAAGTACGTTTGGCAAAAGGATGGGTGTAATAATTTTTAAATTATTTTTTCACATCTAATTAGACAAACATAGTCATATGAAAATCTAAATCTAAATCAATTTTGAAATGATAAAAAAAGATTTGTATTCTATTATAAGTCAAATAAAAAATATATAATCATAAAAAGTAGGTCTTCATGCATCAGGTGCACCGTATAATTCAATTGTGTTTAGACCATTTGAATATGATCAAATACAATCAAAGAGATATTAATTTAAAAAAAAAAATTGAAAATCAAAAAAATATTCAGTAATATTTAAAAATAAATAAATTAGCAAATTTTATAAAAAAATTAACAAAATAAAAAAACTAAGGAATGATTAACAACAATGCGTGTGTTTTTTTTTAAGTGCAGTGTTATGTAATGGTATGAGATTTGATAAATTAGCAGTTTAGCATTGATTTAACTTAATTCCTTCAAAACCCTAATTTAACTTACTTTTTTAATTAATAAAATTTTAATTTTGAGATCTTTTGAAATTTTTGTGTGTTTTAATTTGAGTTGTTTTACGAATCTGATTTTATTCATCTCTGAATTTTTTTGAGTTAATCTAATTTTCTTTATCTCTGTGATTTATCGGGAATGCAGCGACTCTATACATTTTAAAAATAGACAGTGGTGGTGGCATGGGGACGACGGCGGCGGAGCGCCTATGATCAGCCGGCCGACGGTGCTTCAATAAGTACATAATTTACATTTGAAACGTCCAGTAAAAAAGTTGGAGTAATAGTTCTTATAATGTTTTTTTCATTTTAAGACATTTAAGATAAAATAACACAACGGCAAAATAGTAATTATGTAATATTAATAAATTAATTTTTTTTTAATAATTTTGCCAAGGGCAGAATCTGCCAATTCTAAGATATTTATGATTGTAATTAAAAAGACATGTGTCTGCAAATAAAAATATATGACGATTTTAAAAATTTATATGAATATGAGGGTTTAGATAGAAAGATTTAATATGCAAAATTAATAAATGATCGACAAGGTTAAATTATGATGTTTAATTGACTCTTATAATTTTTTTTCAGAATTAGCTATGGGAAATATATATTCACTCGGCATATATAAATGTATTTTAAATTTACGATTGTAATTAAAGAGATATGTGTCTGCAAATAAAAAATATGACGATTTTAAAAACTTATCTGAACCTGAATTTACAGTAAACTCTACTGTTTCAATAATACTGTTATGCATACACAACATTATTACTATGCATAATCACTATCATTATTAAAAAAATACTTTATTTTTTAAATAGTAATAGTATTTAGGATTAACAATAATAAAGTTTTGTGCATAATTGTGATATAGTTCATGTATAGGTCTAGTTCACAGGAGTGTTAATCTTTGATTTATCGATTATAGTTGACTTCGATGTGCTATAAATGACGATGCTGACAATATCGTTAGATCGTCTCTAACCCAAAATTTCAAAATACAGTGTTTTATACTTTAAAATGCAAAACTCTACACTCTAATTTAAAAATATTCTTCAACTCTATACTTTATATATTACTTTATTTATTATTTAATTCATTTTTTATATATTTCTCCAACAAATATTTTTATTTAAAATTGTTAATTTAATTTATATAATTGAAATATTCAGTTAGTGAATTACTTAATTAAATATGAATGTAGTTTTTAAATCAAAATTTAATTTGAACATGAAACTACGAGTCGTATATCAACTTAAAAAGTTACACACAAAGACGCAATCATACAACATTTTAAGAATTTTAACTATGCTAACAAATGAATTGCAATTAATATTCTCAAATACAAGTGCATTTATAGAATAAATATAAATTATAAAATTTAGATATATAGTATTTAATATATATAGAATATACAGTTCAAAACCTCATTTTCAAACTCCATTTCGAAGTATGCATTGAAAAATAAAGTTTTTCTCTGAATACAGTTTGGGTTGGGAATGCCATTACACTCTCATTTTTTTAGGTTATGAATATTGGGCAAATTATTATTTTTCAATCAAGTGGCAGCGTAGGACAAGAACTAAAATTTCATTTCACTTGGGTCTTAGCAGCTCGCCTCCATGCGGGTTTCAGTGGTCGGCCCATTACTTTTCAGTGTTAAGTGTTAACCTGTCATCTTTCTTTGTAGAAAGTTATTTAAAATATGAATTAAGTTTTTTATAGTTCAATAATTCTATTTCGTTATGAAATTGATCTTAATTGTTTTGATTTTTTTTAATTTTGATCATGCAAGTTATAATTTTTTTGAAATTGGCCCTTTAACTTGCTCTTGCAGGTCACCGAATAAATAACATCATTTAGGTATTATTTTGTTTTTTTCCTTTAACTTCAAAATGTCACCTACATTTTTTTTTAATCCTAATTAATAAAAATGTTATGTTAAGCTTGAACACTTTCAAATCAAATATGTATATTAAATTTAAAATACAGATAGTTAGCAATTAAAATACAAAATACACTACTACTCTCCTACTTTAGAATGATTGCAACAATAACTGCTAACAATAATGAAATATAAAATTTATAAACGGTCTTTCATATTAAATCTCAATTTAATTATTGTTTATTAGCTGGAGGGGGGAGAAGAAAAGCAATAAAAGAACAAGCAAAATTTGTCCCTCTTGAAAGTTGGATGGAAATCTTAATTTGTAAATGGAAAAAATATGACAGTCATAACAAAATTATCTATAATTAAAAGATTTGACATGATAATTCATTCCACAATTCAATAGGCACATATTTTAATCAACAAACTGATACAAAAGCTAAAAGAAGAGAGAGAAAAAATAAGAATTATATTCAACAAAAACATAAGGGCTGATTGACATTCAAATATGAACAAAATCAGAATGAAATTACATTCTCCATGTCGAAACTCTTGCGTGAAAGAAAGCTTGGGGTGTGAGAGCATAAATCCATTAATCACCATTAATTTGGTAAATGAAGGAAAATTCCTATATTTCCAGATCCCCCTCAGCAGCTCTAACCATATATCAATGTTTTCACGAATCGAATTTTGAAAACCGATTTTCAAAATCTATTAAAAAACCAAATCTAACATCACCTACGAGTGTGAGAGCATAAATCCATTAATCACCAATGATGAAAATGGAAGTTACATGGCTGACTTTGTCAAAATCATCAGCTCCATCGTACACACGTTTTGCTAATTTCGGCATCCTAGTAATCGTCAATTTCTCAAGGGTGTGAATAAATCTAAATCCATCAGGAATCATGTCCAAACCTAAGCAACCATTCATATGTACTTTAGAGATGATAGGCATGACTCCTTCCTCCACTCTCATTTCCCTCCGTCCTATTTCAATCTTCACACCTACTTTATTATCGAATTTTTGTGAGCTAGTTGTTTATTAGTTTTTCAAATGATAAAGTGATTTTTAAAGAGGGGTATTATAGATCTACTTATCATCTATTGCATGCATCTTTAAAAATTACTTTATCATTTCAAATACTAATAAAAAACTCGCTCGCTAAAACACGAGAAAACAGTAAACGTGAAGATTGAAATGAGACGGAGGGAGTACTTCATTTTATGGGAGGGGTCAATTTTTTTTTTAAAATAATCAATTACAATAGTTCATTTTACCACCCGACACATGACACATATTTCTGTCTCGTTATAGATCAAAATCGCAATCATTATAAAAGGGGATCCACCCGAAACCGCAACCATAATCATCATAAGAGAGAGACAAATTAGTATTATCTATGCGCTCTAATAAATTGCACATTTTTTTATCCAACGTTTCAAAATAATATGCACACTTTTAAAATATAATATATTTTTTCATAATATCTACAATTTTGCTCAACTTTCTTAATTTATATGCTCGGCAAAGGGTGCAGTTTATTTCGGAGTATCTTCTTATAGTTTAATTTTCCTATTTATTTTTCATTTACATTTATTTTTATTTTAAAAAAAAAAGTTAGGGGAGCGTTATAGCAGCTCACAAGATGGTTAATGTTGCTCCAATGACTGGCCAATTGACAAAAAGGCTATTCCTTACTTCGGATTAGCTTCCGTAAAAAAAAAAAAAAAATACTTCGGATTAGCAACCTTGAAAAATATGCAGACTCTTCTGCTGCCAGCAGGTCGCTCCGGCGTTGCATCACCAGCTCCGCCGTACAGGGCGGCATTTTCTCAGCACGCCCCGTGCAGTGTGTCCCGTCCGTTTCCCCGATTTAAGGCCAGCGATTATCCTCATTCCTCTCTGTCCTCATTGAAATTACTCAAAAGCTTGTCTTCACCTTTTATAATCCTCAATAATCATTGTAATCACAGTGTAAAAACCCTAGCTTCCCCTCCCGTTTCTGCTGCGTATAGTTCTCCAACTGATGAGTCTGAAAAGGCCAAGCTTGCTCAGGTCTCTCTCTCTCTCTCTCTCTCGCCGTTCGTTTGTGTTACTGTTAGACGCAATTTTTGTGTGGATTGGGGTTCGGAGAGTGCGTATCTGAAATTGCTGGGTTGAGACTTAAATTTTCTGTGTATGATCTGAATCTAGGGTTTAGGGTTTTGCTCTTTGTTAGCTAGACCAGGAATTGTAGAATTGTGTAAATTTAATTGAAACCCTACGTTTATTCTCTATTTGCATTTTTTTAATTAGTATGAGGAATTATAATAGTGGTCTTCACACAATGCATATATAGAAATTGACTCGAAATTTTGCTGATGTTATTTATGCCTAAAGCAATTGTGATCTTGGAATTTTTAAGGCAAAAGTTTCCACTCTGATGCATGATTTGACCCAAATGATTCACATGATATCGGTAGATTTGACCTAAACACATTAATTTCCCCCTGTGAAAAATCTGTGTTTTTAATTGTCTGCTTTAGGTTTCAAAGAGATTGGAGAAAACTTCAAGGTACTTTAAGAGACTGGGCAGTTTTGGATTTTGGGGGCAGCTAGTTTCCACAGTAGTTGCTGCTGTAATCCTTTCATTTTCTGTTGTTATCACCGGGAAAATCACGTCTCCTGTTACCTTTTATACAACTGCTGGCGGTATTGCAGCTGGATTTGTTTCTGTGTTTTGGTCATTCGGCTATATTCGCCTATCTGACAGACTTCGGAGAACAGCTAATGATCCTTCAAAGGTAATGTTATCTTAAATTCTGGCATATAGCAATATCATCAGATTCTTTTATTTCTATTGCCTAAAGTTACAATTTCTTCTTACTTATTTTGTCATATCATAGATATTTACATGAGTAAGAGTTTGGAAAAGACAATGGGCCATATCCCACAATTTCAACTAAGTCTGTTTGGAAGATGTCGTTTTGGGGGTCTAAATTAGAAATAAAATATGATAACAGGGAGAGAAAATCGAACAAACCTAAGAAATTTAAATGGTGCATCTGCAAGTTAGATAAGAGCAAATGCTGGGAAGGATGGAGTTGCGGACTAACCACTAAAGAGAGTGTAATGGGTCGAACCAGTCAATTATCATGCATGTTATCCAATTCTTAGCAAATTAATCTAATAATGTAAGAGAAGTAAGCATCTTCTTAAACTTTTAGTTGAGAAGCCGAAGGGCATCTGCATTAACATGTGAGGTATACAATAATACGAACTATTATATAATAACAAATACGTGTGACTGAAAATGACCAAAACAGGGCGTCTGAATACATATGACATGTTGCTCTGAATCTTGATAATAGTCTGAGTTGGTATTTGCTTTTGTGGATCTTTAGTTGTGAATTGTGATGGTGAACCCTTTGCACGTTCTTGAAGTTCCAACACCAGAAAAACAAACACGGAGAGATTCCAGATTTTCTAGCGTCTTTCAGCGTTCTGTTAATAAAATGTCTGTAGTCTCTAACGAAAAAATGTGACTATTAAGACATATTTTGATCCTTGCTTGCTTTTCAGGCACCTCCTCGTGCTGATGTAGTAAGAAGCCTGAAAAATGGCATAGCTGTAAATCTATTGGGCTTGGGTGCTGCTATACTTGGCATGCAGGCAACAGTAGGTATATTGGTGGCCAAAGCTCTTACGACTTCAGCTACTCCATATTATCAGGGAAACTCCCCAGTTCTGGCCTTGGACGTGTTCTTGGTGCAGGTATTCTTCGTAATTAAGCTCAAACTTTACATATCCTTGTGTTTTGTCCTTCACAGATCGTTCAAAGCTATTGGTTGTTTATATGCATTTATTGTTTTATTTTGCAGGCATCAGCTAACACCATACTGTCACATTTTCTGGGGCTCGTAAGCTCGTTGGAGCTGTTGCGCTCCGTCACCTTACCACCTTCAGACAGTGTTCTGATTCCCAAAATTGCTTAAAGCTTTATGCTGTGTTGGTGAGAGTAATTAGAATCCGTCGAAGGGGTTGGGGTATCACCTATGAAAAATTGTATTAAGTGGGATCTCACCTTAGATTTTGCGCTTTTCATTGTGTTTCAATCAAACAAAATCTCGCATCCAGCTTTGGAAAATAATAGCGTTAAGTTCCTTGTGTATTTGGAGTCGTTGAGCTAAACTTTCTTCGCCATTTATTCCACGTATGTATGTCTAATTGATTTGTTAAAAAGTTAATTTGATTCATTTGAAGTCGGGTTAGATTATGAGGGTGTTTGTACTCACTTGACAACAGAAGAAAATCACTTTTAGGGAGTGTTTGCAAGAGTGGTTAGGAATCACTTATTTTAAAGGTTTATTGTCACAACCTATAAAAACAATTAATTTAAAAAATTTCAAGGGACGTTTTGCAACAGCTATTCAATATCATGATTTAATTGTAAGAATCACTTTTTAAATTTAAAAATTTGTGAGGCGAGTCAGGTGACAATTTTATTAAGAGTGATTTTGTTAATTGTATTTGCAAATACTGTTGCACACACATCCTCAAAAATTGAACTTTTAAAAAGTGATTCTGCCATCAAAGTGATGTTAGGGGATATTTTGAAACACCATTTGAATAGTTAGAAGTATTTTTTTTAAGTTGGTGAGACCCAACTTAAAAAAAAAAAATCTTGGGGGTGCAAAATGAATTTCAAAACATCCCCTTAATAAGGGGTGTTTAAAATTCAAAAGTAATTCTTGGGTGCAAAAACACTTAAAATCCATAAGTAGTGAAAAGACGACTTTAAAAAAAGTGATTTTAAGCTTTTAACCCCTGAACTAGCAAAAGCTTGATAACAATATTAATAAATCTGACTAATGCTGCTCCAATCGAATTGATTCACTTCCACTGGACATACATCTGCTGAAAATGATAATACCAAAACCCAAGAGCCAAAAGATACAATCCACGAATGCTCTAAACTCAAGATATTATTAATTCCAGAACAAAAATTTATATACTAACTAGATGATGTATCGTTTCTGTAGTAAAAATAAGTCTGCACAGTCTCAACAAAAAAGTTCCAACATTCAAATTTGCCAAGATACACACCATCTATACTATATCCTAATCATATTCATATATGTTGGATAATGAGAAACTAACCCAAGAAATTCAAATCTCAAACTCTCAGTTTCTACTACCTGCAAGAACAAAAGAGAGTAACAAGGAGCACAAACAAGCTCAAGCTCCGGCTTCGGTAGACGATGTTTGCCGCCTCAATTCCTCATCGGCATTAATTCGAAACTGATCCCACGCACTCCCAGGACTCGTATCCAAAAAATCGTAAGGTACAGCAGTTTTTAAACCAGGACGAATACCACACTGGCTCTCCACGATACGAAATTCCAACTCACTCTCCCCCGCTTTCGCCTTCTCTTCCAATTCATCCCAACTAAACAGCAGAGGAAGAGTGGGCCCACCCCAAGGGTTGAAATCCAACACCTTAACTCTCCCATCTCTCGTGACGTACACATCAAACGCATAACTCTCGGACCCAAACTTCTCCTTCACCTTCTCCAAGAAAAATAGCCGAATCAATGTTTTCAATTCATCTTTCCCGTCAAGAAGAGCAGGATAGAAGTTGGTCACCTCTCTTTGAGAAATACCCAAAAGGACCTCATGATGAACAAAGCAACGAAACTCCATCTCAGGATGTAGCGAAGGGTACCATTTACGGAGTGCAAGGAAGAATCTTGACGGCCTTGACACAGTCTTGTCCGTGCATGAATCATAAGCATAGCAAAGATCATGGACAACCGAATCAGAAGAGCGCAGCAAAAGGACAATCTCGGAAAAACGGGTACATTTGAGATTCACATTTGAACTGATCCAAGCAGCATCTTTGGGGGCACTCCAGTTTAGCTTAGGAAACACAGAACCCCCTAGAGACTCAATAGATGCTTTAATTTCCATTTCCAATTCAGGGAACGAAGGGGGTGGGGTGGTTTCATCGGCTTCATCTCCTAATCCTTCTGATACAACGAAATCTTCTTCTTCTTCAGGTTTATGGACTCTATTTGGAAAGGCATCCGAGTTTGTGATTGAAACAGGGAGTAGCAAAGGACCAGAATCGTCGAGAAGGTATTCGATGAAGGATTCTGGAAGCTCATGGATTATGGTTTTAATGGATATGGATTTGAATTTCGGGTACCATTCTTGAATCTGGCAACTGTTTATGTCTTCTTCCTTCATCTCAAAAGCTCGAAACTACTTGCCCTTCAAATCAAAGATAAGATCCACCAAGACGCTGCTCAATATTAAGCAAACAATTATAATTTATAGGCAAAAACAGTCCGACTGTTCACAAACTAACACCCACTCCTTCCAAAGTGATATTCTCTAATTTATAAGTTGCTTATCTTTAGGTTAATAATTTAAGTAACTTAATATACTCAAAATTTCGTCTGGCTTGTTACTTGTGATCAAATTACTGTCTTTGAAGCCTCCTACTTTATGTTTTGCTTAATTCATTTGCTGGCATGACTAAACAACCTTCGAACCTAGTGCAAGTTCACAGAATTCAAAACTTTGAAAACCGGCGCCGGACATTGAAGAGAAAAACAGCACAGGTAAAGAAAGAACCTAGAAAAAAAAGGTAATGAAAGAAAAAGCATATATACGAGCAGTATCTGAAACAGGATAACACTGGCATATAAAGAAGCAAAGAAAGCAGGAAAAAACAAAGAAGAAGAAATCTTACCTTCAAGTTCGCGCGGAGTTGGCTGTCGATTTTTCCCTTATTTGGGCACTCTTGCCCTAATTTTGTCTCAAAAGATTGAATGGGCCAGATGGGCTTTAGTATGACAATGGGCTTTACAAAGAAAAGTGTTGGACCAAACCCAAAAAGAGCCCAAAATAATAATCCTAATTACAAGGCATAATAGTAAAAATAATTAAATTGTAGTGCAAGCTTTTGATATTTTAATCATGCCTCGTGAAACTAGTGTAATTTTGAAAATATTTTGATTCACAAATTAAACAAAACAATTTTTTTACTTTTTTGTAAGCAATTTTCATACTGAAAAATTCCAATATTGTTCAACAATACATAGAGCTACTATTAGTTATTCCTTTAAAAAATATTCAGTTAGTCATATTAATAACAATTTCATTTATTTCCTTGTTGAACGAAGTGGCAGACGTGCACTAAAGTTGAAATTGTCTCTTTGCTCCACTAGCTACAGTTTTTATTAACTTCACAAACCGATTATGAGAACTAAAAAAATGCTGTCATAAATTCCAGTCGATAGTCGTACATATTAACAAAAGGAATGAAATTTATTCACCGAGATTACAATAAATACATAATCCAAAATTTGCAAATCAAAAGGGAAAAAAAATTCCAGGGCCAAGAGTCCGAGAAATCATGACTAGTAAACTGATATTAGCAGTGATTAATTACTAGCACATGGTCTTCTCATCTAGAAATCAACACTTGCCAAACAAAATCAGAACTACTCTTCTCTTTAGCATAAAGCCATTAACATATCCATCAAATCTTCATAAACTGTTGTTTTGACAGACTCACGTCTTCCCCTATAGGCCTCAAAGTCGGTTTTCATACGAGGCTAAGTAGTAACCAATTACCAAAAGGTATCTGCAAATTGCATAGACGTATAATAGAGTTGAAACATGCACACAGCTAGGATAACAACTTAACCACAACTTATATGATTCACCAAATAATCAAAATGATAAATGATCCAAAGAAGGCTTTCAGAAATGCTCATTGGTCATTTGAGTTCACACTTGACTGTTTGAGAATGAGAATATCTGTAATCAAGTTTTTGAGTTTATATTTTTACACATCTTTCCTCCAAGAGTTAATTACAGGCATAGCTGCAAACACTAATGAAACACTGTCGTAACTTTTAACAAAGTTATATGCCATATAAGCAAAAACTAAAATCCCATGTGCATTTTTATAACTTGAAAGAAGAAAAACAGGAATAAGAACATAAAAGAAATTGATTATTATCCAACAGCCATAAGAAGAAGTCATGCTAATTTGCAAATAGGTTGATATTTGTTTTTTCTTGGGCATTTTCTTCTTAAGAGGAGTAGTATACTTCTTTAACTTCCATATCAATACAATAGTGAAATAGATGATTTTATTTTGAACTCTTAAGAGATGAAATGTGAATTTTTTTTTTTCAATATATTATCTGAGTTAAAACCACATCCACTAGATGTGACTTGTTTGCAGAATTTTTTTCGTCAAGCCAAACAAAATTTTGACCGCAGTAAAGGATTTTTGTCAAGCACATCCAAAAAACATGCACACAAAGAGAGAGAGATTACAGTGAGTCTATTGGGTCTTCTTCTCCTTGCTTTGAAGCTTGCTCAGTACATTCTCATCAATCATGCGGTATTGTATCTGAGCTATTTTAAAAGCAACATCAAGCTTGTCATCTATCAGAATCTGGTACTTGTCGTACAATACAGGCAGTGACAAACAAAGAAGGGCACCTGTTTTAACAGGAAGGCAAGAGTACAAAATTATAAATCAAGGAACCAGAAAGAGGTCGTATACCATTGCTGAAAACTGAGACTTACCGATGTAGATCAGTGTAAGAAAGTTGAATGAACTACCAATGTAGGAAATAACCCACAATCCTATAGCAATCTAATAAGAAAACACAAGTGTTGCCCCATCAATCAGTCACACGTATAATCAAAATTGACTAGTTAATATCAAATCAGCAGCAGAAAAAAACTATAACACCTGACCAAAGAGTCTCAAGTTTCCACCAATTGCAATGTCGTGTGCAATCGATAATGCATGATTCACACAAACTCGCATCTCATCAGCAGCCTTCACAACAATTTCTTCAGAAACCTCAAGATTAGGGAGAGGTGGCAGAGGTCTAAAGCCGTGAAAACAATTCATTCACTCAGATTCAATAATCAATCAATGAACCACCAATCACAGCACCAAACACATTAGAACCCAGAAAAGGAAGGAAGACTTATAATAAACCTTTTAATGTCATAAAACAATCAACAATTAATGAAATCATAATCCAATTTAGCTAATGCAATCAAAATTGAACAGATCTAAAGTAAGCATTCAGCTTCATCAATACAGTAATCTTTGTTTATTTACCTATTAAGAAGTGCTGCAGATTTAGCCCAAAAGAACATGATTATAACGAGTAAGAATAAGACATTCGATATAAAAGATAGTAAATTATATCCAACTCTCTCAAATAGGAGCCATAGAACAGTCGAAGAAACAAGCAAAAGAATGCTCTGGTACTTTTTCTTCCACAACAATATATCAGCAACTGCATCTCGAAAAGGAAAAAGTATTCGTTAATTCTACTTCAGTTAATGATTAAGATCAACAACCAGATTACAACGGAAAACACCAAAACTGTTAATGCATGATGAATATAATCTGATTTGTACAATCATAATACACAATAAAATACCTGGACCGCCGCCGAGCGCGAGATAAACAGAGAATCGACGGGATTCTCCCATGAGCGATTAGGGTTTCTGATAATTGAAACGGAGAATCCGATGAGAATTTAGGAATGATCGAAATTCCGATATTTTACAGCGGTGTTGAAAATGTAGGTGCGATGTTGCGATTCAAATGTACGGAAGTCCAATTTTTTATTTTATTTTTAAAGACAATCAATTACAATAATTTTATAACATAATCAATTATAATAATTTTTTCTACCATCGAACACATGACAATATCATTTCATCTCGCTGTAGATCGGAATCATAATCTCCACAAGAGGGAGATCACCCGAAACCGCAACTCGAAATCGCAACCGCACCGCAACCCAACAACAGGGGACCACCACAAGAGAGAATAATATTCCCTCTCCATGTCTCGAACCCGTGACCTCAAGATTTCAAGTGATGGAGCTCTAACCACTTGAGTTATCCACGCTTGACCAGAAGTCGAATATATTGATAGTTGGATACTTGGATAATTAAATTCGAGATTTTATATATTAGATTTATGACAACAAAAATCTTTAGAAATTTAATACTAATAAAGAATATTTTATTGCTTTTTTTAGTTTTGACCAATTAAATTTTACAGTTTCAATTTTTTTTTAAAAGCCAAGACTCTTTTGTTTGAGATGTTAAATTTGAAAAAAAATAAATTAAACCCTATATACAAAAAGAGTTGATCTCATGTGCTTCCAGTTGTAAAATATACTCTCTTCGTCCAATGAAGACTGCAATACTGAAAATGGAATGTAAACTAAGGAAAAAAGTGAAAAGTGGGTTTGAGTGTAATAAATAAGGAGTATTGTGAGTAATTAAATGTGGATATGTTGACTTTTAACGGGTATATTGAGAGTGTTGCAGAAATATTAGAAAGTCCAAATAAGACAAATGTTGCAATAATCATGGGACGAAGGGTGTTAAATTTATTATATTAAAATAGGGTGTTAAATTTATTATATTAAAATATGGAATTTATTTACATCGAATCGTGTAACTATTTTTCCATATCAATAATTATACAATTCAGTATACACAAATTGTATCTTTAAATATAAAAAAATATATAATTTAAAATTGCACTGTGAGTACACGACATCTCCTGGATACATGCAAGACTTACAAGACTTACAAGACTTAGCCATACAAAATCAAAATAGTTGAAGATGTGAGACCATGAATGTTTGATAATTAGATTAAATTAATATATAAATGTATTTGAAATGAACAACTTTTTTTAAGTCGATCTGATTTTTATTCAAACAAAACTGATTGCGTGCAAATATTGTTTTCAAAGCAGAATCAACAAACCTAAATGTTGTGAATGGGTAAAAGAAAAGAAAGAACTTTCCCCCTTCTTATTGATTGAGGCAGGAAGTTCTTATTTTGATCTAATAGAGGTTTAAGGCACTCTCTCCCCTCGCGGAAGTCGGACCTTTTAATGCCCTAATTCCATTAGTATTGACTAGCAACATAAATCTTCCAGGTTTCTGCTCTCTTATCTTTTTCTTGTTTTGTTAATTTCTTGAAGCATTCGCATATCTTTCGATCTCCCCAGTTAACTGTCCAAAAAAAAAAACCTTTTTATCATTTTTTAAGAAGCATTCCCACGTCAGTTGTTCAAGAATCATTATTGCTTATCAATGGCTTCCCAGTTCCCAGCAGGGATAAATCATTTCAAATTGTGTAAAGAAGCTATAAATTTATGCGGATCAGTAGTGTATACTCCTATTTTTGGATTTGGATTTACTGCAAGATTCAAGACTCGTTATTATATGTTCTGAAATCTGGTGAATAAATTCAAATTTTATTTACGGAAATAGTAAGTGAATGCCAATGGTTAATTGGGTTTTCTAGTCAAAATGTGTCGCACGCCTCTGTTTTCTGCTTAGTTTTATTGCATTCATTTCTCAGATTTAGTTGCATCTTCACTTCTTTGGTTGGAAAGTAGTTAATTTACTGCCCATTTGGTGTGTGTAATGAAAATAACAAATGCCCATTTGGTTTAGCAGTAACGAAGAAGCACTTATTATGTGTTCTAATTTAGTAGTGGAATGTCAGATGCATAACTGTGTGTTCTGAATTTGAAAGCGCTGACCTGATTCTCCAGATTGGGGGTTTAAGAATGTTGTTCTTACTTATGAACAGGGCATATTAACTAAACAAGAATAGAAGAATATGGGCAGTAAGTTACAACTCCAAGGAGATGATTCGGTTCTTTTACGAGTCACTCACTGCAACATAAAGAGTTTTTCTTCTGAAGTTCGGTTCTCTTTACAAGTAAGCGCAGTGTACCATTATATTCCCTATGGCAGATGCTTGATCTTTCTTTTCATTTCATCATGTATCTCCGTTTTATACTACTTAACCATAAGTGTTTTTTATATTTGTTGGAATATGAGCATCCATATTGTCTTTTAAGTACATATTTGTTGGCTGGCTGTATCTAAATATCAATACCAAATGATAGATTTCCGGATTTATGACAAGGACTCGATTACTGCACGTGTTATTATTTTTTTCAAAAAATGTGTTCACTTAGCTTTATACCATTTCACACAAAGAGCATTTGGGATCAAATAGATTGATTACTCGAATTGTTTCTTATGTGCTTGATGCATGCTATTGATCATATCCTTGTAATCAGATGACAATAGAAGCTGTTAAAGAGAAATTGTGGAAAAAGTGTGGCACTTCTGTTGACTCAATGTCCCTTGAGCTCTATGATGAAACAAATGCTAAAGTTTCAGATCTAGCTCATAACACGAGACCCCTTGGTTTCTATTCTCCTCAAGACAGGTTTTTTACTTTTCTCTTTAGTGCTCTTCTTTTCCATTTTCCTCCTTCGTTCTGATGGTTATTTTAACATTCCTGATCAATTTACTAATAAATTTGTACTGGAAGTTCATAACTTTAAATTTTGTTTAAAATGTCTTTTCTTACCCTTTTCTCAATTGTATCTTGTATTAAAAAAAATAAAAAATTGGACGTTTTATTTGTAAATTTTTAATTGCCGCAGTTTTTCATCATTCTGATATGGGACTCTGTATTTGCTTTTTTAGTTTCCGGCTGCATATCATTGATCGTGATCCATCATCATTAACATCTGGTGGTTGGCTGGAAGATACATCCCTTGTTGAGAAATATACAATTTCGGATGAAGCATACAACAAACGTGATGGTAATGTCTTAATCTCCTGTATATTTAATATTCTGGTTTTGATAAAACGATCAAGATCTTGAATTTGCACATCTTCTTTCAGATAAACAAATCATGGTAACATCATTAGCTATGAAATTTGTCAAGCTTATTGGCTAATTCTGCATTCTGATCTGTTTGTCTGTGCTATTACAATTTCACTTTTTATGCCCGCACCTTTTTTTTTCAACATATTCCAGAATTTGCTTTTTAAGTTTTAAGTCAGCATTCTGATTTCAAATTTTAACTTGTTACCACTGATTGCTGAGGTCAGATATAATTGAATTATCATTTGTATCAGGTACTTTTAGAAAGTTCAAGGAAAAAATGGGACTTCAACATTCAGATTCTAAAGTACGCATTTCATATTTTTATGTGCTGATTCTTTACAAGTTTCTCGGACTGAGATATTCTTGTAGTTGAGTTATCCTCTGTTTTCTCTACAATGAAAAGGACTAACTTTGCTCTTCACTCTGCAAGATCGCTTATATGAATTCTGTATCATGGCCCAAATACTTCTGTAATTTCAATATTTACAATTATTGTGTCTTGTGTCATCAAAAAAGATTTCTAATTTGGCTACTATGTTTTAATATATTCCTCTGCTCGGGATCATTATTCTGTTTTTATCTAGTTTTTTTTCCTTGAACAGATTCCAGACAACTACATGGAGGATCTTTGTGCAAACATAAAGGTTTGTTTTGTTATGTACTCTTTAGTCCTTTTTTTAATGTAACAAGATTTTAATTTTTTCAAAACATGCAAACAGTAGTTCAACGTGCAAGTTGCATTCTTGGGCGTTTGTTTTACTATTCTTGTTTCTTTTTATATATAATTTCTTAAATATGCTCTCTTGGAAAGAAATATGCTTAACATGATGATCTGAATTTTAAGATGGTAAAACCACATCATCTCTCACCATGTATCTAATGTATTCATTATTATAATCTAACTTACTTGGTTTCACTCTTCCACTATTTTCTCATTTATAAAGGTGGGAGATAGATGTCAAGTTGAAGCAGGGGACAAAAGAGGTGTTGTCAAGTTTGTGGGTCGTGCAGAAACACTCGCACCCGGTTTCTGGGTTGGAATTCAGTATGACGAACCTCTGGGAAAACACGATGGCATGTACGTAATCTCAACTTTATGTTATATCCTGAACTAATGTAATGATTTGCTAAATGTGCATATCCATGGCTTGATAAGCTATGCAGTTTAAACCTTTTTATTTTTTGGCATAGTGCATCAACAGATCCTAAGTTATTAATTTTTGTTTCAATGGCCACCAAACTATATTTTGTTATAAAAAAGCCCTTCAAGTATTGAATTTTTTATTTCACAAGCTCCCTCTAGACGAAAATTGATGGAGTTTTTCGATTCATTATCATGATCTCGTTAAACAACATATATGTTGAATTTACTAATATCAAGAAAGTAGGTGTTGTGTGCAAGTCATTGTAACCCTAGTTACTCGAAAGATGAGTAGTTTTTCATAACTTACTTCAACCAAGGTCAGGCGAAATATATATTTTATAACTTTTCATATCATATTTTATAAATTTTGTCCCACCTCATACATTTATCCCACATCGAAAGTGTTGGAGAAAAATGTGAGAGGAATATAGATTTAAAATTTTAAATATTTAATATTTAATATAAATTAATAATTTAATTTAAAAAAAAAAAAAAAGCCGTACCTAAAAAATGACTTGCAATAAATACTTTTTGTACATCATTTAAATAAAATAATGCTGACATGTATATTATTTAACGGGACGAACTATTTCAGGGTAAAAGGACACCGATATTTCGAATGCCCTCCTCTATGTGGTGGAATGGTCAGGCCAGACAAAGTGAAGGTTTGTTCACAACAAACTATATACCTATTTGACAAGATATATATGTCTCAACTTTGGCTCATTTTTTCTTCAGGTTGGCGACTTCCCAGAACGCGATCCTTTTGAAGAAGATGAAATATGATGTCATGCTCTATTTATTTCTTAATTTGTTTTTGAAATATGATTCAAGACGATATTAGCCCCCTACTACTGTATTCAACAACACTTTTGTGGTTAAATCTTCTTTTAACATTAGAGCGTGCCTGTAAATCTTACTCCTTGTGCCTTTTTAGTCTTCTTTGTGATTGAACAAAGCATAAGGTGACTTTGATTTTTTTTGTTTTTTTTTTTTGTTTTTGTATTCTAAATTATCTGAATGTGGGTGGGGTGGGGTGGTTGGTGAATGGTGAGTGGTCCTAGTTATGGTTTTTTCTTTGCTGGACTTTTCTTCTTGATGTAGATATAAAAGGACAGCGAATATAGCGTAAATCAAAAGGTAATGTTATTTCTTTCTTTTTCAAAACTCAAGGTCTATATGAATTTGGTAAAAGCAGAAATAACTACCTATATATTAGAATCTCCCATTTCAATTAATACGTTCTGACAAAGTCCCATATGAAATTGATTTCACTTGTCTTATTATATGATCCATATGTTGAGTTGAAGTTTTGTTTAACCCAAGGCTCCACGGAATCAAATATATATTAATTTTTGACACCCTTTTACGTGAGATCGTCTCGTGATGAGAATGAATGTAATTTGACCTTTGAGATCATCTCATGCGAATTTATGTCTTAATTTTTAGCATCAAAATATATTGATTACCTACCTCTGTCTAATCCCGATAAATTGCAAGCTTCTTACATATGGCATTTGCTTATTCCCCCACGGTGACAAATAATTCAAATCTTACCGACCAAAAAATCTAACCCAGAGTGAAAAGTCTATTTATATATATAAAAATCATTATTGCTCTCTTTCACAATCCTCAACTAATTCTTTGGGTGCAAGACATGGATGAGATCAGAACAACCCCTTATCAACAAATAAACCAAAGCCACATCTCATTTTTTTCATCAAGAAAAGTAGACAATCAAGATTCAGAACAAAATTAAACAAGATAATAACGCGCATGCATGGCACATTAAGATGATGTAAAATAATTTTAATCATCAAGTTTGCTCCCTCAATCGAACGCAGTGTTAATATATCGTAATCCACCATTATTTATTTCTATCCCTTTCATGATATCCATGTATTATACATGCCATATACGATCAATTCATATCATGTGACTTTGATATTCTTGAATCATATATCTATTAATAAGAATTATTCAAATTAAATTTTAAAATGATTTAATAAAAATCTCAATCATTCAGCTCGTAACATACGAAATAACATTGATATTATCTATACATGACAATAGTTGGTTTTATATGCTTTAGTTCATCACAGTTCTATTATTATATACACGATCTTTTCATAAACTTGAAGTTTATATTAGAGTGATGATGAATCCTTATCCAGTTGCTTGGTTGGTGAGCCCGATGTGATTTTTCACTTTTTTCACCCCTTGTAGGTGCTTGATTTTAGATTTGCACTTTATTTGTATATTAATTTAATACAAGTTCATTCATGCCAAAAAGTCAATCAAGACTCTTATAATTTATATCCTGTTATAAAACAAGATAATGTTGATGCTAATATTCATTTTACATGTATAGTTTATCAAAATAGGATTTGTTTACTTCAAAATTAAAAAAAACTTGGTTTTAAATTTAATACATCTAGTGTGTGTATATGTCACACGGTGTTTGCTGTGTTTCATAAATCATACCACCAACCCAAATGTGTAAAACGCCATAGATGAATAAAACACCAACAACCCTTAGTCATCAAGAAATTAACAGGAGCCATGGTTTCAAACAGAGTGAAGATAAACAGAGCCAAACAGAAAAGGAAATGTGTCTCAATATTTTGTTGCAAGCAAAATAGCCGATCGATATTTTTCCTCAAAGCTCGAGTTTGCTTCCTTCAACATCGACAACGAATCTGTAGCGAACATCGTTCTTTTCGAGCCTCTCAAACGCAGTGTTGATATAGTCCATTTTCACAGTCTCAATTGTGGAAGTGAGGCCCTTTTCCTTGCAGAATTCCAGCACTTCTTCAGTCTCATTCATGCTTCCGATAAAGCTTCCTGTGATGCTTTTCCTCCCTAATCGAGTCGAACAAGAAAACGAGTCATGCATGTTATGAACTGCTTGTGCATGAAGTACGTCAAGTTGTAATGTAATTAACATGGACTATTATGGAAGATACAATTTTGATGTTAAAAAAGTATTAGTTGATTTACTAAAAAGTATTAGTTGTTCAATGTGCAAGTTTTGCATTTTGTGTGTATTCTTAAAAAAGTATTATTTATTTTACTATAAAGTATTACAAAATATAGACTGACCGAGCATGACCATCGGGGTGATAAATTGCAAGGGAGTGTTGATGACGCCCATCAAGATCAACTTCCCGTCTACTTTCAACGAGGCGAGATAAGGCTCCAAGGGGTGGAACACAGGAATGGTGTCGATTATGTAGTCGAGTGAGTCAGCAAGCTCTTGCATACGAGCAGCGTCGGAGCCAACCACGTAGTCGTCTGCACCTAAATGTAGCAATGCCTCGTCTCTCTTCTTATCGGACGAGCTGATGACAGTAACATGGTGCCCCATCGCCTTAGCTATCTTCACCCCCATGTGGCCCACCCCTCCGAGCCCCAAGATACCGCCTCTTAGCCCACTCTTCTTCAGCCCATAATGCTTCAGGGGACTGTACACTGTCACCCCTGCACATAGTAGTGGTGCCGCCTGCTCCGCCGCCATTCCTTCCGGAATCTTCACCACAAACCTGCAACATAACGGTGTAACATCTTATAACAATCGCTCTTGGTCATATTAAGAGGTTCAGACCAACTAAATAAAGAGTTAGTCTCCGGTGAAACTTGTTCACTGTATGAAATTAAAACCATTACACTTATAAACTAATACCATAACACTTATGAACTGATACCATTGCACTTATAAGCTAATACCATAGCATTTATGTGTTTGTAATTGTTATGGTATTAGTTTATAAGAGTAACAGTATCACTGAATGAATGTTATGGTACTAGTATGGATCCAGAGTTTCACAGGAGAGTTTGTCCTAAATCAACAGAATTTACGTGTTTCATATCCGTGAACCAGGATCATACAATTTTTGTCTATTTTTCAAATGATCAAATTGTGCTTACTTCTGATCAACCACCATAGCAGATGCAAATCCACCTTGAGTTGGTTTGCCATCGGTGTAAACATCGTTATAGGACCAGATTTTCTTGTTGCAGTATTGTTCGATATTGTTATTGCAGGGGCGACAGTTACGACAGCATCCGACTATGCACCCGACTCCAACCACATCACCTGCCCGGAATTTGGTCACACCTGATCCAACCTCAACCACCTCACCAACCACTTCATGCCTACCAAACAACAATACAATACATATATTCTTTAATTTGATTCAAACCAAATATAAACGAGACATGACACTTTAACACTTTGGAAAGATCAGTTGATTTGTGCTAATTTGTACCCCTTCTCATGTATGAGACCGTCTCATACGAGTTTTTGTGAATATAAATTGGCAATCAAAACGGTCCAATTTAGTTCACTCTTCAATTGGACCAGCATATAATGCCATCCTAGTTTCAATCTTTGAATTTTCGTGTCACAATGAATGACACGCAAGATTAATCAGCTAATTAAATATAATTAATCATTTGTATCATCTAAAATGTTATATCACAACAGAACATTCGAGGGAGAATAGCCAAAATCGAAACACAAACTCATCTTAAAAAAAAAGAAAAAAAAGTGATGAATAAAAAATTAGAATTACCCTGGAACCATGGGGTAATTGGACATGCCGAGATCATTTTTAATCTGGTGAATATCCGTGTGGCAAATCCCACAACATATAACCCTCACATAAACATCTTCTGCCCCTGTTTCTCTGTTACAATTTTTTTAACCAAAACATAAACAATTTTAGATCAAAAACCCAACATTTTTTATAAAAGTAAAGTAGTAAAATTTATTCGTCGATTAAATACCTGAGAGTGTATGAATAGGGAGAGAGATGGCCAGAAGGGTCTGTCGCAGCCCAGCCCACTATTTTCCTTTCCAATTCCAAGCTACCCATCTAGCTTTTTTCTATATTTTCACAAGTAATATTTTTATGAGTGAGAAAGAATGCTGCAAATTGCAAATACCACCACACATATATAGCAACATGGGAAAGATAAAGCGCAATTTTTTTTTATAAATGAATTTATGTGCATGTCAGCTAGCTAACGCAATTCCGTAGTGGGGGATTCGGAGTTGGTGGTCATAGTGAGTCACCATAAAAGAAAGCCGCAAGACTTCCCTTTTTTATTTTTTTATTATTGTCATCAATTTTGAGCTTTAAAAAATTACCAAATTTTATTTTGAACTGTAAAAAGAATAAAAGATCGATGGAATTGAACAAAATTATACTGATGAGTGGCGAAGAAATCTATTGGTTGGTGAGCGCTGCTGATCAGTTTTATTACCCATTATGATTGGATTAATTGTTATCTGCCCATATAAAAAGTCAAACGAGCAATTAATGCAGTAGTTTGTGAAAATTAAAGAAAATTAATTTAAGGCTGATTTTTTTGAATTATAAATATTTAATATTTGTAATTCTACTTTATGCGTAATATTTTGTCGAGTGGCAGTGTATTATGTGGATCTATTGTAATGTAAATCACTGTTATTACTTACTCTTTTCCAATTCTTTCTTTATACCACTTTTTTTTTCTATTTTAACGATTGTGTTATTTATTAATATTTAAAATAATAAAGTAATTTTTAAGAAAAAGTATAATAGATCTATCTTTATTCTATAATGTCTCCTTAAAAATTACTTATCATTTCAAATAATAATAAAAAATTCGTTCACTAAAATACAAGAAAATAGTAACTGTGAACAAAGAGTTAAGACGGAGGTAGTATTATTTATAAGAACTAACATGTTGGGAGAAATTACAACGATCTCCTCCTTTTTTTAAGGTCGATTCTTGACCAAGACCCCTCGTTAAGCTCGATTAAAGGCATAGTTGTGTTCAAAAGAAGCGCTTTGCAACTAGATATGGGTTAAAAAATTAAAAGTAGCACCTCAGTACAAGTCCGAACTTTTAGGGTGTGTTTTTTTAAACACTTAAAACAACTTTCAGAAGCACTTATTTTCAAAAGTTGTGAGATGAAGCTTTGAAAACAAGTGCTTCTGGAAGCTATTTTAAGTGTTTCAAAACACATCATTAGTCTAGTGGCAAGCGCTTGATCCTACAATTGGTATCAGAGCACAGATCACGAGTTTGAATCCCCCATGACGCAAATAGTGGTATGTTTGGCGAAAGTCGCCACTCTTTCTTTGGGGGGGGGGGGGGGAATTGTTGGGAGAAATCTGTAATCTCCTACCTTTTAAAGGTCGATTCTTGACCAAAACCCTCGTTAAACTCGATTAAAGACATAATTGCATGCCTCCCATGGCGCCTGCAGCTGGATATAAATAAAATATTAATTCATATAAACAATAGTAATAGTCACTAACTATGTACATTCTCTCTCATTTTTATAAGTTTGATTCATGAAATCCATATATGAAACAAATTTTTACGGAGACACATCCGCATGAGACCGTCTCACGGTGAGACGGGCATAAAGTGCGTTGACGTTTTAATATTTTGGGAGGAATAAATGTGTTTTGTGATATGTTGTACCCCGTCTTATGTATGAGATCGTCTAATATAAATTTTTATCATTTTTATGTGGATAATATAGTGTAAAACGGATTTCAATTATAAATATTTTATCTAATTATGCATTAAGACTATTTAATTATTTGAAATTAAAGACTCAATTTACTTGTTACCAAATTACACATTAATTTTACTCTTTTTTTTGTTATCTAGATTATGTTGATAGATTTTGATTGTTCAATAAAAAATGTGAGAATGTCTTATTGGAAGAAAGTTTGAATAAATATAATAAAAATAATGATTATATGAGTATTTTTGTTATAATTTTGAAATGCGATAGAAAAAGTAATTTGGAATGGTGTAGTTATGAAGAAGAAAATATAATTAATTAAATTAAATAATAATTATGTTTACTTTAAAATCTCATTACATCATAATTACCCTCTGTCGGATTAAATATCATAAAAAAGACATTATTTAAAAAAGAGAATTCCTATTTAGTTGGTGAAATTGCAACGTCACAAAGACGTGAGCATTCATATATTGCAAACGGGTGGGCCCACATGGTTGTTTTCAGACTTATTGCAATCTTTGAAGCAAAGCAACTTTTCCTCCAAAATTCAGTTTTTTTTTTTTTAATAAAGATGGAATTCATTCATTAATTGAGTACAAGGTACTAGACTTACCGAATTCATTTCAACCCTTCTTTGATTAATTAAAGGGGGTCCCAATATACAAAGTCGGTAAACTTTAAAATCATGACCCAACTCCAAAAAAAAAAAAAATCATGACCCAACTCTCACAAAAGTTTTCGAACTGTGTAGTGTAGAAAGAGTTAATTAAAAATTAAATTCCCATACTTTGAATTTTGAAATGATAGTTGTGTCTGTTTGAAGATTCTTGAAATTATTATGAAACAATTTGGTCTCCAATTTTTATATTTCTCTACGGATGATGAAGTATTTAATTAGGAGCGAGGATGATATGGAGTTGAAGATGGTTAAATGAGTTTTATTCATATGTAACTTGTCTCTTTTGTCAAGAATACATTCTATTTTCACTCTTATATAAAAAATAAAATCAATCATTTTCTCCGTGTACTAAATTTATAAACACGTGTCTTATTTATCCGTCCACTAAATTTATGAATATTCCTTTTATGAAAAAAATTATTTCGTCTTTATTCTCCAAGCATTACTTAATTACTTCAAATGTCATTGTACTTTACTTATAAATAATCATTTTATTTATAAATGAACCCCACAATACCCCATAATACTCTTATTTTATTTATTTTTCTCTTAAAATTTTTGTCTCAGACACAAGTTTAATGGACAAATGAAGTATTTTTATTTTTATTTTTTGGCCAGAAAAATAAATTTTATTCCATAAAGGTATAAGAGATACCCCGTTGAAGTGTTACATACGTGAAAAAGAAATGAAACACCTATAAATAAGGAACAAAAACAGAGTAATCATTCTTAAAATGTTATAATAGTAGTGTCTAAAAGTATATCTCCATATTTTTTTAAAAATAATTTTTACAAAAGTTGAATTGTGTTGCATTGAAAATTAATTAGAGCACTACTACACATTTAAGCTTGGACAGCTCCACTAGGACATCCCTTTAAAAAAGAGCTCTCTAAAACCGAGTTTGAAGAGCGATTTTTTATTAAAAAAAAAAAACCTTACAATGCGGTTTTTGAACCAGCTCTGCTTCTGACTTACAATCTGATTCAAACCGGCGTCCAAGGGGACAACGATTTTGAACCGCTCTCCAAGCACAAAACATTAATTACATCAGATGCAGAAACGCGCAGCCCCCATTCGCGTTTTCTTCTCCCATTTCCTCCTCCTCCAATATTTTTCCTCCTCCATTTTTTTTTTTTTTAAAAGCCCGCCAGTAGTCTCCTACCATTTGTCTTTGAGTTGCCGCGCGTCGTCGCCCTCCTCCTCCGGTCCCTACCGCCGCGCGTCACCTCCTCCTCCTCCCCTACCGCCGCCGCCGCCTTGTTGTATCTAATAGGTATTTTAATTTATTTAATATTTTATATATATATATATATGTATGTATATATATATATATATATCTATATATGTTAGGATATATGCATATAGTGTTAGATTAATTGGTTAATTGGCTTGGTTTTAATTGTTGTTATATGTTAGGATTAATTGTTGTTTGATTAGATTGTTTAATTTAGTTTTTGGGATATATATGATTAATGCTCTTGAAATTAAAATGTGTGTATTTTTTGGTTGGTTAATTGGTTGTCAATTTGTGTGTTGTTTCACTCAAAAGTATTAGTTGTTTCATTTAAAGGTGTTAGTTTTTTCATTAAAAAGTATTAGGTGTTTCATTAAAAGGTATTAGTTGTTTCATAAAAAAGTATTAGGTGTTTCATTCAAAGGTATTAGCTGTTTTATTCAAATGTATTAGTTGTTTCGTTCAAAGGTATTAGTTGTTTCATAATAAGGTATTAGGTGTTTATTCAAAGGTATTAGTTGTTTCATTAAAAAAGTATTAGGTGTTTAATTAAAAAAGAAATGTAAGACTTTATTGAATGTTGTTTCTTTTGCTTTATTGAATGTTATTTCTCCTGCTTCCTTAAATATTGTTTGTTTTTTGTTTATTAAATGTTGTTTCTTAGGTGTTTTTTTGATGATCGGCATGATACTGATGACTTGAGACAGAGTGACACTTCTGCTCCCACCACTAGCAGCTCTGGGGATAAGCGCAGTAGAGGTATAGTCATGATGGCTTATATTAAGAGGGCTCGTAGCCTGGGGAAACAAGTGCAAGTAGTTTTATTACAATTGAACAGTTGAAATTGTAATTATATTGATTGATCGTTGAATCTAATTAAATAATATGTTATTGCAGTTATCATTCAATGAGTATGGGCAGGCAATCGGTAAACAGAGTGAGACATTGTCTTTCTACCTTGGAGCTGCAGTCAGGCGTATAATCCCTATCGTGTTGCCATCCAAGGATTGGTGTAGCGACAAACTGACTTCTTTGATGGAAAGATTATGGGATGAACTTTCGGTATGTTAATTATATATATGCTTATTGAAAGTTGTTGTATGATTACTAAATTTACTACATTGTTATGTTATATGCGTACAGAGTACATTTCTCGGCCTTGATTATTCAAAGAAGAAGCAAATATTGTCGCAAGCTGGAGTATTGGCCAAGAATTTTCGGGCTTGGCTGAGAAGTCAAGCACGAGATCCGGATACTGATCTTTACTCGGCTAGTCCGCCTGAGGCATATCAGAATTGCCCTACGGTAGCCCCATACTGGGAGGAGTTTGAGCGACGATCTTTGGAGGATGAGTTCCAGGTAAAATTGATCAATATCATTTAATGCCCTATGCTTTTCAGTGTTTATCGTATTTCTATTACACTGTAGTCACGAAGTGAGAAAAATCGCAAACAAGCCAAGTCGATGGAGGCGCAATGTCGTGGATCGAACAAAGGTTATGCACGCATAAGAGAAAATCTGGTGAGATCAAAATCCTAACATTTAATTTTGTTTATATATTCACTTTTAATATATATAATAAAGGGACATGTTAATGACTATCGTAGAAAGAAGAAAAAAAGAAAGCTGGAGAGCGTGAGCCTGTTATTACCCGTTTCGAGTTATTTCAAACTACTAGAAAGACTCGATTCGGGGATATTCCCGATTCCAGTGCACAGCGTATCATCGAAGAAGGGGTAAACTATGTTGGAGAATAAATTGCACGGATCTATTCGGGATAAATATTTAAATACAAATTTAATTCTGATAATTATTACTAGCATGAATTAATCCTATATTAATTCAAATAATAATCCAACAACAAATCATGCATATAGTCAATTCACGTAAATCCTACACATGCGAAATTTCTACGAGTTTACGTGAACGTATCTCTTGGAATGGTAATGGCCTCGTTGATTAAACACACCAAAAGAACCTTCCCAAGTATTCCCTTAATCCTTGCTTGACTATCCGATGGTAGGATGCTCGCGAACAATTAACAAAAGGAAAATAAACTTTGTTGCACCACCTTTGTGGATTTACTAATTTTTCCAGCACATGGAATTGTACCTAGGAATGAAAGAATCATCCTCTATTTATAGAGGAGTGGTGGTCTAATTTTTTAGGGGAAAAAAATGTGGAAAAATATTTTCTTGATCTCCAAGAAATCTTGAATATATCTCCTATATTCTTTTTCCCATAATTATAATATTCCACAAAACCCCACCTCCTCTTTGTTATGGAATATTTTTGAAAAATAGGGGCAAGAATTCAAGATTTGGATCTTCTTGAATTTATGAGATATTCTTGTATTTCAAAAAATACATATCTTTCATAATATCTTTTCAAGAAAATCTTTATTTCCCTTTTTTTCTCAAAATTTTCGAAATATGCTATATGGATAACCAAGTGGGAGATTTCTTGAATTTAAAGAGATAATCTTGTATTCTAAGAATACATATTTTCATTCCATAACAAAATTCAAATAAAATCTTTCTCCCCTTTTAATCCATAATTTTCAATTTCATGGAAAATAAAAAATGACAAAATTTATTTTATTTTAAACACTTTTTTTTTTCAGTTATTGGACTTTATGTTGGGCTTTCTTGGGGGCCTTTTAGGAGAATTAAGATTGGACCTTCCAATGGATCTTGAATTATCAATATTGAGCCACACTATTATTCAAGCCCATAAATATTAATTAATCCCACTACATAATTAATATTGCACTATCCATCTTAACCCATATTACAGTCAATATGGCTCCCGGTTATTATTTCCGTGTTTAAGATTATATAGCCCATTAATTAATTCAAGCCCTTTGAAATAGCTTTCCATTAATTAATATCTTTTGTCCTTTGGTTAAGAATCGGTTCAACATTATTATCCATACCTGAAAACTAGTTCCACTTGCAAGATTTGGTATGATAAAGCTTATGAACCTCCCAAGGGAACCGTCGAACAAAGCGTCTTTGCGCGATTCTCCATATTAAATCTTAGCAATCACATGTGACCAATAATATTGCCCAAAATAAAAAGTGTTGAATCTCGTTGATTCTCTACCCATGATAAGTCAAAGCAATAGTTGCCAACCACGTGATCCTATTTAAGAACGAAGATTAAGAAATAACGAACCACTTTGAGGTCTAATTCTTCCTTGCTCGATTCAAGAATTTGTCCCCAGAGGTCCTATTCAAATCATCGATCATGCACTTAGTGTAATCTCTTGGTCAAGACAAGTCAATCCGAGCCTTACACTTCAACCTTTCACGATGGATTGTTCATTTCCATCTAGGTCGTGAATGGTGTACTTTTTTAGTTACAAGGGGATTTGTTAATTTAATCTTCTCGTGATCCGGTATCACTAAATTAACTACAATGTAACACGTCTTATTTAATGAAACAGTTATCAATAAACATATGTAACATTCGATGATATTTAAAGCATCAGTGATAAACAATTTATTTCAGTAAATAAGTCCGAAATTCAGTTTTGATTATACAAAGTAAAATCATATTTTCCAGTATAATCCCAACAAACTATCCATTAATTTGTCTTTGAATTACAAACTATTATTTCTAAATAAATGATTAAATAATAATCTTTTTGTAATTCGAAAATATGTCTCGAACCATGGCGCTTAAAGACATCCGCTTTGTCTGTCTCGATGATCTACTTGGACGGGCTATAGGTCGTCAGGAGCATCCCGGCCGCTTGCAAAGTGTTGGATATGGCGTGACGAAGTCATTATTGGCCATGTTACCTGCTCTTCAAGCCATGAATATGGTGGGTATAGTTTCGGAACAGGTTGCCCATCAACGTAAGTCAATTTATCGATTTATTTAAATTATTATTAATTGAATTAAAAATTCATACTATATATATCTAACTATATTGATTAATTGATCGTTGTTTGCAGTTTGTCTATCCGATCAAGTCTTACTCCAAACAAAGAATGAACAAATGGAAAATGGATTGGACAGGGTACCTTTACAATCGATTCTTGTATAATTTTAGATAGAGCGGGATAACTTTTGGTAGCATATTACTTATATATTTGTATTGATATACTTCATGTTTTAATTTGTTGACAGATATTTATTTCATATATGATGCGTATGCGTTTATTAATTTATTTGATATGTTTCGGTATATTGGATGTATATATATATATATATATTATCGTGGTATAAGATTTGGTTTATTATTTTAGTTTTGGTTTTGGTTTTATATAAACAGGATTTTTAAAATATAAATTAAATATATATTAATTATAAAAAAAAATTTATTGAATGACGGTTTTTAAATCACGTCAAAGTGTATTTATTTATAAAAATTTAAAAAAAAGGGTTAGGCAATGATTTTGTAAACCATCTTTATCTAAGCTATCACTTGCAATGCGGTTGGGAACCAAACTTTGTAAATCTTTTTGTTTAATCTTGGTTTTTTATCGGTTGTCCAAACTTGGGCCAATTTATTCTTGGAGAAATTGTTATAACCGCTTCTAAAATTTTTAATTTTAACAATTTCTCCAAAATCTATATTAGTGGAGTGCTAACAAAGAGGAAATCCTAATATTAGTGTCAAATTAGATACAATACATAAATAGAATGGATCCCATTAATTGATCTTGAGTAAGCGAAATCATTTTCGGGCTAAATTTAAATCCGATAGCCATAAATTCCTCCGAGTTAAAAATATTAACCAATTTAAATAATAAAAAAAAGGAAATTTGGAGTATAAGTTTATAACTAAAACATTGACAAGGCAATAAAGGGATGATTAAAAAATACTTCATGTATATCTATAAAAATTTATTTAATAGTATTAGTAGAGAGTGGTTATGAGTTGTTGATGGCCGGGTACCCCATGGGCCATGATTACGACCATTACAAAGCCCGAAATACACATATGTGAAAATGTGATGTGAGTGGTGTGTTAGAAAATATTTAGTACCTAAACAAAAAAAGCCCACCAAACTGTAATATTTTCAGACTAGATTAGGTAATTAAGTAGAATCTGTTTTTTTTTTTATTATTATTGCATTGTCGTATTTAATTACTCTAATGAGGTAAATCTTCAATATTAAATTGATTAAAATTCATTTAACTTATTTTTCAACGATTAAAGATGCCATCTCATATAGAAAAATTCATGAGAAATTGTCTCACATAAACTTTTGTGGGTGTTGCTTTATTTTACTTTTACAGTATAATTGACCTTGAAAATATAAGTCTATGAGGCTTGACAATGATATTGAAAATAAATGAATATATCCTAGTCCATGAAATCTTAATGGTTGAAAATAAGTCTCAACTCCACTAATTATACATGAGCCATTTTGCATCTTTTTCTTAACATGTTAATGTCTCATCATTGAAAAACTCTCGTTTATATGCAACAGTGCAATAATTAATCGATTCAATCCATACAACTCATTTTTTTTTTCAATAATAATTAGTTTTTCTTTATTTTAACAAACTCATTAGGTTGTCCGCAAAAATAATTGACTATATGTAACTGTTTCCTACCTAAATTGTAATTTGTAACTGAAAAACATGGAAATAGTTAAGATGTTAATTGTCCAACAAAATTCAAATGGGTATTTAAATACAAAATATTTGAAAAATATGCCAAATTATCAAGAGGACCGATCCATGCAAGTAAATGATCATATTTTATTATGCATTTTTCAAGCTACATATAAGAATATGTTAGTACCCCCATTCTTTTCTTGATTTTCTGGAAGGTAGAAACTAGCAAATTCCATGAGTCATAGAGGGTCAATTGTTTTAATTTCAATCATTTGGGTATTCTTGCTTATTAAACTTCCTGTTCCATTGAATAGTATGAACACGATCACACTGGTTGCTAACTGTTAAAAAGGTTTTTGGCTTGTTTCATTAAATTATACAGCCAAAAATCATTGGAATATACCAATAGCTATTAGCTAGTTTCAAAGTTTGTTAGTAGTTGCAAAAGTTTCAAATGAAGTGTTTGTTAGTTCATTAGACCCAAAATATAAGGAATCAACCAAAATATAGAATGTATCGGATCATTTATTTCTCATCTTATCTTATTCTTGTAATTTATTTATAATAAAAATTTGTACAAGATAGTCTCATTTATTATAGAGGGAGTTTTAGAGAAATGATTTTATACATCAAATTTTGAGCCCAACTCAAGTAATAAAAACACTATGCATTCTACTCATTTCTCAAAAACACAGTAAATGGGATGAAATGGGCTTAATAGTTAATAGCCAATAGCCCATCTCCTTGTAAATATCTGGCTGATAGGTAAGCCCATATTATCTAATACTTATGTTAGTTGGGCTTTCAGACTGCCCAGGCCCAAATTTGAATACACATAATTTCTTATTTAAACGCAAGGTTGAGCTATGTAGGACAAATCATAGTTATCAAGGAGTAATTATCATAATTAAAAAATGTAAAATGATAGTACAAATTAATTAATTACTCCCAATAAACCTTGGTTTAATAAAAAAAAGTAGTCGGATTCAATTTGAGATGTTTGGTCTTTATTTCTATAATCTCATTTTGATTTCTATTGAAAAAAAAAGGTTATCAACTCAAATGTACTAATCACCTTACTAATATTATAGCACATTAATTGTATTATATAATGGAGGTTGTTTTCACCTTTCATTTCCCATTTAATGCCTAATAATTCAATTTCTTCACGAATTCCTGACGGATTGTAAAAAATCACACTTTTTAGTAAAATAAATTACACTCTTTAACTAGTTTCATCGTGAAACTAGTTCATCCTATACTTTACCTATATTAATAAATATTACAATAAAATCTATACAATAAAATAATTACTAATAAATTCAAGTAGTAGTCCAAACAAGAGCTTAATATTTCAAGTAAGAAAATAAAAGACATCAATGATCAATACACCCGAAAGCAATACACGTTGAAATAGTCACTCTGGAGCCTGGCCAACTATTTAAACGTGTAACAAAATAGGACCAAAACAATCTACAAGATAATTAATACTGAATCTAACCACATTCTATACTAGTCACTGCCAATTTTCCATATTCTAATAATATTTAATTTTCAAATTTCAACACATGAAACCAAAATTACAATAATTAGTTGAATATTTCTTTCACATTCCACTTGTTATATATACCAACTGAACACGTAAAGTGACACATCATCCGCGTTTCGGACCGACGCGCGCAACCTTGTCCACAAAATCTTGCATGTTCTTATAAGACGACCCACCTTCCGTCACCGCCTCCGCCGCCGTCTCCTTCCACTTCGCCGCATTCTCCCTTAACTCCTCCGCCAGCTTGCCGGAAGTCGCCGCCTTCAAAATCTCCGCCACCTCGTCCCGACCAACCACCCTGCCCTCAGCCGCGCCCCTACACATCCTGATCCCAACCTTCCAAACATCAACCAAAAACTTCGCATTCGTCACCTGATCACCCCACTGCGGGAACGCCACCACCGGAACGCCGCTCGCCACCGCCTCCATAGTCGAGTTCCACCCACACTGTGTTAGGAAACACGCGGTGGAGGGATATGCCAGCACATCATCCTGTGGGCTCCACTGCAATATCTTCCCTCTATCCCCCACGAGCTCCACAAACCCTCCCGGCAGCACGTGCGGCTCCCAATTCTTCTCCTTGGGTGGGGGCCGCAGGACCCATAAAAACGGCACGTGGGATTCCGCCAGGCCGTTAGCAATCTCGTCCACTTGCTTCCTGCAGCAAATGTACAACACTCCCAAACGAAACGTACACCACCGACCGCGCCGATTTCGAATCCAGCCACTCCATACACTTCTCCGCCTCGAAAAAATCGACCCGGATCGGTTTATTTTCAGGATCGGTTTTTTCTTTTTCTTGGAGGCCCGTTTGCAAGTCTTTGAAGAGTGGGCCTATCGTCTTAACGGGCAGGCCCAATTCAGATATGTGATCCACAACTTCAATCTCCAGCTCCTGAATAGAATCCATTAAAACGCAGAACGGTTTCGTCAAATTACGAAACTGCCCCAAAACCGCGTCCCTCAAGAACCCGTACGGAGTACCCGGGTGCAAGAAGCTAGGAAACTCATCGTGCTTAAACAGGGGCAAGAAAGGTAATTCAACATCCACCTCCGGGCTCTTTTCGGTAGGAAAAGCCGCGAGCTTATTATAATAATGATATAAGAAGAAAAACAAGCGCAGGATTGAATCCAGAGCATCGCACTCGGTATCCCCAATATCCCGGCGACATCAATAACCCACGGGATAAACGGGTTATTAATGAGGCACGAGACGGGGCGGGTCGCCCCGTCCTATTTCCGGATAATCTCGGGTATTTTCTCCCGACCCGCGAGCTCTAGCTGGACCAGGTACGCGCTTAAATCATCACGGTTGGGGTTGTTGAAGTCCCAACCGTCGTCGAAAAACTCGAACCGGATGGAACCGCGGCCGCAGGGGATGGGGCGGTCGTGGGTGATGGCGTTGGCTTTGCGGATGCTGAGGCGGCGGCTTCGGGGGCGCAGAAAGTGACGAAGAGGCCGAAGTTGGCGAGGCGGCGGCCCAACCGGAGGAGCGGGTTCACATGGCCCTGACCCGGGAACGACACCATGAAGACGTGGATATTTGCATTCGATTCGACTGCACTCCCCATTTCTTTTTTTTCTTTATTTCCTTTTGTGTTATTGTGTGGTGTGGTGTGTTTTTGAGGTGTGGAATTGAGTATATATATCGTGTGTTTCAATATACAAAGACGATAAAATAAGTGACGCAATAAAAACCTTAATGCTTGGTCGAGGAGTTACAAAAATTAATTTAGATGTTTTCTTTCTTTAATATATTGGATACTAGTGTGTATATATATATAAAAATCACTTCAAACCTAGAAGGAAAAAGGGATAATATTTAAGGAGTGATATATACTATGTAACGTAACCAATTTGAGTTCTTTGCTTGATCACATCATGCATTAATATTTGACCGTGCTTAAAGCGCATCCTACCTAATCTAAATTCACCCAACATTTTATAGACGTTCATATTTTGGGTTATCCAATTTGATAATGGCTTTGTTTAAATTAACATAGAAATGCAACGTTTGGTACAACATATAACCTCTAAAAATAGTATACCAAATCTTTTTGGGCGCAATATTATTAATGAAGAAGTAGCTAGTATAGTAATATCCTATCCTATACGTATAACTAATTAGCAATATTTGAAAAGGGCCAAATTGGGCATGATGACAATAATATTAAACAATCCCTGAAATAGGTTTGCATCAATCAATCCAGAAAAACAATTCTAACACTATTAAGGTATATGTCATCAATTAGTTATATGTCAACAATTCTAACAATCCCCCTTTGATGACATGTACCTAATTGTGCTGGATTTTAATTTTCATCGATCCAATTATTTTTATAAGAATTTTTACTTGATTAATTGTCAAATTTGAACGACGGGCCTAAGCTTAACGTTTTTTTTTTTAAAAAATTGAATATTGTAATATAAGTCAGAATGAGAAGGCCTTCGTGGTCTCTGAGATGGGCTCAGTTGAATTGACGATACTGACCCAATGCCAGAAAATTAAAGCATTGCGCGTGTAACCCAAATTGCTATGCATAGATTCTGGACCAAAAACAACAATTACACACGTGGATTCGTTCACGAATCAATTATGAGAGAGTTGTACGTGGTTATGAATTTTTTTTTATAGAACAATTGAAATAATTATATCTCATCTAAATGTTGAGATTATCTTTAGAAAAGTATCTTTTTCTTTTGTATAATCAAAATCGAATTTTGGATTTATTCTTTGAAATAAATTGTTTATCATTTGATGATTTAAATATTATCGAATGTTAGATATATTTCTTTGCGTAAGCGCTCAATAAATCCTCGTGTTACATTATAGTTAATTTAGTGATCTGGGATCACGGAAGATTAAATTAATGATCCCTTGTAACTAAAAAGACGTCATTCACTTGACGCAGAAGGAAATGAACAACCCATCGTGAAAGGTTGAAGTGTAAAGGCTCAGATTGAAACTTATCTTGACCAAGAGATTACACTAGTTGGTCATGATGATGACTTTGAATAGACCCTCTGAGGAGGATAAATTCTTGAGAATGAACAAGAAAGAATTAGACCTCGATTGGTTCGTTATTTCTTAATCTTAAATCCCTTAAATAGGATCGCGTGGGATTGGTAACTATTGTTTTGACTTATCATGGGTAGCGAATCGGTAAGATTCAATACTTTTTATCTTGGGCAATATTATTAGTCACATGTGATTGCTAAGATTTAATCTGAAGAATCGTGTGCAAAACGTTTGTTCGATTTGCCCCATTGGGAGGTTCATAAGTTTTATCATACCAAATCTTTAAAGTGAAATTAGTTTTAAGGTATGGATAATAATGTTGAACCGTTTATTGACCAAGGATAAAAGATATTAATTAATGGAAAGCTATTTCAAAGGGCTTGAATTAATTAATGGGCTAGATAATCTTAAACACGGAAAATAATAACCGAAAGCCATATTGACTGTAATATGAGTTAAGATGGATAGTCTGAATATTAATTATGTAGTGGGATTAATTAATATTTATGGGCTTGAATAATATTGTGGCTCAATATTAGATATTCAGTCATCCATTAGAAGGTTCAATTTAATTCTCCTAAAAGGCCCCTTGAGTAGCCCAAATATATAGTCAATAACCTAAAAAAGGTGATTAAAATAAAATAAATATTGTTGCTTAATTTTTCCTATTATTTGAAAATTATGGATAAGAGGGAGAAAAGATTTTCTTTGAATTTTGTTATGGAATGAAGATATGTATTCTTGGAATACAAGATTATCTCATTAAATTCAAGAAATCTCCCACTTGGTTATTCATAATAGAGATTTCGAAAATTTTGAAATATAGTGGGCAAGAAAGATTTTCTTGATTTTCTTGAAAATATATTATGGAAGATATGTATTTCTTGAAGTACAAGAATATCTCATAAATTCAAGAATATCTAAATTTTGGAATCTTGATCCCTAATATTTCGAAATATTCCATAACAAATAAGAGAGTGGGATTTTGTGGAATATTTTAATTATGGAGAAAAGAATATATGAGATATATTCAAGATTTCTTGGAGATCAAGAAAATATTTTTTCCTCCTTATTTCACATGTAATTTTCGTCCCCCTCTCCTCTATAAATAGGGGATGAATGTTTCATTCCCTGTAACACACGAAAATTGGTTTTTCGGAAAAATATCAGCGTCGATAAAATATCAAATATTTTGTAACGTCGACAGATTGTATTTTTTCAAAAAACGACAATTGTGAGTAGAGTACAATTCCATGTGCTGGAAAAATTAGTATATCCACAAAGTTGGTGCAACAAATTTTATTTTCCTTTTGTTAAATCGTTCACAAGAATCCTTCCACCGGATAGTCGAACGAGGGCTAAGGGAATACTTGGGAAGTCCTTTCGGTTAGTCTAATCAGCCATACCGTTGTCATCCCAAGCGGTACGTTCACGTAAACTCGTAGTATTCTGCATGCGTATGTTTTACGTGAATTATTATATGCATTATATGTTGTTGAATTATTATTTGAATTAATATAGGATTAATTCATGCTAGTAATAATTAAAGAATTAAATTTGTATTTAAATATTCACCCAGAATAGATCTGTGCAACTTATTCCCCAACACTAAAAAAATTCGAACTTACATATAGGTGCATAATTAATTTTTTTATTTAATTTCCTTCAACACTCTCATTCACTCGTGGGCCGAATCATTGTCTCTGCTCTCTGAGACCCAACAAATGAACAATTTAATTGGTGGAGAACAATTTAATGGGTGGAGTACTTTTCACGGAAATCAAATCCATAATCTGGGCTGAGCCAGAGGCTCTGATACCATGAAATAATTTCAAACTTGTAAAGAGGTACAAAAGTAATTCTTTTATTTAATTTTTCTCACCAATAACCTCGCTGTAATATTAATTAAAATTGGCTATAGTACACCAAAATCGTGAGGGATTTCTTCCGACACCCATAATTGGGCTAGAGTAAAGGAAAAAGAGGCCCAACAGTCGGCCAACCTATTACAACCTCTACGTACATGTGGGCCGAAAATTTGAACTTATAATATCGCTCAAAATTCACATGTGCACCAGGGACACCAACCTTTTATTTTGTCGTCCGAAAAGTGGGATGCAAGACTGCAACGTGAATCACATAAAGCAACTGCGAGTTCCAACTTTTGAATTCTATTCTTTTTGTAATTATTTTGACAAATTTATTCTCTTACAACTTGTGGATTGATTTTATAATCACTCCCTCCTCCATCCTATTTAAGTTTATTAGATTGACTTGTGTTTTAACGAGCAAGTTATTTATTAATATTTAAAATAATAAAGAGATTTTTAAAGTGAGACATAATAGTTCTACCTCTAATCTATCCTACACATCTTTAAAAGTCAATCTATCATTTTATATACCAATAAACAATTCTCTCGCTAAAACACGAGTCAAACAATGAATGAACAATCTAAAATAAGACAAAAAAGTAATTTTTAATGATAAAAATTGTACAAGTCTAATATATGAGATTGGGTCATTTATTTATACTACTAAGTATCCATGAATTGTGGGGCTTCAGTTCAACTATATAAAAAAAAAAGGTATCACTTGAATAGTTAAGTGTACATGTTCCACTTAAAATAATGAATATTATTTAAAATATGTACTATGCTAATTATCTTCAAATACAAATTGACAGATAAAATTGAATTGGTTTACCTTTTAATTTCTTAATAAGATTTAACCAAATAAATATCTAATTAGATAACACAAAAATTTGTATGCAATTTTTTTTTTCAGGAAAACTTGTATGCAATATTGCATACAAGTGATATATGCAATTATAATCAATTGGGCTTTTTTTTTTATTTTCTCGCGGGTCAGGCTTTGCCGAGTCGGGTTAGGGCGGAATGCTGGCAGATTTAATGAGTTTTCTTCTCTTTTTCACATCGAGCGCGAGGCAGGATTCTTCTTTTTCATATTCTCTTCAGATTGATGGCGGATCTCACGGGATTTCTTCTTTATCCCCTCTTCAACCGCTCCATACATTTCTTTTCACTTTCCTTTTCGTTTTTTGTAGGCGTTATATATGTTAAATCGTTAAATCCCTAATTTCTTGTCCAATTTATTTTTTTTCGATTCGCTCCAATCATTGGATGAAAGAGTAGATTCGGTGAGAAGAAGGGAGAATATGTGTGTAATGTTGGATTACCCCTCAACACAAAGTGTGTGTTGAAATTCAGATCCTTGCATTCTTTTCACGTTGTTCTGGAATTTTTTTTCCGCGTTTGTACTGGTTTTTGTTCATATAATAACACTATTTTGCTCATAGGGTAATACTCTTTTGTTCATGTAGTAACACATCTAGAGATGGCAATGTGGCGGGTTTGGCCAAATCCGTAACCCGCCCCGCCAGATTTTTTGCCAACCCGGGACCCGCCCTGCCGGATTTTTGAACCCGCTCTACCCCGCCCCGCCCTGTGAACCCGGCGGGTTTAACCCGTCCCGCATGTCCAATTTCATTTTTCCCTACATTTTTTTTATTCATACTCCTAATTTCATACATATCATTTTTAAATACATATCATTCCTAAAAAATAACACATTAACTAAAATCATTCAAATTACAACAAAAAAAGTATCTAATTTTATAATCAATCCCACATCAAAGAGGATTATTTAATGGGGCAGTCACTGAATTAGCTCTAGTTCCTTCTTCAGACTCCATCTATTTTAAAAAATATAGATATGTTAGTATTTTAGAAAAATAAATAAAGATGAAAATAAATAAACAGAAAAATAATTTATCTCTACCTCCAGTTCATAAAATTATTTTGCACTCCTCCAATTCATACAATTAATACTTGAATTTGTATTATTTGGGGGAATTTGAAATTTGTTCTAAATTATGTACATTAGATATCTACTCATTCTAATTTCTTCTCAATCTAAACTAAAGCACTTATTCGATATAAGAAACTGATAAAGCAAAGAAAGAAACAATTCAAACAATTCATCGTGAAAGAAAGAAACCCTAGATGGCTAGATACATAATACATTTAATTTAATAAAATTTATATATGCGGGGCGGGTTTGCCTAATACCATAACCTACCTCACACCCGGTGAAAACTCGTTTGACTGGGTTTTAAACCGCCCCGGGACTGTTTGACCGGGTTTTAACCTGCCTCATCCGGGGCGGATACGTGCGGGGTCCGGGTTTTAACCCGCCCCATTGCCATCCCTAAACACATCAAGTTGTTCTTTAAATTTGTAATTTTGGACTGAGATTTTTTTTTCGTGATTGCACTGATTTTTGTTCATATAGTAACACTCTTTTGTTCATAGGGTAACACTCTTTTTTTCATGTAGTAACACATCAAGTTGTTCTTTAAATCTGTAATTTTGGACTCAGATTTTCTTTTCGCGCTTGTACTGGTTTTGTTCATGTGGTAACACATTTTTCTTCATAGGGTAACACTTTTTGTTCATGTAGTAACACATGTTTTTTTAATAATATGTAACACTGTACACATGTCGTCATTATACTAAATGAATATTCATGTGTTACCATATGAACAACAATGTGTTATCATATAATAATGTATTTTTTTTTTAAATGATAATGTAATTTTTATTTTACGTACATGCAACCGCATACATTAACAATATGTTTGAACCACTAGGCTACAACACATATTTAATAAAGATATTCTTCTATAAATATATATATTTTCTCCCAACCTGAAGCCCACAACCTACAACTCATTACTGCCCTGCCCGTCAGCACTGACCTGCAATTTTTAGTGTATCTTTATTTTATGTATGTTGTATTGCACATAACATTAGTGTTTAATACCTTCTCATTAGATAAATTGTCAGACTTTAACGTGACCGGACTTTTTTCACAATAAATTATCGCACAATATCTAATTGAATTGTTACCAAGGAGGTCTCCACAACAATTTTATGTGAAAATATAAGTACTGCTTATAATTTAAATTTTTAATTAAAATTTAATGATTTTATTTCGGTACAATTCTTGGTCCACGGTATTCGACTTTTCTTGGTCCATTTATATTGCGATTTTGGTATCAATTATCAAAATAAAACTTTGTCCGAGGACTGAGGACAAATTATCTACGCATCGATGGCTGTTTGATTATAGAATTACTTAAAATCCATTTGATTTTTAATGCGTGTTAATGTAGTGAAAATGAATTTAAACTATATAAAAATTGTTGTAGCTAGTATTTTTAAAAGAGGGATAATAATTACAGTCTACTGATTCATGGTGATCTCGTGTAAGACAAGAATCAATGATTTAAATATACTTATATTGTTGTCACAACTTATTTTTTATCAGACTATTTACTTTCTCTGATTCATGCAAGTACGAATCAAATTTTAAATTTTAAATTCAAACACAACTCTTTTTGTGACTATTCACTTTCTCAATGCACAATATAAATACTACCTATTAATGCGGTCACTCATTCGTAAAGTCATCTTTTTTTTTTCCCTTAGAAGAGAACATTTGTTACTGGAAGGGTTACAAATTAAGAAAATTCTAAGAATTTCATTTTTATTTAAGTTTTTTGTACTCCTATAACCTACTATAGTAATTAAACTCTTTCTTTTCATTGTTGCAGAATATAAAATAGAAGGGAACAAGTGAGATTTCTTCTGATGTGGGCATTATCAACTACCTGCATATGCAAACCAATTAATTGCTTAGAGCCTTATTTGTGTTCCATGATTAGGAGGTATACTATTGTACATCTAATTTTATTTTTAATATTATTGCAAAAAATGCCTCTAATATAATGTTTTGTTTTGCAAAATTATTAATGATTGATTCAATTTACTTTTTTTACATAAAGCAATTTGATAAGTGGAGGCTGGAGCTATTTTATTTTGAACAGAAAACCTTCAAGTGCACTAACATGTAAATTGTAATATACACAAATCTTATGTTTGTTCATCGATCTACTCAGTTGAAATATGAGTTTATATTTGTAGCAACTTGAGATTTTGAAGAACATAAATAATTTACCTCTCCTCTGGCTCTAGATTTTCTTTGTGGATGGTTTTGCAGCCATTCAGGGGGAAATGGGAAAGGAGAACAGGGGAGGAGGAAGGGAGAAGTTGGAAGAAGAAGTGGGAAAGTCCAGTAGGCAATAATTATTAATTAATCAAGACAAGATAGGAGATTAGAGGCACGTTTTTTGAGAATTCTCACTGACAGACACGGTTTTTTTTTATGGAAGGTGGAGGGAGAGAGAGACACGTCTCTATTAACATGGGGTTGGGGGTTAACAATATTAATTGAATCAGAAGTAGGTAATAAAGGAAAAAAAAAAAAAAAACTATTTTGTGGAAGGATATACATTTAATTTCAGCATTATTTTCTATTCCACTGTGTGAAACAAGGGTTACTCAATATAAAATTGTTCTTAAGCCATGTGTTATCATATCTCCTCTATTCCATTTTCTTTTTATTTTAGAGTATTATCATGATGATTTATGCATTTTGTTCTAGATAGCAATGTAATACTCTACTAATTTAACAACTTCGAACAAAATGTTTTAAATATAACCTTTTCAATTACGATTCTGTAATTTTATTATATTCATATTATTGGAATTTTCTAACTTTTTTCTAAATCACTATTTAATTTTAATGTATTTCAATATAATTATTTTTTATTTAGTTCTTGAAAAAATATCCTTCACTTAATTTTGTATTATTTGTAGTGATCTTATTTAGTTTAGTTGACCTCAATAAACTTATTGTAATTAAGAGAATTTTATTAATGCTCGATGAATCTTATCTACCAAATAATCAGTTAAATTATTTCTCTTTAAGTAAATATGTTGTTCCACGAGTAACTAGTGAAAATCAATTTAAACTCTTAATTTGTGATCAAAATGTGTACAACAGTAGATCCAAGAAATACAAAGTAAATAAAAAAATATCATAAATTTTGTTTTTTTTTAAAAGAAGAATTAATAAAGTTTAAGAAAATCAACTATTACAGAAAATATCTAAAAAGTCATCTATAATAATAATAAATAATTTAAACAAATTTATAAGCCGTGCATAGCACGGGAGAAATACTAGTATTAATAATACGTAATTTGATGGTACAATTCGGGGAAATTCAGTTCTAGACGACAAAAGCTGACATTTATTTTATTAAAGGTGTGTTTGTAAATATTAATAAATAGTAAAAAACACTACTAAAAGTTATAAGTTGTGAGGGGACAATTTAAAAAAAAAATATATTTTTGCCCCCTCAATAGAAATTGCAAACACCACCTAAACATCCTACCTATTGTTATGGATTTGTGAAAGGTAAATTTAAAAATTAAAAAAAATAAATTATGTTCCTTATTCTAAACATAGCAAAACGAAAAGAATATATTGTATATCAGCTTAGCTAGATCAGGATGACATGGTAGAACGAATCAATCATAACAATCGCAACAGCATTTGGATATTTCAAGTCTCTTTTTGTATCGTTTAGTTTTATTGCAAGCTAATAGATTCCAAAACAATTACTATAATTTTCAAAACTATATGTCATGTCGTAATTTTGGTGAACTTACAAACGAGTTACCTTACCTTTTTTTCGGAAGACAAAAACTTGTATGAGACGATTTCATATATGATAGGAGTATAACTTAACACAAATCAACACCATCCTTTCAAAATGTTAAAGCGTCAATGCCCAAATTATACTCTGTTCCACGGTGAGACGGTCTCATACAAGTGTGTCTCCAGACCGATCTTAACAATTATGAAGCCTGAGTCGAATTTAAAATTAGGTCGTCGTAGTTTTTTCAATTATATTAATTAACTTAAATAATACACAACTTCAAATGATATGATATTAACTATTGCATATAATACAAAAAATTCAAATTACAATTATAAATTCCATCTTGTCATAAATTCCATCTCCCCAAAGCCTGACGAGCGAGAAAAAAGACTCAGACGATGGGGCTCTCCCCAATCTGAAAGCCTGAGAAAAAGACTTCAAATGCGGGCTCCCATGACGAAAGACTTCGTCTGACAGGGGCTCCCCAATCTGAGCCTGAAAAAAAGACTCAGACGACGTTCCCCTCCAGCAAGACGAACTCGCTCGACGGGCTACGAAAAAAAAGACTCAGACGACCCTCCGGCACGAGCCTGAAAAGACTCGCATTTAAAAAGACTTCGACGACGGGTTCTCCCGGCACGAAAGACATAAAAGACTTCTGACGGTTCCCCCTCAAAAGACATAAAAGACTCGTTCGGCTCTCCCCGAAGACGACGGACTTCGACGACGGGGTTAAGCCTCAAAGTACGAAAGCACGGACTAGATCGACGACGAAGGTAAGATCCTCTATCACGGGCTCATTCTCAACGATCAAGATCTCATACGGCACCGAAAGCAAGCTCGGAGGCAAACAATGTATTTGCAGATACAACAAAAGATAAAATCCGGTCAAGACATGAAACAAGATCAAGCTCAACAACGCCACGGCCCGGATCTTGGGGGGCTATTGTTGTGCTCATATATCACACGCCGTCGAGATTTATCCAATTATCTCATCGCGTCGGCCCCCCACCGAGACCACGTGATTTATCGTCTTACGCATATGTTTTGTCATGCTTTATGCACATGACTTGTCGTCTTTTATCGATTTGTCGTCTTTTATGATTTGTCGTCTTTGGTCTCTTTATATAAAAGGCCTCCACACCTTTCATTTTAAAAAAAACTACGGAATGTTTCGCCATTCCAACATATACTTATACCCACATTTCAGGGAAGAACTACGGTTCTTCCCGCAGTTTTGTTCGATTAATTATTTGTTTGATGATCAAATTCAACAAGCCACATCAGAATCAGAATTCGTAAAATATTTGACCGTCAACACTAATAATTTTTATACATAAGAATTATAATTTTTACACATTACAATGATACTAAAAAGATCGGTTTCACCGTCAACTACTATCGGGATTTTCTATTCCACAATAAGCCTGTTAATAAACTTGAATAAGTCGTATATTTTCGTCGAAATTAAAACATTATTTTATACTATAATTCTAAAAAACTTAATAATGGAAAATTAATACACTGGCCCGACTTTGGTCAAGTTGTTAGGGATCCTTCGTATTAATGTCACAGCTATGAAATAAACAGGAGGTGACAGTAGTATTCTGAAATAAATCTTACTTCTCCAGAATGTACATGGAGCCGTTTTCAAACCCAATTAAATGGTATTTCTCTTTTAACTTTATCGAACTTCTTTTAAGAAAACATTCTTGTATTTTCAACAGAGAGATTGAAATTAGGTAAAATGGCACTGCAGATTAACAAAGCGATAAACACACGATGAAAAAATCAAAATAAATACGTAATCCTAATTCAAACCATTGCACCTGTACTCAAACATTAACACATCATTATCCACAATAAAGTATCATTGTCATTGTCAAGCACCTGATTACTTTACTAGGATCATGGTTACATGCATAAAAAACGAGTCAAACATTTTACTAAATTCATAAAATCCAAAAATTACCTGGCTGGCACTCCAATCACACGTATATCAATCCTACGCACATATATATCAATAAATACACACCGCCAATCTCACAAACAAAATATATATTATATTCTTCCCCCAAACAACCGAAACAGGGAGACAAATTGGGGGGAAAAATGGGCACTTCCCTACAAAGCATCCATATTTTCATGGTTTCGTTTCCGGGTCAGGGCCACGTCAACCCGCTCCTCCGGCTCGGCCGCCGCCTCGCCGATTTCGGCCTCTTCATCACTTTCTGCGCCCCCGAATCCGCCGGCGTAGGCATCCGAAAATCCAATACCATAACCGGAGACAACCCGACGCCACTGGGTCGGGGCATGATCCGGTTCGATTTCTTCGACGACAGCTGCGGCCCGGACCAATATACCGACCTCGGCGCGTACGTGGTCCACTTAGAGCGCGTGGGCCGCGAGAAACTCCCGCAGATGATCCGGAAACAGGAGGAAACGGGTCGACCCGTTTCGTGTCTAATCAATAACCCGTTTATCCCGTGGGTTTCTGACGTTGCCGAGAGTTTGAAAATCCCGAGCGCTATGCTTTGGGTTCAATCTTGCGCTTGTTTTTCGGCTTATTATCATAATTGCCATAACCTGGTCCCTTTTCCTAATACAGAAGAACCGGAAATTGATGTGCAGTTGCCGGTTATGCCCCTGTTGAAGCACGACGAAGTCCCTAGTTTCCTGCACCCCGGCACTCCTTACTCTTTTCTGGCGACGTCGATTTTGGGGCAGTTTCGGAATTTATCCAAACCGTTCTGCGTGTTAATGGACACTTTCCAGGAACTCGAGCGGGAAAACATTGAATACATGTCGAAAATTTGTCGCCCAATTAAAACAATCGGCCCTCTGTTTAAAGATCTCAGTGCTACCAATTCGAATTCAGCTCCAATTCGGGCTGATTTTTACGCGGCGGAGAGCTGCACGGCCTGGCTGGATTCGAAACCGCCTCGTTCCGTGGTGTACGTTTCGTTTGGGAGTGTTGTAGATTTGAAAAAGGATCAAATGGACGAGATTGCCCTGGGGTTGCTCTGTTCCGAAGTTTCGTTTCTGCTTGTTCTGCGGCCGCCTCTGGAGGGGTGGAAGGGTAATTACGCTCTCCCCGAGGGGTTTGTGGAGAAAATTGGGGATAGGGGAAAAATAGTGGGGTGGAGCCCACAGGAGGAGGTGCTGGCGCACGCGTCTACCGCGTGCTTCGTGACGCACTGCGGGTGGAACTCGACGATGGAGGCGGTGGCGAGCGGCGTTCCGGTGGTGGCGTTCCCGCAGTGGGGGGACCAGGTGACGAATGCTAAGTTTTTGGTTGATGTTTTTAAGGTTGGGATAAGGATGGGCAGGGGTGAGGCCGAGGGCAGGGTTGTTGATAGGGATGAGGTGGCGGCGTGTCTGAAGACGGCCACCGCCGGCCCCAAGGCGGAGGAGATAAGGGAGAACGCGCTCAGGTGGAAGAAAGCGGCGGCGGAAGCAGTGGCGGTCGGCGGTTCGTCTTATAAGATTATGCAAGATTTTGTGGACGAGGTGGTGGCTTTCCGTGGTTAAGCTCCTTAATTTTCACTAATTGATTTTGTGAGTATAATTTTTATCGGGCATAAAATGTTTTTAACACTTTATTTATAAGAGTAATGTTGATTTGTAGTAGTATTTAGTTAATCAAGTTTTTTTCCGTCAAAAAAAAAGTTATTCATGTTTTTTTTTCTTTTTTTTGCTTTGTATCTATTCGTCCTAATCTTTAAGGTTTTCTTTCCATTTTTTTTGTCCCAATCTTTAAGGTTTCTTTCCTAAAATTGAAATACACTTTATCACACTATTTTATCACTTTATCACATAAAATACTAATAAACAATTTTTTCTACCCCCAACTACCCATTACTTTATCACATAAAATACTAATAAACAACTCTTTTTAATCACTATTCTCATAAATTTTTATGAACAGTCAAAAAACTCTAAAGAACGTACAGAGGTAGTAGCACTTTTGCCTGGGTATTTGTTTTTATAAAACACTTTTTTTTGTACTACTAGTATAAAAGTCTATACTAACTTTCTCATGGCTTTGGGAAAAAGCGAGAGTTTTTCATAATTTTAAACTCCAAAATAAACGTCGGTTGCCAGAGTTTTTATTTAACATAATTTTAAACTCAAAAATTTTAAACGTCGGTTAAAGTTATTTATATATTTTATCGTATTAATAAATAATATTTTTTATCTTTAATTATTAAATCATTTTATCACCCAATATTCTTATTTAACTTTACCTTATTAACGGTAAAAATATCATTTATGATTGATTAAAAAAATCTATAGTGCACAAGCTTGGCCATAAATAGGTGGTAGCGAGGTTTATTTAGAACTCTGTTTGTGGATTCTGTATACCACTAATGTTGTATGCACGTACCGCCGAAGTGATGGCTGGTCAACTGCACCTATCTGTCGCGTGACGCGTGCTACAAAATTATTTTTTTTTTTTTTGAAATTTATATGTTCGGTTTGTAAATATTAAACTCAAACCTAATTCTACAAAATCAATATATACAATACAAAATTTTGTTCGCTTTTAATGTTTTTTAATGAAATAATAAATTTTTAAAATGAAATAACTAATAAATTTAAATCTAAACAACAAATATTTTTAAATGAAGCAACTAATACTTTCAACCCTAAATAACTAATATTTTCATATATACTATAAATTTTATTAAATTGGTGTGCTTTATATTATTTGAAATTTTGAACACATATTTTTAGAGTGCTTAATATTAATTGTATCAAATTGATACTTAACATTAATTAAATATAAAACAAATATTTATACTTAATTAATTAATTATCTTAAATCATTAATTAGTATACATAAAATATTAATAGCACTTAAGATAAAAAATAAAGAGGCACACTTTCATGAAAGTTTAAATCCTATAGTGCATACGAATCTGTCAAAAATAAATCATTAATCAATAAATAAATATACTTAAAATTTACACTTATAATTATTAAACTTTAAAATTAAAAAAAAATAAAAAATCAGTCGTGCACATTGCGCGACAGAAATCGGGCAAGTCGCAAGCAACGGGCGACAAAAATTGTCATAAGTGATGGCTGGTCAACTATCAAATCCCAAATATCATATAGCACTGACGACAGGCTTGGTTTAAATAAAAAAATTGCTATTCTATTCTGCAGGTATCGAGAACATTTAATAAAATTTGGTTTTGTAAATATTAAAATGCTAAACACTATATTCTTTTACAAAATTTAATATATATTAATCTTGAAAGAAAACAAAATTTTATATATATAAAAAATGACTTTTAAATGTTATTTTTTTCTTGAATGAAATTTGGTGACTTAATGTATAATTTAAAACCGAAATTAATGGCCATACTTAGACTTAATAAATTTCCAAATCTTTAACAACAATCATATTTTTCAAATTCACCGTAAACTCTGGTCTCAAACTGTCGCAATATTCCAAAAATTGGGCCCTAAATAACCGGGTTCAATATTTTCATGATAATACTTCGATTTAATTTTATTCGGCAAATTGGCCCCGTGGCGCTGTCCCTTTTCCCGACCACTGAAAAACGTGAGTCATTTCATGGTACATTAACGAAGTGATCTCGAACTGGGCCTCATTCGGTGTCGAAGCGGTGGCCGCCGGGGGTGTTGGGTGCGGTATTGGTGACTGTGTATTCAACGCAAAGGGTTCCTACTTCCTTGTAGGAGTGATTGTATGAGAAGAAGTGGGAGAAGGAAGATGTGGGGGTTTCTTGCTAAAGTTGTAAACATTTTGTTAGGATGAATTTGGGTTGAAATTGATAATATTTTTTTTGTTTTGGTTACATATATTATATTTATTTGTGAAATTTCGTAACGTTATGGGTAAGATAGTATATATGAGGGAATTGTTTATAATTGCATGTAGGATTTGTGAAATTATTAGTGATCTGATTTCTGAGTGAGGCAATCTTGGAGACATTATTATGGGATATGCTTTGATCCTGTTTAGGAGAAGAGGAAAATTCGAATTTTTTTTTTCTCTTGGTGCTGTGTTTGACCCACTTTATATGTCAATTGAACTGTGGTCGATATATATGAACTTAGATTGCCATTTTAAAGAATAGGAATTTCATCAATTTGATATGAGCAAATTAAATTTAGGTGTTGAGTTTTCCTATTCCATTTTTCATATGTTTTTGGTGTTTCATTGTGTTGAATTTTTAATACATAAATTTAATTAAAATATATATGTGGGTTGTTGGATATTTTTTATTATTACACGTGACATTCATCCATATTATGAAAGACTGCCTCTGTAAAAAGATTTTATATAATTAACTTTTACACGTGTTTTTGCGAATGAATTGTGTATTAATAATTAGAATTAAAATGATATTATACATCTCCTTGAATTTATGGCGAAATAAATATAAAATTGAAAATGATAACTTATTTCCCATTTCATGTACCTTTATGTGAGAAATTCGCACGCAAGACTGGCCTGTCACTATCACGATCAAATTTATGCATTAAAATAAAGGCAAAATTTTCTTACTTAAGCTAACATGCGTAAAACTTAATTATTTCGTAAATCCAGGTACGCGTGCGCTGTAGAATTGTTATAACATCTTGCAGGTATCTTTTGTGGTTTTTTGTATAATTAATAATAATTAATCATCATTCTTTGAAATAAATTAATCGCACATATTTAAAGTTTCTGAGGCCACCTCCACCTGCAGTAAGCTTCGTACATACTGTATTTACTCTAATCATTAACGTTGCATTTCTTTTGTTTTGTGCGTAAAAATGAAATTACAAGAATTCGATACAATTCATGTTACTATATACGTTGGTTAATTATATAATTACTTGCAACAACATTAATGGTGGGTAATTAATTAGTTTGCTCATACTTAGCTTTATACTCATCCCAGAGCTGGCCCACCTTTTTCCCCGTCAGCACCTCAAAATAATCCTCCGAAAACTCCCGCCTCATCATTTTATTCAACTCCGCAACAAACCCCGATTTCAGCTCTTCACAATATTCCAAAAACCGGGCCGTGAAATCGTACCCCTGGTCCCACATCTCCCCCTGCCCGGTTTTTGCGAAACCGGTCGGATAATAATTCGATTTTAAAATCATGTAATCGGCGATGCCTTCCACTAGGCCAACCGGGGCCGTGCCCTCGCCGTCCCACTGGAACACGTGCGTCATTTCGTGGTGGAGCAGCGACGTGAACTCCCATTTCAAATTACCTTGGTACCCCTGTAGGTACAACGAGCTGACGTTGATGTTTTCGCCGTAGGTTATGGCCTCCGCGCCGTCGTATTGGTGGATGAATACTTTTACGGTTTCTACCGGTTTCCGGTCGGTTTCGTTGTACTGTTGGAAAATGTCCCATATGAAGTAGTTGATGTTTTGCATGATTTCTTGCGTGTATGGGATCCCGATTTCTGAGTCGAACCGGGACCCGCCAAGGGTTCCCGGCGCGGCGTTGATGGCTTGGTGGTGGACGGAGAGGGCCGCGGGGAGGTGGAGGAGGAGAAGGAAGAAAAGGTTGGGTTTGATCATGGTTTTAAGGTTGGTTTGTTTGTTTTTTGGTTATGGAAATTAATGAGAGATGGGGTTGGGGAGAATTTTTTGGTTTTAAATAAGGATTTGGGAATGGGTTTCTATTATCAATTATGTGAAATTTCAGTAATTTATCGGGGATTGAGTGTTTGATTTTTATTTTTTTTTAAATTGTGTGTCTAATTACTTGTAGTAAAAGAACATTAATGGGCTAGACGGGGAGTTAAAGAATGGCGTGGTTTGTGATTTTATGAGGTTTTTGAAAATGGAATTCTACTTTCAATTAATTTTACAATTTCGCGTTCAATTAATTTTTAAAAGTAGAAGGCATTAACTTGTATGAGATTTAGTGCTTGTTTGCAAACTCTTTTGTGAAGGGAGAATCACTTATTTTTTGAAAAAACTGAGTAATAGCTTTAAAAATAAGTGTTTCTTCAACTACTTTTTAGAGATTGCAAACATGTACTTATTGTGTTTTGCCGACGCGGGTAAACGAAAGGAGAGTTCGCACGAATTGAAACTAGTTTCTTCTCATATATATATATGAGATAGATATCATATTTTAAGGATAATAAATATCAATTTAAGGATTGAGATCTGAAATATGAGATCGTCTAACACAACACTCTTTTTTTTTTAGGCATTATGCGTAACATAAGATTAAACACCGATAAAACTGAAATGAGAATCGTAACACGAGATGAGGAGGTGGAGATTAGAAAATTAATCAATTTGGTAAGCCACCCCCAATGACCTTCCTTCAAGATTGACTTAACTTGGAATTCAATATACACATATTATTTTTTAAATAAGAGACTGAGACAGTCTGATTTAAACCCTGAATCTGCCTAAGTGATGATTTAATTGCTAACATTATTTAAAATTATGAAGAAGACCTAAGGTATATGTGGCAGATGTCCAACATATCATGATGTTTAAATTGGTAGTAAGTAGTTCGGTCAATCAAACTAGTAGTTGGCGTACAATATTTCAGTCTGAAATGAGAGCAATTGAAATTGGTAAGTAGACAGGACTTTGTGATTTGTGGAAGGGTTAGGATCTTGTATTCTTTGTTATTAATTTTATCTTGTACTCCTCCATTTCAATACATGTGTATCACCACGTGTTCATATGTGAATATTTGAAACAAATTGAAATTGACTCCTTATCGGGTCTCTTTTTTTAAGCTGAGAATTTCTAATTCAATGTAGTTCTTAGATTTTCATTAAAAGTAGAGAGGAATTTGGTAAGCCACACCCAGTGACCAAATACCCGAATACGTAATTTTATTTAGGAATAGCTCTACAAGTAGGAGTATAAAAAGGTCAATTAAAACATAATATGCGATTCCCTCAAAAGAAGAAAAAAAACTTAACATGCGATGAACCAATAAAACAAATTTATACTAGTACCAGTATATTGACCAACATAGAATTGTTCTATAATTGGATGCCTTTATTTCGTGCAAAAAAAAAAGGATGGTTCTATTTCAAACAAATTGGGCTTAAATAGAGCTACAAAGGGCACACACAATTATTGACTATTCGATTCCAAACAAAAAGCCCAACAGTTAAATATTGCAAAAATCCAAGCCCAAAACAGAGAAAAAAATAAAACAAGTTTCAGTGAGACATAAAAACAAACAGTTTGTGTGCATCAAGCGGAGCAGATCTCCTTCAGCTTCTCCGCCGCAGATTCATCCACCTTGTACTGCAATTCATCAAAATTAACACCCAATTATCAGATACAATTACAAATAGAGATAGATGTATTACAGACATGACATAGAAAAGTGACCTTGTTGAGAACCCAGACGGAATGTGTGTAAGTTCGTTGGAGGAGTTCGTCAACGGCGGTGGCGTTATTGGCGTTGACTTCTCTGTAATTCACGAAGTTTTCGCGGGCGTATTTGGCGTAATAAGCCCTTGTCTCCGGCAACCGCCGCACCAGCCTGAGCACTTCGCCGTACGCTTTTAACGCCTTCTGCATTTCTCTGTATACCGGCAATTAATCGCTTAAATTTCGCTGCTGATCTAATTTTGCGTCTGCGAGTTTCACGTTTTCTGACGAGGATATTGGGCTAATGGCTGATTGCGCTAGATATTTAATTTGTGGCCCATTTAGATACTTATTTCGAATTGTTTGGGCCAACCAATTTGAAGTGGGCCAACTAGAATAAATACAATTCCATTATAAAAATTGGACAAATTGCATATGAGGATCAATTTTTAGGAGAATTTGAATTCGAATTTATATTTTTATATTTAATTTAAGATTTGATTATTTAATATTTTATGTCTCAATTCAACGCCCAAATAGAAATTATTTTCCAGATTAAAATTATGCAATATGATATTATATATGCACTACAATGATAGTGCATATATACAACAATGATACTTCAAGAAGTAAAGTTCATATGAACTCGAGTTCACATAAAAAAAATTCACACTTCTAAAAGTTAGAGTAGTTAAAAATATTTATGGCCCGTTTAGTTGGGGGTAATGGAAGTGGGCAATGTGAATCACTTCTATTAATGAGAATAAAAATAAGCAATTGATTACCCTCACCTACTTGACCCACCCCATATGATACACATTGTTGATGTTTTAACCAAGCAATAATAATGCAATCAATAACTCATAGTGATTGACACCTCAATGATACTCATTACCATTATCATTCCCTAGTCATACTAAGTGGACCCTTAGATAATATTTTCTGAAGGACATATTTCAAATTATGACACTCCTTATAGACAATAGTGACACTAATCAGTGGAACCTCTGTTTTAAGTCAGGTCCGACCAGTCGGACCGATGAACCGCCCCCAAGCGGCCCAATAGAGATGTAGAGAACAGCTATTGGGCCGCCCCCCTCAAAACCAAATAAATCATTTGAAAACTGGTGAAAATCGGGAATCGTTGAACAACTGATTTTCACCGGTTTTTCAAAAAAAAAAAAAAAAAAACTAAAATTTAAAACCGACGGGCTAATTTCAGAAAGAACTCAGAAGCCCTAATCTGCTAATCGCCGCTTCAGCTTTCTTTCCTTCTTCAATGGAAATTTTCAACAACAGCTGCTAATCTGACGCCGCTCGCCCGCGCTCGCCACCTGTTCGCCGCTCCCCGCCAATCGCCTGTGAGTCATTTATTTTTTGTTTTAATTTGTTGATGTTGTTATTTCAAGTTACAACAGGTTGAGAAATAGAGACGTATACGTGTGTTTATATATATATTTAAGGGGAGAAGATAACATGGTAGGGAGAAAGGGGGAAGAAAGTATGGATTCTTGTTTATGGGTTCTTTACTTCTTTTTATTTTGTGCACCAGTATACGTGTGTATATATATATATTTAAGTTTTTATTTTTTTGGAATCACGGTAGGCTTGAGCAGATTCTTATGAATTAAATTATTAAAGGGTATTCTTATTTTATTGTTAAAAATCATATATACTATATATATATAATATTTATTATGACGTCACACCGACTCAATTCGACCCAATCGATACGACCCCGGTCCAGCCTTTTTTGAGGTCGTCCGGCTCAACTTCCGGTTTCGGTTTTTAAAACATAGAGTGGAACCAAACAATTTGATTATCTTCAATAATTAGTCAATACAAGTAAATAATGTTGATTTTGTTTGGCCCGTGGCCTTGTTGGGCTATGTCACTAACTAGTATCCACTCAATATATACACACACGACACATCTCCTGCAATTAATAAATGCATCCAAAACGTAAACCTCATGAATCCATGGCTTCTTCTGAACCCTTCTTCTTCACCGGACAAAACCGCATCCATGTTGCCCTTCTTTCCACCACCCATTCTCTCTATAAATCCCTTCACTCACTTCCATTCTTCCACAAAAAATAATATGGATATCTGGTCATGGATATCTGAACTTCCCGACTCGGACGAGTGGGACCTGGTCGACTCAAATCAGCTCACTTTCCAACTCGCATCTTCATCCGCCCAGTCGATTCACCTCAGAGCCCAGCGAACTCTAGGCTTGAACTCGGAAGCTTCTATTAACTTCTCTGTATCTTTTGTAGGCTTCCCGTCCGTTGAAGACAAGACCATCTGGTCTTCCGACACGTGTCCCTTGTCCTCCGACAAGGCCTTCTTGCCTCTCGTCCTTCAACTCCTCCAAGAAATCGTGTCCCGTTCACCCACCGCGCACGATAGCCCCACCTGCCCCCGTTCACACCTCCAGAAGCTCAAACCGGGCCCCGTTTCGTGGATCCTGGACTCCCACTCCCCCGAATCCTTCTCAAACTTCTTCAGCCTCGTCTTCCTCACGCGCCTCTTCTGGGTCTGCGCGTGCGACGCGCCATCCGACGTCGGCTCCTTCTACTTCCACTCCCTGCTGGCGCCCAACATCGGCACGTTCTCGTGTGACCACGCGCCAGTCCTGCGAAACTTCTTCGTGGCGGTGGGAACCGACGTGGAGGTTTCCTTCATGCGCACATTCGGGTACATGTTAGCAAAATGGTTGATTTTAAGAGACGTTGATGTCGGGTTGAAGTGTTTGACGCCTTTGCCCTCCAAGACCCTCGGTTTCTCCTACGCCACGGAGTCTCACGGCTTGTGGATTCTCAAGGGCTACGCTCCGGTTAAATCCATGCAGTGCGTGCAGTGCCATGGTCAAAACAGTCAATTCCCCGCCGTGATTGAAGCTAAAGAGTCCCTCCTGAAATACGCTTTAGCTCACCAGCAACTTGAGGCTGTGATCCAGATGGAATATACCGTCCAATTCCACGAAAATTACATCCAAGTAAACGCACGTGTCGATAATCTGAGATTCCACGTGGTGCAATTAGGATTCAAGAGCAATACGGGCGAGAAGCTCATGGAAGAAAAGCACTTCCCGTCTAGAGTCCGGGTCTGGGTCGGGCCGGAAGTCGGGGCAAGCTATGTTGGCGGGCTGAGCCTGGGCCGGTCAACGGTCAACGCGGAGAAGGAAATGGAGATGCACAAGACATTAATGAAGGCTAATTCCGGAAATTCTAAATTGCCTAATAATAAGGTGAAAGCGGAGACGAGAATGGGAACTAGGACGAAAATGAAAAATTGGAGGTGGGACCAGGACGTGGAAGGAAACGCTGCCGTATTTGATGCGAGCTTGTGCGATAACGCCACGGGTGTGGAGATAGCCACGTGGAGGCCTCCTATTGGTGGAGAGATGGGGATGAATTTTCGGAGCAGGTACACCGGAGGCGGGCGGGCGTTCACGAAATCCGGGGGGTTGGTTTTCGCCGGGGAGGAGTGCGGCGAGGGGGTGCGGTGGAGGGTGAATAAGGAGATGGAAGGGAGTGTTTTGAAATGGAGGATTGGTGGGGAAGTTTGGTTGAGTTATTGCGCCAATGATGTAACGACGTGGTTTTATGAGACGAGGTGTGTTGAGTGGTGTGACGAGGTTGATTTGCCATTGATTCCTACTCAAACTACTTAGGGGTGTTTGATTTAATTTTTGTGAATGTAAATTGATTAAGGTGTAATTAGTGTAAGTATCGTATGTCCTAATTAATTAGAAATATCTGGATGCATTGTGTGGATTAATTTCTTTTTGTGATACATGAATAGCTAGAGAAATCATAGAATATTTAGAGATGCATAATATTGGATAAATATCGCCCTCTTATAACAGATTTCATGGTCATATGTATTGTGGATAAAATGCGAATGGAAGAGGAAATTTGTATAAAATGAGTGATGCTATAAGATGCCCATATTAATAGAAAAAAAGTGTAGATCTACTGTACAAATTTGTATAAATACAAATCAATCAATTTAGGAAGGGTCAGCAGGTTAGGTGGTCAAAAACAGGTCAATGATGGGTTGAGTAAAGTGAAATTGGGTCTCAATTGGAATTTGTATGTATACAAATTTATATCCTAAACTTTGTCATAGAAAAAATAAATATATTATGCATCAAGTTTATTGAGTTTTTTTTTAATGTTATTAGATGTGTTTACTTGAATGTATTAAGTAATTAATATTTATTACTTTCACTTAAAAATATTATTATTATATACAATTGTACCATATAATTGGTGTGCAGGAATATTAGTCAATGAGATAAATTATCAAAATGTCATTTATAGTGAACCTGAGGGAATAATATGAGCTATTTGGGAGTGTGGTTCGTGATATTTTGGAGTTAGTAGCTGTGTTTGATAGAATTATGTTTACGTGGGGAGTGTGATTCGTGATATTTTGGAGTTAGTAGTTCTGTTTGATAGAATTATGTTTACGTGGACAAGACGTGAAGAAAATTATGTTACTTATAGATCAACTTCTTCTTTTTTTTTGTATTTCTGCTTTCTTTTTCCTCCATATTTCGGACGATATTGTTATAACCGTTGAGGCCGATCTTTTGGCTCTCTAATGAAATTAATTTTTCCCTTAAAAAAAAAGTGAGGGCACAAAGATGGATATTGAAAGACTCTAAATAAAAAATATCATATGATAACTTATTTCCCTTATACTATTATTTTGATGCAAAATTAAAATTAATAAAATAAATATTTTGATATAGTGCATCAAAAAACGAATTTCAAACAAATAATAAAGGTTATTGCGCTTTGATTTGGGATGGAAAATATGAACTTACTATATTTGATGACCATCAATGAGATTGTTGTACACCCGGCCCGCGGAAGTCTGTTCAAGTTTGGGCCGAAAAATAAGGACATGAATAGCCCATGGAAGAATTAAAGGCCCAAAAACAAATGGATAATAGTGATTGCAAACGCTCTTTAAATGAGGGGAGATGACCGACCAACTCAACTATCTGACAAATACACATGGAAGAACCTGATTCAAAGTATCGCCAATGTCAGAACTCAAAAGACTGTCAATTGATTTGTGGGTGAAAAAGTGTATAATGTATAGCAGAATTAAATTGAGTTTGTATTGTATTTTTACTAAATAAGTATTGAGATTATATTGCAATAATTTCAGGATTTAAATCTAAATTAGATTGCAAATGTAATTTAGAGTTTAAACATTTGGATACACTCTCTAAAAGAACTGGCCAGAAAAACATGACTTAAGTTAGAATATGAGATAAGTAAATCACTGTTTTCAAAAATCGGTTGAACCGCCGGTTGAACCGATCGAACCATGAACAGCTCATATCACCGGTCAAATTACTCTTAAAAAACGGTTAATTCGATTTTATTATTTTTTATTATTTATTAAATCACTTTTCTTGATTTTTTTTATTATTTTTTTTAAATCTCTCTATGTAATCTTTATTCTAGTATCATTTTTGTTGGGAAATTAGGGGTGCCCGAATCTATTCGAGATGAATTTAAATACATATTTAAATTAATCAATCAATTATTAACATGAATTAATCCAAAATCAATTCAACATAATAATTATAAGCAAAAAAACAACATGCGTACACATAATCCACGTAAATTCTAAGCATGCGGAATCTAGGAGTTACGAGATTACATACCTCTTGTAGAGACAACCGTTGACGTTGGATCAACCCAAAGAGCCTTCTCAAATATATCTCAAGTCCACGAACGTAATCCGGTCGGAGGATTCGCACGAACGATTTAAACAAAGGAGAAATATAAAATATTTTGCCACCACCTTTGTGGATTTCTAATATTTTCAACACATGAAATTGCACTTGGGAATGAAAAATTCATCCCCCCTATTTATAGGACTAAGGGGGTCGATTTTTTCAATGAAAAAATAAGGAAGAAAATATTTTTCTTGATCTCCAAATTTTTTTGAATATATCTCATATATTCTTTTCTCCATAATTAAATTTTTCCATAAAAATCTAATTCCCCTTTTGTCCTATTTTTCGAAAATCTACAAGGAAAAAGAAACAAGATTTTGTTTCTTGAATTTATGGGATAATTATGTATTACAAGAATACTTATCTTTTTCCATAAAAATCTCTTCAAGAAAAATCATTCTTCTTCTTTCCTACAATATTTTCGAAAATATTAGGCAAGAATATTTTCTCATTCTTTTCATTAATTTGACTTAATTTTAGGCTATTTGAGGACTTTTAGGAGAATTAAGATTGGACCTCCAATGGGCTATGAAACTTTAATATTAAGCCAAAATATTATTCAAGCTCATTAATATTAATTTATTCCACTATAAAATTAATATTGAACTATCAATCTTAACCCATATTACGACTTTACAATAAGAGGCACTCTTGCGTGAGACTGTCTCACAGTGAGACGGAGTGTAAATTGAGCATTGACGCTCTAACACTTTGGGAGGGGTGAATGTTAATTGTGCTAAGTTATACTCTGTCTCATGCATGAGACTGTCTCATACGAGTTTTCATCTTACAATAATATGGCTCCCGGTCATTATTTTTCGTGTTTAAGATTATATTAGTTCACTAATTAATTAAGCCATTGAACAAGCTTTGTAATAATTAATATTGTTGTCCTTGGAGTAAAGAGAGCTCAACGTTATTATCCATACCGAAAATAAATTTCCACTTGCAAGATTTGGTATGATAAAGATTTTGAGGCCACCAAGGGGACAAATCAAGCAAGTCGTACTTGCACACAATTCTTCATATTAAATCATAGCAATTTTCGTCATGTAACTAATAATATTGCACAAGATATAAGGTATCGAATCGCATTGACTCTCTTCCCATCATAAGTCAAAGCAATAGTTATTAATTTCACACGATCCTATTTAAGGGACGTAGATTAAGAAATAACGAACCACAAAGGTCTAATTCTTGTATATTCAATACCGAATAATTTATCTTCCTGTAGGTCCTATTCAGTGCATCATAATGCACTAGTGTAATCTATTGGTCAAGACAAATCAATCTGAGCCTTACACTTCAAACCTTTCGTGATGAATTGTTAATTTTCATTTGGGTTGTGAATTTGTACTTAATCACGAGGAACTGTTAATTTTGTCTTATGTGATCTGGTATCACCAAATTAACTACAACGTAATACATACTTACTTATCGAACAGGTTTGCAACAAATATATATAAATTCATTCATATTTAATGCAACAACGGTTAATAATTTATTTCAGTAAATAAATAAGAAATTCAGTACGGTTATACAAAAAGAAAATATACTTTTCAGTATAACCCCAACAATTTTCTCTCTCATAAATTCATTCACAAGTCATCAACTTCATTTAATCTCTTTACCGTCGTCACACACTGTATGTGATATTAATCCACAATGCCATCATCTCTAACCTCCAAACTCTATTGTATTTATTTTAATATAAGACTTACTATAAGTTATAAATTAGTATAATTTTAATTTTTTGTAAATAAATATTTATTTTTTAATATAACATACAAAATATAAAAGAAAAATACATAAATTATTTTAACGATTGAACCGCCGGTTTAACCGGTTGGACCGACAATCGATGCCCAAATCGATTTAATCTTCAGTTGGATTATGAAAACACTGAAGTAAATTATAAAACCTAATTCTTACAAACAATAACTTTACACTTTTTATTGAAAATTAATTATACTACATTTCTTTCTAAAATTTCTTTTAAAGTTATTAAAGTGCTTATGTTATTGAGAAAAATATTAAGTGTCCGCTTGGTTGTGGGTATTGGAAGTGGGTAATGAGAATCACTTTTATTAGTATTAGCTTGGTAGTTTTGATACACAAGTAATGAGAATAGAAGTAAACAATTAATTACACTCACTTATTACTCATTATTTATATTTTAATTAAGCAATAACAATGCAATCAATAATTTTTAATGATTAATCTCTCAATAATTTTTATTACTATTATCATTCTTTAGTCATATCAATTCGGTCGAAAATAAAAAATAATACTTCTACACATTACGAATTTGAATTCCCAGGATTTATCAAAACTCGGTTAAAGTAATAAAATCATTCCAAACATGGCGTTTACCATTGGCTAAAAGGATTAAACAAATATAGATAATACTCTATCTCATTTAGGGCGGCACTAACATCAATGACGATAAATTACGGCAATTCTCCCCCACTTCATTTATATATATTGGATATATATAACGATCTCACGATAAAACAAGATATAAATTGGGATGTCTATCACGAGATCGTAATATACGATTTTTTTTTCATACTATAAAAAATTCAAATTAGATCCGACCGCCTTCACAGTTGTAATATCTATAAAACTTATGTTTATTTTCTGTGTTGTTAATTTTAACAAGTTGAATCAATCAAGAAATGAGTCCCATGAAAATAAGGATGAGGGAGGGGCCGCATGGAGTACAGCACATGCCCCTTTTGCAGAAAAGAGGGCACAAGAATACGCAAAACCCAGAGACGGTGGGCCCCGCGTCCTTGAATCGCTGCCGAGTTCACAAATATTGCCATGGCTTTCATCTATATCTTCACCAACTGCCTCATTTGCATTTCCTCGCATCACATTAAAATCCAGAGCGCCAAGTCTGGAAATCATAGACTAATTACTCAAACGCGGAACTTTTCAATTTCAAAAAGGGTTTTTGCTTTCCACTTTTTTAAAGTCAGAATTTCGCAATGGTACCAAAAGGGTTTCCACTTTTCGTCTTTCTTTTGGTTATTGTTAGCCCAAGATTCTTCATCACTGAGGTTTCTTCCGTGAAAGATAAGGATGTGTGGAGTTCAAGTAGGGAAACGAAAGAGGACTATACTAAGAGGAATCTTGAGGTTAGGTTCGATGAGCCTGCAAAGCACTGGACTGATGCTCTCCCCATTGGCGATGGCCGCCTTGGCGCTTTGATTTGGGGCTGCATTGCCAACGACACTATAAATCTCAATGGTAATCTCTTGCTTTGCTTTCTCTGTTAAAAATTTTGATTTATGATTTATTGCTCTTCTTTCTTTGCAGTTTTCCTTTTCGTATGATCAGTCGATAGAGTGTGAAAACTTAACTTAGCTTCGAAATTAATTGTGGAAATACAAAATAGGAATGGGGCTTAATTTTCCTTGTATCTTGGTGCAGAGGATACCCTTTGGACAGGGATTCCGGGCGATTATACGGATTCTGATGCTCCAGAAACTTTATCTAAGGTCAGAAAACTTGTTGATAATAGACAATATGTGGAGGGTACTGCAACTGCAGTCGGTTTATCGGGAAATCCTTCTGATGTAAGCTGCTTTTTGCTTCAATATTTGCTTATCTACATTGAGATAATTCTCGTGTTGCTCATTGTTAGACTTTAGCGATAGAGAAGCATTACTTGTTTAGACACAAACTGGAGAAATTTAGCAATAGTGTGTATTCTGACTTAATTTGAGATATTCACTCTTGAAAACTTACAAGTATATGCTATAGTGCTACTGATTATTAATTATTAATTTTCTTAAAATATGGATGAAATATAGGTTTACCAGCTCTTGGGAGACATAAATCTAGAGTTTCCCAAGTCACATGCTGCGTATAATGAAGAAACCTATCAGCGGTTGCTCGATTTAGACACAGCAACCGTAAAAGTGCAGTACTCTGCCAGTGACGTAGATTATGCAAGGGAATATTTTGCCTCGAAACCAGATCAAGTAATTGTGATAAAGATTTCTGGAAACAAGCCCTCATCTCTAAATTTCACGGTGTCTGTGGACAGCAAATTGCATCATCATTCATATGTAAATAACAAAATACCAAATCATTTTAGATGGAAGTTGTCAAGGCAGAAGAGTACCACCTATAGTTTATGGAAACAATGATCCCAAAGGAAGAGGACCTCTGGGGCCCGTTCAGCATTCCAATCCCAAAGGAATACAATATTCTGCAGTTCTTGATCTGCAGATTAGTGATGGGGCTGGTGAGCTGCATGTTTTGGATGGTAGAAAGCTAAGGGTGGTGGGTTGCAACTGGGCTGTTATTCGTCTTACTGCAGCATCTTCATTTGATGGGCCATTCGCCAAGCCCGTGGATTCGAAAAGGGATCCTAGATTGGAGTCAATAAGAAAAATGGATTCTGCAAAAAGATATTCATATGCTAATCTATATGCTCGCCATGTTGATGACTATCAAGAACTTTTCCATCGTGTCTCATTGGAACTTACTAGAAGTTCCAAGAATGCTACAGAAAATGATGTAAATTTGAAAGTGGATACTACTGCACAGAGGGTAAAGTCTTTCAGAAGTGATGAAGATCCCTCTCTGGTTGAGCTTCTGTTCCAGTATGGTCGATACCTGTTAATTGCTTGCTCTCGTCCTGGATCTCAGCCCTCGAATTTGCAAGGAATCTGGAATAAGGATACTGAGCCAGCATGGGAGTACGTTCCAGTTTTCAAAAAATAATATCAAACTAAAATCCATTTTCACCAAGTTATTATGTCATGATTTTTCGTTACTGCCATATATGTGATGTTCTTGTTTTTTCCTTCTCAGTGGTGCTCCTCACTTAAATATCAATCTCCAGATGAACTATTGGCCTTCTCTCTCTTGCAATCTCAAAGAGTGTAAAGAGCCGTTGTTTGACTACATCTCCTCTCTTTCTGTAAATGGAAAGAAAGCTGCAAAGGTTCCTCCTTTTTCTTTTTGTTGGTTTTATTCATCTTAAATCTCGTCATTAATATGTTGAGAACTATACATGCCTAGAAATGAAAGAGCAACTGGATATATCTAAAAGTAGACCATGGAGATGTTTAGAAGACTGAATACAGCAGTTTATAGACGGTAAAAAACAAAAGGAAGAAAAGACCAACCAAAAAAAGAAAACTTAATTTACAAATAGATTTTTTACCCTGGATCTTTCGGGGGTTATGTTTGACGAAAGAGGAATATATTTTTTTCTCTTCAAAACAATTTATTATCTTAAGAGAATACTTCTTGCTTTGTATTGTTCAACCTTCATGCATTTAGTTGCAGAATGTTTCAGGTGAACTATGGAGCAAGTGGCTGGGTTGCACATCAGGTATCTGATATATGGGCAAAAACATCTCCAGACCGTGGTCAAGCTGTTTGGGCTTTATGGCAGATGGGTGGAGCTTGGCTTTCTACTCATTTATGGGAGCACTATACCTATACAATGGACAAAGTAAGAATCTACCTTTGGTGTTACTCTCCTTACATTTAAGCTTTTTATGTCAGTTAGAGTACTAAGTTTATGTAGTTTGATCTATCATGTATTCATGTTCTTCTTTCCATGTAATTTGTGTTAGATGCTATCAATACACGAGAAAATATGATTGAAATTGATTGATAAGGTTGACAACCTACTTAAGGATGTCTCCACTTAGAAAATTTAAAAAGAAAGTTCAGATTATTTTTGATTTATAAGGTTGATAACCAATAAATTGTTCTGAATATTGTATTGTCATGGTTTTAGGAATTTCTGAGAAACAAAGCATATCCGTTGATGGAAGGCTGTGCTTCATTTTTATTGGACTGGCTAATTGAAGGCCCTAAAGGAAGACTCGAAACAAATCCATCAACCTCCCCCGAGCACATGTTTATTGCGCCTGATGGGAAGCCTGCTAGTGTTAGCTACTCGTCAACCATGGATATGCAAATCATCGCTGAGGTTTTCTCTAACATTGTCTGCTGCTGAGGTAAATATCTCTGCCAAATTGTCTCATGAACTTGAATATTGATCTCCATATGCTATCACGTGTCATTCGAGTTCAACATTGAAATGTAGGAACTGGGCAAAAGTGATGATCATCTGATTGCAAGAGTTCGTAAAGCTCAACCACATCTTAGTCCAACCAGAATTGCAAAGGATGGTTCAATCATGGAATGGGTAAGTCTGCACTTGCATATCGATTCGTTGATTCTTATATTAGAAATGATGTAGATACTCAATTTATTTCCGTTGTTGTCCTTTATGATGGCAGGCACAGGACTTTAAGGAATCCGAGGTGCAACATAGGCATGTATCACATCTATTTGGCCTCTTTCCTGGGCACACCTTCGATGTTGAACAGACCCCTGATCTATGTAAAGCAGCGGAGATTACCTTGAAAAAAAAGGGTCAGTGTTCTAAATTTCTCATGCCTGGGAGATTACAGCTTCTATGATAATGGGGATTTCATCCCTGTTACATTAATTACATGAAACCTATTTTTTTACTAATGTAAAATCTGGTTCTTGATTTAGCTAAGAAAAGCATTTACGGCAAACTTGGAAATCTTTGTTAAACTTCGACAGTTATCACAGTTTTCTTTTTCTTTGAACAGGAGAGAAGGGTCCAGGATGGTCAACCACATGGAAAACTGCATTGTGGGCACGCCTACACAATAGTGAGCATTCATATCGAATGGTAAAGCATCTATTCGATCTGGTAAATCCTGATCATGGTAATTACGAAGGAGGGTTGTATGCCAATCTCTTTACTGCACATCCACCTTTCCAGATTGACGCAAATTTCGGGTAAGAAAATCTGTGCGACATCAGATTTCATCTTTAAACGTTGTCTTTTTAAATTGATTTTTGTTACGGTATACGTTTGTAGATTTTCTGCGGCAGTAGCTGAAATGCTGGTTCAGAGCACAGTGAAAGACGTGTATCTTCTTCCAGCGCTACCTCGGGACAAATGGGCCAATGGAAGTTAAAGGCCTGAAGGTGCGTGGCAGCGTTACGGTGAGCCTTTGCTGGAGAGAAGGAGATCTTGATGAAGTTGGGATTTGGTCCAGCAATGGTGGAAATGGCTTCAAGAGCCTACACTATAGAGGGACTACTGTTTCTGCTAATATTTCTTCAGGCACTGTCTACACATTCGATAAGCACTTGAAATGCGTCGGGACGCATTCACTCTTGTGATGACTTCTTTCTTTTTTACTCACTTTTGTCTGAGATGAGAGAGTATATCGAATGGATCTTATACAAAATAATGACTCCCAATGTTTGTTTTGTCACAGATATATTGCAACAATGTTTTGACATCACTATTTGGGTTTTATATTGCTAAATTTAGGCCTCATGTTGAATCTCATCATAAAGCATATTGACTTTGTTTGGTGATATTATGTTTATTTTGTGCACAGGACTTTGAGATTTATTGAACTAGTAATTTCATATATAAGCCCAAAAGTACTATTATTATCATAAGATCACAGAAACTACTATAAGATTAATTCTCAGAACATAAGAAATAGCAAAATATCCATAGCAAGAGACTAGACAACCATGGAGCTGCAAATAAAACATAAAGAAGGATCTCAATTGTTGTCTTCTTACTACTTCATCACCACTGGTTTCATTCCTTTAACGCGCGCCAAACTCTCGCAATATCCATCAACCTCAGAAGACCCCATCTCGCCTTTCTCCGTTGGAATCTCCATAACCCATCCTTTCTTTGGATCAAACACAAACACTTTTCCATTTAGGCAAAACTCCATGATTTTCCCATTCTTTGAACACTGCACTTTCAATTCTACAGGAACATGCCTATCACTGTTATCTTCACCAAACACCAAAACAGAGAACTTCTGATCTACCAATGGTATATAATTCCCATTCTCAATTTCAAAACTAGCAAAAGGCAGAAGGATATGTGGATCCTTCTGCTTCTCATCCTTCGCTTCAATACTAGCAACAGACGCCCTTTTGAACACCATTTCTCTCACATCAAACCAAACCATAAAACAATTATATATACCACCCTGAGATTCGCCAATCTTTGCAAGCCAGAAAGGATTTCCGTCCACAACTGCGGTGTTCCTGGTAGGAAACACTTGAAATTGAAAATCCAATTTGATTGTTTCCCATTTATCCGATAGAGAAGAGTAAACTTCAACTTCAGCCCTAATTTTTTCCCCTTTCACATAAACAACCCTAACGACCTTAAAATCACCCGCCTCTTCGTCGTACCCAAATCCAAGTGAATACATCACAGGAACCCCAAAATCCACATTCGATAGAGGCAGAAATTTGTACAATTTCATAGCAGGATTCCACAAAAGTATTACCTGGCCAAGCGGAGGGAGACCCAAGCAGATCAAGCCACCGCAACACCCGACGTAATTCATTCTGAAAAAGATCGGATGGTCGAAATCAATTGGAGTATTCTCGTTCGACTCGATTGTAAACACATACATTGTGTGGACTAAGTAGTAATGAGGGTGGTGGTAGGTGATTTTAGCTGGTGGCGTTTTGCCGGAAAAGTGATGGTGCGCTTTGATGAACTTTGGAGCGGCGAAAGTCTTGAGCCATGAACTGCAGACGGCCTTGAAGCGGAGGAGCGATTTCACAGGAAGGCGCAAGAGGATGATCATCATAATGTCATCCGGGAGAACACAATCCGCCATGGGATTGGGCTTGAGTTGTTTACTACCATTGTTTATTGTTAGGGATTTTGAGCGCTTTGGATTTCTTTCGAGAGCCATTTTTTGGGATCTCTTTCACAGAATTGAGATTTATTTATTTGCAGATTTTGTAGTGGAAAAGGAAACGCGCGTGGTTGGAGACTGTGATTGGACAATGGGTTTTTGGGCTAAACGGCTCATTTTAAACAGTTCTTTTAAAATTGGGCCTAATACTAATTTCAAGGATTTCGAGCTAAACACAACACTAATGACCTATAAAATAAAAAATTAGAAAAATTAACTTAAAGTTTAAAATTCAAAATAACTAGACAAAATTTTATGAGTTGAATAATAATATAATTCATGCATTCACATCAATCAAATATAAAAAAATTATACATTTATATAAAAATAATTATTTAAATTCATAATTGCTATCGCTCAACATTTTGTATTTCCTACTAATTTTATCTAAAATATGATCAACAATCAAAATAAGCTATTAGACTATTATTTAAGTTATTATACATTTATATTAAAATTAAATTAAAATATATTAAATAGACATACTATCTGACCCTAAACACAAGGATTCGATCACTCGATTTTATAGAGCTTTATGCTTAATGGTTCAGCCAAAACAACCTATATTTAACGAGCTACGAAAAACTAACACCTTATTTTTTTTATTTAAATAAATCAGCTCGAGAGCTCATCATAAAAGCATATTAACGTGATATTATGTTTATTTTGTGTATATGACTTTGTGATTTAATTACCTATACTAAATTCGGCTTGATATGTAAAATAAGTTATTTTGATCTCTGAATTTAAAAGTTTTGAACTGATTTGTTGTTCTTCCTTCCTTTCTTAAAGTAGCTTTTGTTTAAATTACTTAGAAAGAGTGCGCTAAAAAAAAAAATTACATAGAGAGTGAGAGTTAATGCCACTAGTAGGTATTATTACAATTTACATTATATATGTATACCAACGGTATATGTAAATATAAATATTAAATAACAAAATAGAATAAAGTATTGACTACATTTTTTTTAGTAACTGTATGACATATGTGGAGTACTTTGTTACTGTATAAATGGTATTTGAGCCAAAATGTCAATATAAAGAAAAAATATCGGAAAAAAAATTTAATAAAAGAATTGAAAATAATAAATAAATAATTTATTAAAGAAACAATAAATCTTAAACTTGACAAAGAGAAGAAATAATAGGGAAACGATGATATCTTGCCCATTTTAATACCCCTCTTTCAAAGTGATTTTTTTTTTTTTTGTTTAACGTGAGGTCTGAGGTGCTGGTTTTTAAGCGGATCCGGATTCCCGGACCCAATAACAAAGAGATAATTATTAGGAGATCTATTTTAAGTGTATGGAGTATTCCTAGGTCCATCCCTTTATAATATTATTATAGGACGTCCATATCATGTGTACTAAATATCTTTTATGCCCTTATACCCCTTTTTAAGTGTGGGATTCGAGAATTCTGATTTTAATTAAAAAAAAATCCGCTTCTCTCTCTCCATTATTTCTCTCATTTTTTTCGACAACCGTTTTTCTTTCTCAAAATTTTCTCTCTCTTCCTCTGCAAATCAACCACCACTCTGCAAATCCTCAACCATGACTCAAATCCTCTCCACCCAACTGCAGTCCAGGCCCCGGCTGCTACCTTCTCCACGCCGCGGCCATCCTCTCCATCCCTTGCGTCGCTCCTCCTCCTTCACGATCTGGAAGCATATGGTTTTAACAGTGATGGTGGTGGGGTTTTCACGATCTGGAAGCTGGGGGTTTCACGATCTGTGCTTTGGGGCGACGATTTTCTAAGATTTGCACAGTGTTGTCAATTTGAAGGTTTTTCATGTGGATTTTTGAAGTTTTTGTACAGATTTTATGGACTTTGGTGAAATAAAGATTTTTGTTGTTTTTGTGATTTGCATTGAATCTGGGTTTTGATTTTGGGTTTTGGATTTTGGTTCATATATTCATGTATTTTTTTGGAAAATTACTCTAAAGTACAAAATTTGTGGGAAAATTACTCTAAGGGACAATGTGAAAAAAAATATTGCATTTTAGTTCAAATTAGATACTATAGTGCAACGTAATTTTTGCACATTGTATCTTAGAGTAGATTTCTCATACTTTTTGTAAATTAGAGCGAGGATTCTATTTTTTTTGTATTATTAAAATCTGTAAGAATTTTTATTATCTGGGTTTGTGAGAGACGGTGTAGGGAAAGTTGCAAATTTGAAGATTTTTATGAAGATCTGAGTTGTTGATATGAAAGTATTTTGAAGATTTGAAGACCCATTTTATGAATATTTGAGTTTGTTAATTTCTAAGGGTGATATTTGAAATCGGAGATGAACATGTTCATGTTTTTTTATGAACGTGGTTCATGTGATGATGATATATTTTCTGTGTATAATAATTATTTGTAGAATGTATAAGGTATATTTCAGTTTTTTTATTTTTTCGAATCCAGGAGTATATATCAGTTCTTAAATAATGTATTTTGCCTAATGTTTAATAATATATTAATGAATCACAATTTATATAGGTTGTCAAAAAGTTTGGCTTTTGAATTGAATTAAACAGAAAAATTATTAATTCCTCCCCAAGAAATTTGAGTTAAGATTGATGAATTTTAATAAAGAAAGAAAGATAGAAAAAAGTGAAAAGGATAAGAGAAAGAAAAAGAAAAGGAACGTGCTGGGTGGGAAAAAAAAGGGAACAAAAAGTAAGAAAGGAAGAGAGAGAAGAAGGGCAATGTGGTAACTTAAATATTGTGGTAAAGATCTATTAATAATTATTTTATAAGGTAGGACCTAAGAGTAATTTAGGGTATCAATATGGACATAAGGGTACTTCTCTAAAAAAAAAACTGCAACTATTTTTCACTTGTAAGTTTGGCCAAAATATCCTTTCCTGTGTAGCACACTAGCACTGTACCAATACCATTACACAAAACCTCCTGTCAAAAACCCTCGCGATTTCCCCCAATTTCTACGCAAAGGAGCAACAATGGCTTGGCGAGGTTCGCTTTCCCGATCGCTCATGCCCGCCGCTAGGGCTTCCTCCATACGCTCATTGGCACCGCGCTCCGCCGCTCCCCGCATCTGCCCTCCTTCCGCCATCCGCTCATTGACGCAGTGCTCCGCCCCTCCCCTCCTCCGTCGTCTTTCCGTCTCTTATTCACTAATCAGAGGTCCTATTTTCAAATCTTGTTGCTTTATTATTATGACTACTTATTTTTATCACTTGTAGGGGTAGTGTTAATTAACCAATTCAAAGTTCTATTGTATTCATCGTATTGCGTAGTCTCAAGAAATTAAAATGTTGAGGTTTAAATGATTATATTCTCTGTTAGCCTTCGGTCGTGTGACGCAATTGTTGTCTCTTTGAAGAACTAATTAAAAATAATGAAAATTACTTAGTTTTGTTGCAATGATGAAAATTATATAGTTTCTGTGGTTGATGCGAGTTTTGCTAATTCAATGTAGTACACTGGGGCACCTGGGATGCGCTCGATCACTATCGCCCCTGCATAGTAGCATGGTGGCAGGAACACGAATGAAGTCTCATTTGGCCATCAAGATGTCAGATAAGCGAAATATACGAGATCACAAACGTAGATTGCTTGCGGCTAGATATGAATTAAAGCGAAAGTTTTATAAAGCCTTGTGTCAAGACCCCAATCTTCCTAGTGTTATGCGGGACAAAGTTCGTTATAAGCTGTCCCAGATACCAAGAAACAGTTCCTTTACACGGATAAGACACCGATGTGTATACACGGGTCGCCCTCGTTCAGTATATAGGAAGTTTCGAATGTCTCGTATCATATTTCGTGAACTAGCCACTCAAGGTCAATTACAGGGGGTGAAGAAAGCATCTTGGTAAAAACCGCACAAAAGGGTTTGCTTTGCAGTTAGTCTACAAGTAAGGTAAGTAGGTCTATTACCCGCTGGCTTCAGACTATCGTAATCCTTGTCCCATGGTACATTCCGTTGTGCTTGTCCGGATTGCCAGTACTTTCTCAGTGATTCCAATACTATCTTCTTTAGGATAATCATGGAGTTAGATGCTCATATAGAAAATGAAAACTTTTTTGCACTAGTTTATCCAACTAATGGCGCTACTTCTGAATACAAATAAGTTATAGTTAAACATTTGTTAGCTTTATGAAAGTTCAATAAAAAACATTGTACTCATTAGTATTCATTGGGAGGAATGGGATAGATGGTTGACGTCAACAGGGCTTCCCAACAATAAAAATGTAGGTTACTGGTTATACATTGTATGCCAAATTTATCTTTGAATGTGTTACTCGATCTGGTTTAGGTTATCTCTCAACAGTCAACACTGTATGCTTCATCAATAGAATAAAAGGTTGTTCATTTCGAAAGTTTGTTTGTCTTGGAGAGATAATGAACTCAATGCTTGAAATATAAACATACTTGCAGATCGTAAGAATACTATGCTGTATTGTAGAGACGGTGACATAAGTATATGCATATATGTAATTGTCCTGTTTGCACACTACGATTGTGGTTGAAGTCAAATATGCATGCATTTTCTTCTATTTTTATTATCTTTTTTTTTTTGGTTTTGTTTTGTTTTACTCTTTTTTTTTTCTTTTTTGTGTGCCTGTGTCCTTGAACTTAAAATGTCTGCGAGAAATTTGTACTGTAGGCCTTTTAAAGTTGATGCACAAACTTAGATTATCATCATTAATATTTACATGAAATAGCATAAAATGCCTGCTAGAAAGCTAGGATTTAACATTTCAAAACTGAAGCACAAACTTAAATAATAGTAACTATTTTGTGAAAGAGTTTGGGATGTTCACTATAGATTTGAATGCCCTAAACCCAGAAAAACAAATATGAATAATTTTTTTTAAAAAATAAGCATCTTCTAGAGGGTGTCTGATGTCCTTACGGAGGAGCTCTCATCTTTGGTAAACTTACCTGTGCGTGTTAATAATTTGTTTTCCAACCTTGGGCCTTGGAGGTGTTCAATTATAATTTCACTGGTTCTGGTTACTATTAGGCCTGTAGTGTGAATTAACCAGGTGGCTTAGCTCACCTGGCCACTGGGCTCCTCAATTGAGTGGGAGACCCAGGTTCGATTCCCTTTGGGAACGAATTGGAGTATGGGAGTTATAAGGTGGCTTGGTGAATTTGTAGAGTGTTTAGGTGCTTGGTGTACTAACTACTAACAACTAACTTTGTCCGACCAAAAAAAAAAGGCCTGGAGTGTGAATTGCCATCCTTGATTAAATAAAATGCTGGATGACACAAACATGTGACTCTCTATGATTAGTGAGGTATGAGGGTGAGAAATTCCATGGTTGTCTTTCTATGTTATTCTGGATCTACTCTGAGCTGGTCTATTATAGTTAGTTCAATGTGAACCCACCTTTACATCTGATACCGTATGTGAAATTCACTATGGATTCTTGTTTAATATTTAACTGATTGGCTCTGTCACAATGGTGAGCAGCTTAATGTTCTGCTTGGCACAGTTGAGGATAATCAAAAAATAATATGAAGAAAGATTATTTGGTTTTGGATACCTTGTTTTCACATTCATTGTAGGGTTACATTGAGATATTATTTGCCTAATAGATGGCCAGTCAGTAGAATCATGTGAAGTTTGTTGTTTTTCAAATTACATAAGTTGCGTTAGTCAATTGAGATATACTATGCTTTTATTCTTGGCTATCAACTGTCTTTAGTTGTCATATTTTATGATTTGTGAGACAGGTATTACGTAATCAGAATGTGTCAAGTTAGTAATATAGGCATAAAATTCCCCTTTTCATTTCTTATTATTCTGTGTAATTGACATATAATGGTGTTTGTAAGATTTCATCGGAGCCAATTGTATGAGCCCTGTGATGTCTACCTAGACAAGCTATTGGAAAAGTTGTACCATTTTTTCTCAAACTCTAGCAAACCCATTGTTTTCATGGCTTATTTTTACCTGTAATGTTGACGAGAGAAGATTTGATGAAGAAATGAGAAATGGACATGTTTGATGCATAACATTGTATTCATTGTTAGAAGAATTGAAACACTTGGTATTGAGTTACCTGGATCCCGTCCTTTAGGATGTCTCTGTATTGGTGGTCAAGAAACAAGTGGTTTTACATGCTAATGCTTCTTGAAGTGATTTACAACCAACAAAAGCTTATCTTAAATTAGACAAAGCCTGATCTTCTCTTAGCCTAGTTCTTTGCAATCGTCATCCTGGCTGAGTTAACTGATCAAATCTTACGTTTTGCAGGTACTTGATCGTAATGGTGGATGCCCCAAGTGAAAAATGATACTTCATCTTCTTGTTCTTGTCAAACGGACTTCGATTCCATATGGTTAGAACTATAAAATAAAATGTTTTTGTAGCAACTAAATGATCGTGTTGTAGCTTTGACTGACCTACACACAGATATTGGTTTTCGATGCTCCACACTTTAGAATTCGTCATTCTGCTTTTCTGAGTAGTACTTTTATCATTTGTTATTGCTTGGATTTGTGAAGAAGTTTGATAATATATCTTTTTAGTAATGTTTTCTAACCTTTTTCCCAACTTTTATGTATATGTCCATGTTGTTTCAAGCAAATCTTTTGAGATTATTACTCGTTATTTTTTTTTTCTAAATTGCATTTGGAGAATGTTCTGCATGGTGAATTAGAAATTTATCATAAGAACTCCTTATTCTGAACTTTTTAAAATTTATAAATTAAAATGAACTTGAAATTTATTATGCATGATTGTTAAAATATTTTCATTGAAATAATAAGTCATACATTTCGAAGAAAAGAAATATCAAATCCAATCCTTCAATCTAAAAGCATTTCCTTAATTCTTTGTTCAATAAGAACTTAAGAAGTCATTTTTATCTAATACGTAATGGTTCACTCTCATTTTATTATTCTATTTATTTATAATTCAATATGATATTATACACATGTGCGATGTACTGATAAATATATAATTCACAATAAAGAAGTAAAAGACCGGAAATACAATCATGAAAGAAAACCTAAACTTTAAAGACTTTCAAGAGTATTTAAGCTAACCTTTCAAAAAGAATAAAAAAATAAGCTAACCGCATTTCACTTAATAAAATCTCAGTTTACTCGAGACCAACGTACTACCAAAGTTCTTGTCACAAAAAAATTATATTTAAATATTAAAATTCTTAATTTATGCTACTATTAATATATTATTATAAGGTAGAGGCATAATTAATAGTACCTAATAGCGAAAAAAGAAGAACTATATTACTTTCATTATCTTAAATAGAGGGATTAATATTATTGTTATTATTATTTTTGGTGCAAAGGGAGTAATATTAAGAAATACTAGTAATTAAACTCGTGCGATGCACGACTTGGTTGAACAAAATTGTTTTAATAGTATGCTTAATAAAATTTTTGAAAAACTCATTAATAATAACGTTTAAATTTATTAATATTTAATACACAATTTGTAAATAAATAAATTTGCTGAAGTACTGAAATTTTGAAACAAGATAGAATCTAACAGCTTTGAATTCATATAAAATAAGTTTTAAAATAACCAAAGTTTGAAATGACTACAGATTTCTAAACACCATATTTTTTTCTCGATTGTTCATCATCCCGCACGCCAAAATCTTCAAATCATTGTGATTGGTGACTCTCGAAACTGTTATGTACAACTGACCGTGACTGAAACTGGCTTCTTAAAAAATATGTCAATATTTGCAAGCGATTGTCCTTGGCTCTTGTTTATCGACATTGCATATGGACAATTAATGGGAATTGTCTCATTTGAAACTTGAACGACAATCTCGAGTCTGACGGAGTCAAGAAAAGCTTGGGGATCAACATCATCTCACCCGATTTGCTTCTGGTTATGACCTAACCTTCCAAAACACGAGTCACCCTTTAATGAAGGAAGGTCGATAATATTAACAATAAAGGTAAAACAAATATGTAGACATTATAAAATATGAATCATTGTGCTTTTATCATATATTATTATTAAATTATAATTAAATGTACATCATTCTCATGGAAAACACATTCAAGAATCAAGATTCATCATCCTGTTATTATGAAAATGGACACTTGCCTCATCTGTCCAATCACAGCGCAACTTCATACACCATTCTGTTTTCTTGGAATCAATTTCTTTTATTAGGAGAAAGTTTGTAGACATTTTGATAACTCACTTGAAACAAGCAAATAACAAAGAGTTTGTTGTTACGTCATTATATTCAATAATTTCAAATAAAAAAAATCTAAAATTGGTATATTCAATATGTAGAACTCTCAGTCCTTCAATCCACTTTAAAACCCATCAAAATTGTTAAACTCAGGTCAAATACAAAATCATCATGGCAGACAGATCTTTTTAATAAAATACTCAAATCAAATAATTTCTAATAAACAAATAAACGGAAAACAAAACTTTTCCATCGTCGATCAAATCAATCCAGATATCAATTTAATGACTAACAACAAACACATAAACGTATAGATGAAAAAATTTCTAATTAAAAAAAGTACAAACATGAAAAGCAATAAATTAAGTTTAGAAATTCTAATAAAAAAAAGTATCAGGCGTGAGTTTTTGGCTTGAAGCGTTTCTAACATGCTGAAAGTGGAATGATTGATGTATATATATATATATAAACGGGGATGGAGGAAAGAATTTAGGAAGATAATAATAAATTTGGAAGAAATCTAATGTAAAATATTCTGGACAATTAATATATTTGATCATGATTTTATTTGAAAAATATAGATTTGATCAAATAATTTTTTAAAATAACAAACCTTTAATACTAAAATATTTTTTATTATAATATTTTGATTAGAAAAAAATCTAATTCAAGATTTTTTGAGAAATCAATAGATTCATTATTATTTATTGATATTTATTTTATTGCTATTTGCGGTATGTGAAAAGAAAAGATCATATTTTTAGTATTGTTCAATCTATATAAAAAATATATTACTACAATTATGAAATAAAATAAAATATTAGATAAAATATTTATACCAAATAACGTTTAAATATGACTAATCATAAATCTTGAATATCTTTTTCAAATAATTAGATTCTCACTTGATATTGTAAAATAAGGAATAATATAAAATCTTGAATAAAATATATATATCAAATTGTACATATATATGATTAACCATAAATCTTGAAAAATCTTTCAAACAATTAGATTTTCAAAGATATTACAAATATATATGTGGCTAAATTTAAATATTAAAAAAGTAAACTATTTTTTTGTAAATTAGTATATAGGATATGTTGTACCCGTGTTGTGTAGATCGCCACGAACACATATAATTTTTGATCGTATTATATAAAAATACTAAGGAAAAAATTACAATTAAGATACAAGATTGAGTAAACCATTACAGTCAAATACAAATTGCAGAAATTTAAACTAAAGTGCAAATTTTTTTTACACTTTGTATCTGTTTGTAAGTTTTTTGATGACTATGTAGTGAAATGTTTTTATCCCAAATACTAATTGCATCGGATTGCTATGAAACGAAATACAACACATATAAATTCAAAATTCAAAGCAACCACCACTATTGTAAAAAAAAAAAAAGTACGGAAAAAAAGACAATTCATGGAATACTCCCTGCAAATAATTAGGTTAATTTCTAAAGTACAGATTTTTTATTTTTTTTTCAAAATATACGTTTGTAAAGTATGGAAGAAGAAAACAATCAACAATGTTGGCCGTGAGGTTAATTTATATGTGGCCTAAGGTTTACCAATATTAAGATATATATATATATATATATATATATATATATAAAAAATTAAGATATATATATATATATATATATATATATATATATATTAAAATTAAGATATATATATATATATAATATAATTTTTTTTTTACCTAATCAATTATTATTTATTTATATTTATTCTAAAGATTTTTTTCAATAATATACTATACTATATATTGTAGAGAAAGTCTTGTGTGAAATATTGCACACTAGTGTTATGTGCAATACAACATAAATAAGGTAAAAATTGCTTAAAATTCATGGTCAGGCGGGTCGGGGCGACACAGACGCCTTGGCGATGGTTCGAGGTTGGCGAGGACGCATATGTATTTATAAAAGGATATTTTTATCAAATATGTATTGTAGCCTATTAGTTCAGGTTTGTTGCTAATAAATTTGGTTGCAGTTTGATTCTCATTGTATGCATTATTTTTTTTTATTTTTTTTTCTCAAATTTTTGTGTGTTACTACATCTATGTATAAGTGTTATTATATTATTATGTTACGTGTTACCACATGAACAAAATCAGTACAAACGCGAAAATAAATCTCAGTTTTTTTTTCTCAAATTTTTGTGTGTCACTACATCTATGTATAAGTGTTACTACATTATTATATTACGTGTTACCACATGAACAAAATCAGTACAAGCGCGAAAAGAAATCACAGTCCAGAATTAAAGATTTAAAGAACAATTTGATGTGTTACTACATGAACAAAAATAGTGTTACCATATGAGAAAAAGAGTGTTACTACATGAACAAAAACCAGTACAAACGCGAAAAAAATCTTCAGTCCAAAATTACAGATTTATAATTTTTTTTTTTTTTTTTTTCTCAAAATTTTGTGTGTTACTACATCTATGTATAAGTGTTACTACATTATTATATTACGTGTTACCACATGAACAAAATCAGTACAAGCGCGAAAAGAAATTACGGTCCAGAATTACGGATTTAAAGAACAATTTGATGTGTTACTACATGAACAAAAAGAGTGTTACCATATGAGAAAAGAGGTGTTACTACATGAACAAAAACCAGTACAAACGCGAAAAAAATCTTCAGTCCAAAATTACAGATTTACAGAACAACGTGAAAAAAAGTGCAGAAGGATCTGAATTTCATCACACACTTTGTGTTGAGGGGTAATCCAAACATCACACACATATTCACTCATCTTCTCGTAGAATCCACATCGAAATCCAAATTGAATGACCTGGTTTCATCCAATAATCCTGAAAAAAAAAAAAAATTAGTATGAACGAGAAAAGAAAAAGCCCATGAGATTTGCCGAAGAGAAAGAGGAAGAAGAAATCGATCAAGCGTCGGCATGGCGAGGAAGAAGATGAAGAAGCCCATTGACCCACCAACAATTTGCCCTAAAATCCATTCCCCTGACCGCGAGAAAAAAAAGACTCAATTGCACATATCACTTATATTCAATATTGCATACAATTTTTTGTCTATATTGTAAAGCTTTTTACTCAATCAGTTATTATTTGTTCATATTTATTTCAAAGATTTTTTCCAATAATATATTATATATATTTTTCTAAGATTTTTTCCAAATCGTTATTATTTTTTAATATGTTTTTCAAAGATTTGTTTTCAAATTTGACAATAATTTTTGGAGAAAAATTCAATAGTTTTCAAATTTGGGACGATTTATTGATTGATAAATAAAATTGAAAAAAGGTTCCATGCTACCCTCTCATTCTTGAAAAACCCTTGTCAAAACCCTCGCATTCCCCAGAATTGGGCACAAAGCAGCAACAATGGCTTGGCGTGGTTCGTTTTCCAGATCGCTCATGTCAACGGCCAGGGCTTCCGCCTTCCGTTCATCGACACCGCGCTCCGCCCCACCCGGTCTACGATCTCCTCCCGTCTCTTCTTCTCGCGTCAACTCCCGCCGCTTCTCCTTCTCTAATCCCAGGTCCTAAATTGTGATTCTTATTGCTTTTTATATGTTTACTTCTTTCCTAGGTGGCGATTAACCAATCAAAAGTTCTAATTTGTTCAGTTATTCGTTTTCTCGAGGATTTAGAACGTGTTAAAACTGATTTTATTCTCACATTTGCTGTGCTGCTCATTTGAATTTACGTTATTTTTATCTGTTTTTGTGAATAGCAATAAATGTTGCGTTACTATAATGGATGGAAATTGTGCTTATTCTGTAATATTCTCTATTGACAGTGTATTTGCTTTAAAAAAATTATTTACATTCTGTTGCAATAATGAAAATTTAAGTTTTGTGGTTGACCAATTGAGTTTTGATAATCCAACGCAGCACATTAGGGCAGCTGGGATGCACTCAATCACTGTTACCATTGCATAGCATGGCGGTAGGGGCACGGATGACGTCTCATTTGGCTGTCAATTTGCGAGCTTTCTGTGAGCTGTCCCATGGTACCTTCCACCGTTCTTGTCCGGATCGCTAGTATTTTCTTTGTGAGTCTAATGCTATTGTCATTAGGATAGTCTTGATGGTAGATGCCTGCACAGAAACTGAAAACTTTTGTGCTCTAGTTGATCTAACTAATGGCCTACTTGTGAATACTTTGATGATCTAAGGTTGAACAAGTTTAAAATTATACATTTGTTAACTTTTTAGTAGTTCAGTCGACAGAAAGTTGTAATTATTAGGATCCATTGGGATTATGGGAAAGATGGTTGATGTCAAAAGAGCTTTCCACAAGTACATTGTCCGTTGGATTTATCTTTAAACTTGTGAATTGATCTGGTGTAGGTTTTTGTAAATACTTTATGCTACAATAGGAAAGAAGCTTACTGAATTTATGATTTTGTTTTTTTGGATAAATAATGAATTTGTGCTTTAAATGTAGAAAGTTTGTAAAAATACTTTAGATTGTGGGAATGGTAATATGGTATCGTTGAATTGTAGAGAAAGACTCTCGTACAAGTATAAGCACATATGCAATATGCTCTGTTCGCACTTATTGTGAGAATTTAGAAACATTTTTTTCTTTTTTCACGTAAGAAAACTAATAAAATTACTAACTGGTGTGAGGATGAAGTTGCTAAATTGTTTTCTGTTGCGTGATGGTGTTCAACTTGAACTTCACTGATTCTGATTTAGGCATGTAGCGCGAATCACTGAATTGCCATCTTGTTCATTATATCAAACACTGCAATGCACAAATATATGATGTTCTCTATCTTTGAGTGCTATGATTGTGTTCTCTGGTTGCCGCAATTTGATAAATCCACTCTGCTATTGGTTAATCTTCCCTCAGCTTGAGCTAGTCAAGCTAGTTGTTTTAAAGTGAAAATCCTTCTTTCTTACATTGGAGGCTGGTTTATGAAATTCCCATAGATTTTTGGTTCAAATGTACTATATTCCATCTTATTCATATGGTGAGTAGCTCAATGTTCAGCTTGGGGCGGATAATCAGAAAGTGTATAATGTGAAGAAAGATTATGGTCTTTCTGAAACCTGTCTGACATTGATATTTCATTTACCTAACAGATGGTTAGTTGTGGAAATTATTTGGAATTCGTAGTTTTTTTAACCTAAACTAGTTGTATCACAAGCTTATTTTATGTGATGTTATATGGTATGAAATTATATTTGAGGAAAGTGATAATTAAACAGGAAACTTTGCTGTAGGAGGATTGAACACCTGGTTTAATTTGAGTATTTGTTTGGCTTTTGTAATTGGCTTTTGTTCCTGTTGTGAGACAGGTATAACATTACCAGAAAGTGCCAAACTGGTATAGGTTTAGAATTTTCCTCTTTGCTTATCTTCATTATTCTGCTATATTAACATTTAATGGTGTTTGACATAAGAATCAAGTAGAACTTTTCTTCTAAATTTTTCATCAGAACCAATAATATGAGCACTGTGAGAAGTACAAAATTTTCAAAATTTGGCTACCTTTTTAACCATTGATATTGAAGAAGTGAGAAATGAACATGTTTCTTCCATAACACAGACAGTCATTACTAGAACTATTGAAACACTTGCTGTTCGGGGACTTGAATTTTCACCTCTTAGGATGTCTTTTCTGCTCCTCTACACAGTGCTAGATGCTTTCTTAACCTTGTTCCATGTCTCTAAGATGAATACAATTTTCATTTCTATGCGATCATCTTGCGCTCCGAGTTAACTGAGCAAATTTAACATTTTTTGCAGGTACTTGAGCTTATTGTCGGTCAAGCACAGCACTATGCTGAAAAATCCGGTGCTTGGTCAACAGGTGTATCATCGAGGAATTTTCCCCCTTGGGAAAAGAATGGAACTTATCAATAATACATTACTTTATTTTCATATTTTTAGATCAGACTTGAATTTCAGATGGTTAGATTTATAACTTAAGAAATTGCACATAGCTGAAACGATTGTGGTCTCTGTGCTTGACCCTGGAGACTGATTCTCGGTGCTCTTCATTTCAGTATTCTTCATTCTTATTTCTGACTAGTGCTTCTATCATTTTTCGTTGCTCGGTTTTGTGCAGAAGTTTGGTACATTCATCCACCAACATGCGTCGTCTTTTTGCTGAAATATTATTCTTGAACTCATATGATTGTTGTTAACCGGCCTTTCGGTCCTTTGCTTACTAGTTAATGGTTGTCCTTTACCCAGATAGATTACTCTGTGGGGGTGGTCCTTGTGTGTAGAGTCACAGTTTTACCTAATCCTCCGTTTTAATCATTCTGAAAGCAACATTTATTCTTTTTTAATTTTTGGGGGCTATGAATAACCATTTATTTCCATACGTAATTTAAACGTGTTATGGTTTAATCTTGCGTAAACGCAAGTTCATCCCCAGTATTCGGATGAATCAATGTTCCATTAGAACACGTTATCATTTATATTTAGTTTCTTTACGTATCTTTTTAGATCTTTCCTTAAATTTTCTAATTGAATCAATCGGTGCCTTTTTTCTGGAGAAATCGGGGTAAATATCATTTTAGAGTAACACTCATGTGAATCAGGTCTATACATAAATTCTATCACTGTTATGTGTAAAAATTATTACTGTTATGCACAAAAACTTTCATTGTTTAAAAATATAATGCATTTTTTAACAGTGATAATTTTTGTGCATATTAGTTAAAGTTTTATGCATAACATTTATAGTTTTTATATATAACAGTGATATTTTAAAAATATATTGAGTTCACGGTTCACACAAGTTTTTGTTATCATTTTAATGTTAAAAATGAGATAAATATGGTACTCCTTTTGTCCCATATTCGATTTTTTATTTTTTATTTTGATCAACCATATACTTGTTTCCCCTTTTATAAATGATAATAAGACAATATTGAGATCTTCTCAACATCTTAAAAATTAATTATATTTCAATACTTTGTACACATAAAAATCAGTATATCCTCTTATTTAAGGTCTTAAATACCTTTAATTAAATATAATTGTATCCTCCCAAACCAATAAGCGCCTCTTATATTAAATACAATGCAAATGATAAATGAGAAATTATATTAAATACCGTGCAAATGATAAATGAGAAATTGAGTGCTGATGGTATATTCGTCCATTCCAGTAGTAATTCTCATATTTTCTCATTCATTGGAGTGACCTTTCGTCTTCACAAACATCATGTATTAATCAGATGATATACAACCTATTTGGCTTTTCCCTATCGTAAATGAGATGAGCAGCCAAAACAGAACTAAATCCACCATGATGATGTTAAAAGAAGAAAATTGCATGTCAATATCAATATCAAGATTCTTGATGTATAGCAAAGATGATATGTCTGTAAGTGGCCCTCTTGCAAACTTGCAATCACCACACGAATAATTCAGGTAGGGGCCACAAACAAGTTATGCCATTAGGTTGAACAGTCACACCAGGAAGTGATCCTATGATGAAAGCTAACACAAGTACTAAGCATCAACATGGAACTGCTCCTTTTTGATGCTGTTTAGTGTTTATTTGCCCCCACCACTTTGATATAATACTAATGCTTACGAATCTGTATGTTTTGTTAAAGGGGCAATCCCACCCCATTTTCAGCATGTGGGTGTGCTGAGAGTTGTGTAGTTTGAAGCAAAAGTATAGGTTTATTGAATATCTAAGGGAGTCTCGAGTTGCATGTTTGATAATACTACTGAAGTTATAAAATCTACAAGTTGCATGTTTATCTGAGACCACATTGGGATGTCTTTCAGGATCATAATTTGGAATTGACTGTCTTATATTCAACTCTAAATATTCCAATTTTATCCACGAACCAAGATAGGTAAAATTTATAATGGGACGGCGAACAAAGGGCAGCGCCGTGGTAATCTAATTATTCTCAATCCCAGATAATGTTTGAGAAAAGTTTTCCAACCAAAAATTCTACTTTGGGGATTCTTCTATAGCCTAATCTCTTTTTTCTTTAGTGTTCACTTTATGAACAGAAAATAGTCTGAACAATGTGAACTTGCTGTAATATGCTTATCTGAAATTCTACATCCCCTGGCAAATACCACATCTCCAAGTCAACACAACTCTTATCTTGTGCCAAGACTTTTAAATTTAATCTCCCAATTTGGACTTTCTATGTCTGGAATTACGCTACTATGACTTTAATTCCCTAAAATTGAGGAATCCATCTACCTGTCAAATAGGTGAAGTATGGGTGCATCGCACCCTTTCTACAAACGTTGGATTTCTTACTTACTCGGATAATATCCTATTTATCTATATCCAATATTAGGTTGGAATATAAGATAGAACATGAAGATTGGAATGAGAAATAGTGCATAATTTGAAATGATGACCCCATCCATTTTTACCTAGTGGTATCAAACAAAAAATTAAATGTATCTAACAAAAATTACGGTACAATTCAACACAAATCTCTTGATCGTTTTGGATAAATTAAGTATATGGAAAGTAGATAGTGGCAAGCAAGGGATATGAAGAGGCAACACAATCAATTATAAAAGGTGACTAGGACACTAATAAGTCAAAGTGTTAATTTCAACGTAAATCATGCTTATAAGTAGCATGATATTCTATTTCTACACTAATTAATTGGCATAGAATGAAAAAATGTGAGTAAGAGTGTGCACACACTGACATAATTTAGTTCGAAAAATAGGACAATACTCCTCTCTAATCAAATGAAATTCAATAAAAAATGCACTGAACAATTACCAAATGCCCACGTCAAGTGTCAATAAACTACAACATCATCAAAATTTACCACTTGTTAATAGGTCAGACAAAGCTCGAATATCTGATATTCTTTTTTTAAGGGGTGTGTGTTAGATGGGCTGCAATCACATTCGAATTTACCTAAAGGGCAAATTAGGGGAAAGATCACAAAAAAAGTGGTGTGTGTATGCACTAATAATATATACAGGCTTAAATAGTGTAACACTGACTATAGAATAAAGTTGATCCATGAGTGTGGGAGAGATTGACAGGCTATAGTGGCCAATAGGATTTGTGGTCTTCTTATCTTGAAAATAATATGCAAAGTTCAGATCAAAGTACACTGCCTATTGAATGCCAGAAAGGAATAAAGACTGTTGTGAAGTTACAACATGAAAACACCCACCTAGATACTCATGTATTCACATAAAACTAAAGAAAAACTGGTGAAGATACCCACAAATCTTTTTTCCCAACTTTTTTCCACCATTATTGCCAAGTTACCATACCCCACCACTTTCCACATGACTTTATGATGTATCAATATCAAAACACAACCAATATGAAATAATTCTGTGCAACCACTAGCTCAAACACATCTATATTCTAGATTAGAGCTTATCATTTACTCACATTTTCATCATAGAGGGAACACTCTTTCTATGTGGTTCCATCTCCATTATATCTCACACGTCATACCTAACTGGCTTTTGAAGCTTTGGAAACTCATGCATACCTAAGAAAAAACATTGAAGGAAAGTTAACACATAGGATAGGAATAATAGATGAAGTTTATTCCTGAAGAAGCAGCTCAAATAAAGTCATAACTAGATTCTTACAATCAGAAAGTCATAATAAATTTGAAGTGGCAGAAATCATGGCAGGCAAAAGAAAATAAAAATATTATGAGGATTTGATGGTGACTCGAGGTGGAATTGTCACTGGAGTTCCAACACTAGTTTACTTTTAACTAATCCAATTAAAAGACAATTAAAGTTGATGTGGTTTCAATAGATAAGGAGGAAAATGGTGAGTGGGGAATCTCAAACTTGAAAGAGGCAACAATCAACGATGATGTAATCATTCCCCATTGGGAAAACCCAAGCATCACCTGGTAGGGACAGTAAGCAGACATATGATATGTCTAAAGATGTCTTATACCACACTGCTTCATCTAGTCATACTCTAATTATTCCATCCCTCATATATACAACCAATTTAAGAGTTGAGCAAAGGATTCAACAACATACCTTACTTTTTAACACCAAGAAGTGAAATAAGAAGGAAAAAGTGAAGTCTCTTCTTTAAAGAAGATGCCTAACGATCAAGAGACAGCACAACAAAATCAGGGAGAGTGGTTGAATTTGAGCCTGGGAATCAAAGAACCCGAGGTGCAATCAAGACTTGCTTCAGCCAAGGTTTTCTCATGCAACTTCTGCATGAGGAAGTTCTATAGCTCACAAGCATTGGGTGGACACCAGAATGCTCACAAAAGGGAAAGAGGTGCAGTAAGACATTACCAGTCACACAAGATGATGTCCATGCCGATGCCGATGCCGATGCTGATGCCGATGCCTATGCGTACTTCCATGTTCAGATCACTCGGGGTGCAAGCCCATTCCCTCGTGCACAAACCTGGCAGAGAT
>JBBCBC010000036.1:12959749-13102980 GCA_037126765.1 Stenogyne calaminthoides
CCTGGGCCTGAGCCCTGGGCCTGGGCCTGAGCCCTGAGGCCTGGGCCACACAGAGCCACTGGCCACCAGGCCCTGGGCCACTGGGGCCTGGGCCTGGGCCTGGGCCACACAGGCTGGGCCTGGGCCCTGGGCCCTGGGCCTGGGCCTGGGCCTGGGCCTGGGCCCCTGGGCCCTGGGCCTGGGCTGCTGGGCCTGGGCCTGGGCCTGGGCCTGGGCCTGGGGCCTGGGCCTGGGCCTGAGCCTGGGGGCCCTGGGCCTGGGCCAGGGCCTGGGCCTGGGCCTGGGCCCACTGGGCCTGGGCCCTGGGCCTGGGCCTGGGCTTGCCCTGGCCCCTGGGCCTGAGCAGCAGGGCCTGGGCCTGGGCCCTGGGCCTGGGCCTGTTTTCAGGCTGGGCCTGGGCCTGGGCCCCTGGGCCACAGGGCCCTGGGCCCTGGGCCACTGGGCCTGGGCCCTGGGCACTGGGCCTGGGCCCTGGGCCCCTGGGCCTGGGCCTGGGCCCTGGGCCCCTGGGCCCTGGGCCTGGGCCCTGGGCACCAGGCCTAGGCCCTGGGCCCCTGGGCCACTGGGCCACACACTGGCCACAGGCCGCAGGCCACTGAGCTGGGGCCCTAAGGCCTGGGCCTGGGCCTGGGCCTGGGCCTGGGCCTGGGCCTGGGCCTGGGCCTGGGCCTGGGCCTGGGCTGGGCGCAGGCCTGGGCCCCTGGCCCTGGCCACTGGGCCCTGGGCCTGGGCCTGGGCCACACTGGGCCCTGGGCCTGGGCCTGGGCCTGGGCCTGGGCCTGGGCCTGGGCCTGGGCCTGGGCCTGGGCCCTGGGCCTGGGCCTGGGCCTGGGCCTGGGCCCCTGGGGGGCCTGGGCCACACTGGGCCTGGGCCTGGGCCTGGGCCTGGGCCCTGGGCCACTGGCCCCTGGGCCCCTGGGCCTGGGCCTGGGCCTGGGCCCTGGGCCTGGGCCCTGGGCCCTGGGCCTGGGCCTGGGCTGGGCCTGGGCTGGGCCTGGGCACTGGGCCTGGGCCCTGGGCCTGGGCCTGGGCCTGGGCCTGGGCCCTGGGCCCTGGGCCTGGGCCTGGGCCTGGGCCTGGGCCCCTGGGCCTGGGCCTGGGCCCCACTGGGCCTGGGCCTGAGCCTGGGCCTGGGCCCCTGGGCCTGGGCCACTGGGCCTGAGCCACTGGGCCTGGGCCTGGGCCCCACTGAGCCCTGGGCCCTGGGCCTGGGCCTGGGCCTGGGCCTGGGCCACTGGGCCTGGGCCCTGGAGCCTGGGCCTGGGCCACTGGGCCTGAGCCTGGGCCACTGGGCCCTGGGCCCTGGGCCTGGGCCCTGGGCCCTGGGCCTGGGCCTGGGCCCTGGGCCCCTGGGCCCTGGGCCCTGGGCCCCTGGGCCTGGGCCCCTGGGCCTGAGGCCTGGGCCCTGGGCCCTGGGCCACTGGGCCTGGGCCCTGGGCCTGGGCCTGGGCCTGGGCCCTGGGCCTGGGCTGGGCCTGGGCCTGGGCCCCTGGCCCTGGCCCTGGCCCTGGGCCCCTGGGCCTGGGCCTGGGCCCTGGGCCACTGGGCCTGGAGCCTGGGCCAGGCCTGAGCCCTGGGCCCTGGGCCACTGGGCCTGGGCCTGGGCCTGGGCCTGGGCCTGGGCCTGTGGCCTGGGCCTGGGCCTGGGCCCTGGGCCCTGGGCCTGGGCCCTGGGCCCAGGCCTGGGCCTGGGCCCTGGGCCCTGGGCCACTGGGCCTGGGCCTGGGCCTGGGCCCTGGGCCTGGGCCTGGGCCTGGGCCTGGGCCTGGGCCTGGGCCTGGGCCTGGGCCTGGGCACAGGCCTGGGCCCTGGGCCCTGGGCCTGGGCCTGGGCCTGGGCCTGGGCCCTGGGCCTGGGCCCTGGGCCTGGGCCCTGGGCCTGGGCCCTGGGCCTGGGCCTGGGCCTGGGCCTGGGCCTGGGCCCCACTGGGCCTGGGCCTGGGCCCCTGGGCCCTGGGCCCTGGGCCTGGGCCCTGGGCCCTGGGCCTGGGCCTGGGCCCTGGGCCTGGGGCCTGGGCCCTGGGCCCAGGCCTGACCCCTGGGCCTGGGCCCTGGGCCTGGGCCTGGGCCTGGGCCCTGGGCCTGGCCCCTGGGCCACTGGGCCCCTGGGCCAGCCTGGGCCTGGGCCTGGGCCTGGGCCCCTGGGCCTGGGCTGGGCCACACGCAGGCCTGGGCCTGAGCCTGGGCCCACTCACTGGGCCCCTGGGCCTGGGCCCTGGGCCTGGGCCTGGGCCCTGGGCCCTGGGCCCTGGGCCCTGGGCCTGGGCCCTGGGCCTGGGCCACTGGGCCCTGGGCCTGGGCCTGGGCCCTGGGCCTGGGCCTGGGCCCTGGGCCTGGGCCTGGGCCTGGGCCTGGGCCTGGGCCTGGGCCCTGGGCCACTGGGCCTGGGCCTGGGCCTGGGCCCCAGGGGCCTGGGCCTGGGCCTGGGCCTGGGCCTGGGCCTGGGCCACCTGGGCCTGGGCCTGGGCCTGGGCCTGGGCCTGGGCCTGGGCCCTGGGCCTGGGCCCTGGGCCTGGGCCCTGGGCCTGGGCCCTGGGCCTGGGCCCCTGGGCCTGGGCCTGGGCCACTGGGCCACTGGGCCTGGGCCCTGGGCCACTGGGCCTGGGCCCTGGGCCTGGGCCCCAGGGGCCACTGGGGGGCCTGGGCCTGGGCCTGGGCTGCAGGCCTGGAGCCTGGGCCCTGGGCTGGGCCCTGGGCCTGGGCCCTGGGCCTGGGCCCTGGGCCACAGGCCTGGGCCACTGAGCCTGGGCCTGGGCCTGAGCCTGGGGCCTGGGCCTGGGCCTGGGCCTGGGCCACTGGGCCTGGGCCTGGGCCACTGGGCCTGGGCCTGAGCCTGGGCCTGGGCCTGGGCCCTGGGCCTGGGCCTGGGCCTGGGCCCTGGGCCACTGGCCTGGGCCTGGGCCTGGGCCTGGGCCTGGGCCTGGGCAGGCCTGGGCACTGGGAAGGCCTGGAGGCCCTGGGCCCTGGGCCTGGGCCACTGAGGCCTGGGCCTGGGCCTGAGCCACTGGGCCTGGCCACTGGGCCTGGGCCTTTCAGGCCTGGGCCAGGCCACTGGGCCTGGGCCACTGGGCCTGAGCCCTGGCCCCTGGGCCTGGGCCTGGGCCTGGGCCTGGGCCCCTGGGCCCTGGGCCTGGGCCTGGGCCCTGGGCCTGGGCCTGGGCCTGGGCCCCTGGGCCCTGGGCCTGGGCCTGGGCCTGGGCCTGGGCCTGGGCTGGGCCTGGGCCCTGGGCCCTGGGCCCTGGGCCTGGGCCCTGGGCCTGGGCCTGGGCCTGGGCCTGGGCCCTGGGCCTGGGCCTGGGCCCTGGGCCACAGGCGCAGGCCTGGGCCTGGGCCCTGGGCCTGGGCCTGGGCTGGGCCACTGGGGGCCTGGGCCTGGGCCCTGGGCCTGGGCCCTGGGCCTGGGCCTGGGGGCCTGGGCCTGGGCCTGGGCCTGGGGCCTGGGCCCTGGGCCTGGGCCTGGGCCTGGGCCTGGGCCACTGGGCCCTGAGCCTGGGCCTGGGCCTGGGCCTGGGCCTGGGCCTGGGCCTGGGCCTGGGCCTGGGCCTGGGCCCTGGGCCAGGGCCACGGGGCCCTGGAGGGCCTGGGCCCTGGGCCACTGGGCCCCTGGGCCTGGGCCTGGGCCTGGGCCTGGGCCTGGGCCTGGGCCTGGGCCCACTGGGCCACTGGGCCTGGGCCACTGGGCCCTGGGCCTGGGCCTGGGCCTGGGCCACTGGCCCTGGGCCCTGGGCCTGGGCCCTGGGCCACTGGGCCTGGGCCCTGGGCCTGGGGCCTGGGCCACAGGCCTGGGCCTGGGCCACTGAGGCCCTGGGCCCTGGGCCTGGGCCTGGGCCCTGGGCCTGGGCCTGGGCCCTGGGCCTGGAGCCTGGGCCTGGGCCTGGGCCTGGGCCTGGGCCCTGGGCCTGGGCCTGGGCCTGGGCCTGGGCTGGGCCCTGGGCCACTGGGCCTGGGCCTGGGCTGCCTGGGCCACTGGGCCTGGGCCCTGGGCCCCTGGGCCCCCTGGGCCCTGGGCCCTGGGCCACTGAGCCCTGGGCCCTGGGCCCTGGGCCTGGGCCCTGGGCCTGGGCCTGGGCCTGGGCCTGGCCTGGGCCTGAGCCTGGGCCCTGGGCCTGGGGCCTGGGCCTGGGCCTGGGCCACTGGGCCTGGGCCCTGGGCCTGGGCCTGGGCCTGGGCCACTGGGCCTGGGCCTGGCCACTGGGCCCTGGGCCTGAGCCTGGGCCCTGGGCCTGGGCCTGGGCCTGCTGGGCCTGGGCCTGGGCCCTGGGCACTGGCCCCTGGGCCTGGGCCTGGGCCCTGGGCACTGGGCCCTGGCCCTGAGCCTGGGCCCTGGGCCAGCCTGGGCCCTGGGCCCTGGGCCCTGGGCCCTGGGCCTGGGCCCTGGGCCTGGGCCCCTGGGCCTGGGCCCCTGGGCCTGGGCCTGGGCCTGGGCCTGGGCCCTGGGCCCTGGGCCCTGGGCCTGGGCCTGGGCCTGGGCCACTGGGCCTGGGCCCTGGGGCCTGGGCCTGGGCCTGGGCCCTGGGCCTGGGCCCTGGGCCTGGGCCCTGGCCTGGGCCTGGGCCTGGGCCTGGGCCTGGGCCTGGGCCTGGGCCTGGGCCTGGGCCTGGGCCTGGGCCTGGGCCTGGGCCTGGGCCTGGGCCTGGGCCCTGGGCCACTGGGCCACTGGGCCTGGGCCCTGGGCCTGGGCCTGGCCCCTGGGCCTGGGCCCTGGGCCCTGGGCCTGGGCCTGGGCCTGGGCCTGGGCCTGCAGGCCTGGGCCTGGGCCTGGGCCTGGGCCCCACTGGGCCACAGGCCTGGGCCTGGGCCACTGAGCCTGGGCCTGGGCCTGGGCCTGGGCCCTGGGCCTGGGCACAGGCCTGGGCCCTGGGCCTGGGCCTGGGCCTGGGCCACTGGGCCTGGGCCTGGGCCTGGGCCTGGGCCCTGGGCCACTGGGGGCCCTGGGCCTGGGCCCTGGGCCTGGGCCCTGGGCCCTGGGCCTGGGCCCTGGGCCTGGGCCCTGGGCCTGGGCCTGGGGCCTGGGCCCTGGGCCACTGGGCCACTGGGCCACTGGGCCTGGGCCTGGGCCCTGGGCCCCTGGGCCTGGGCCTGGGCCTGGGCCCTGGGCCCTGGGCCTGGGCCTGGGCCTGGGCCTGGGCCCTGGGCCCTGGGCCTGGGCCTGGGCCACTGGGCCCTGGGCCTGGGCCTGGGCCCTGGCCCTGGGCCCTGGGCCCCAGGCCTGGGCCTGGGCCCTGGGCCCTGGGCCACTGGGCCTGGGCCTGGGCCTGGGCCTGGGCCTGGGCCTGGGCCTGGGCCTGGGCCTGGGCCCTGGGCCTGGGCCTGGGCCTGGGCCTGGCCCTGGGCCTGGGCCTGGGCCCAGCCTGGGCCCTGGGCTGGGCCTGGGCCCTGGGCCTGGGCCCACTGGGCCTGGGCCTGGGGCCTGGGCCTGGGCCTGGGCCTGGGGCCTGGGCCTGGGCCTGGGCCCCTGGGCCCTGGGCCTGGCCCTGGGGCCTGGGCCCTGGGCCTGGGCCTGGGCCTGGGCCTGGGCCTGGGCCTGGGCCTGGGCCTGGGCCTGGGCCCTGGGCCTGGGCCTGGGCCTGGGCCCCACTGGGCCCTGGGCCTGGGCCTGGGCCTGGGCCACCAGGCCTGGGCCTGGCTGGGCCTGGGCCTGGGCCTGGGCCCTGGGCCTGGGCCCTGGGCCTGGGCCCTGGGCCCCTGGGCCTGGGGCCTGGGCCCTGGGCCTGGGCCTGGGCTTTCAGGCCTGGGCCTGGGCCTGGGCCTGGGCCCTGAGCCTGGGCCTGGGCCTGGGCCACAGGCCTGGGCCCTGGGCCTGGGCCCTGGGCCTGGGCCTGGGCCTGGGCCTGGCCTGGGCCTGGGCCACTGGGCCTGGGCCCTGGGGCCTGGGCCTGGGCCTGGGCCCTGGGCCTGGGCCTGGGCTGGGCCTGGGCCTGGGCCTGGGCCACTGGGCCTGGGCCCTGGGCCTGGGCCTGGCCCTGGGCCTGGGCTGGGCCACTGGGCCACACTGGCCCTGGGCCTGGGCCCTGGGCCTGGGCCCTGGGCCACAGGCCTGGGCCTGGGCCCTGGGCCCTGGGCCTGGGCCTGGGCCTGGGCCTGGGCCTGGGCCTGGGCCTGGGCACTGGGCCTGGGCCCTGAGCCTGGGCCACTGGGCCTGGGCCACTGGGCCTGAGGCCTGGGCCACTGGGCCCAGGCTGGGCCTGGGCCTGGGGCCTGGGCCTGGGCCTGGGCCCTGGGCCCTGGGCCACTGGGCCTGGGCCCCTGGGCCTGGGCCTGGGCCACTGGGCCCTGGCCCTGGGCCCTGGGCCAGGCCTGGGCCACTGGGGCCTGGGCCTGGGCCACTGGGCCTGGGCCCTGGGCCTGGGCCTGGGCCACTGGGCCTGGGCCTGGGCCTGGGCCTGGGCCTGGGCCCTGGGCCTGGGCCTGGGCCTGGGCCTGGGCCTGGGCCTGGAGCCTGGGCCTGGGCCCTGGGCCAGCCTGGGCCACTGGGCCTGGGCGCAGGCCTGGGCCACTGGGCACTGGGCCCTGGGCCTGGGCCTGGGCCTGGGCCCTGGGCCTGGGCCTGGGCTCAGGCCTGGGCCCTGGGCCCTGGGCCTGGGCCTGGGCCTGGGCCCTGGGCCTGGGCCTGGGCCCTGGGCCACTGGGCCTGGGCACAGGCCTGGGCCACTGGGCCTGGGCCCTGGCCCCTGGGCCACTGGGCCCTGGGCCTGGGCCTGGGCCACTGGCCCTGGGCCCTGGGCCCTGGGCCTGGGCCTGGGCCTGGGCCTGGGCCTGGGCCTGGGCCACTGGGCCTGGGCCCTGGGCCTGGGCCACTGGGCCACTGGGCCCCAGGGCCTGGGCCCTGGGCCTGGGCCTGGGCCCTGGGCCTGGGCCTGGGCCTGGGCCCTGGGCCTGAGCCTGGGCCTGGGCCTGGGCCCTGGCCCTGGGCCTGGGCCTGGGCCCTGGGCCTGGGCCTGGGCCCTGGGCCTGGGCCCTGGGCCTGGGCCTGGGCCACTGGGCCTGGGCCTGGGCCACTGGGCCTGGGCCCTGGGCCCCTGGGCCTGGGCCTGGGCCTGGGCCTGGGCCTGGGCCTGGGCCTGGGCCTGGGCCACTGGGCCTGGGCCTGGGCCTGGGCCCTGGGCCTGGGCCTGGGCCCTGGGCCACTGGGCCACTGGGCCTGGGCCTGGGCCACTGGGCCTGGGCCTGGGCCTGGGCCACTGGGCCACTGGGCCTGGGCCCTGGGCCACTGGGCCCTGGGCCCTGGGCCTGGGCCTGGGCCTGGGCCTGGGCCTGGGCCTGGGCCCTGGGCCTGGGCACTGGGCCCTGGGCCTGGGCCACTGGGCCTGGGCCTGGGCCTGGGGCCCTGGGCCACTGGGCCACTGGGCCTGGGCCACTGAGCCACAGGCCACTGGGCCACTGGGCCTGGGCCACTGGGCCCAGAGCTTCAGGCCTGGGCCACTGAGCCCTGGGCCCTGGGCCTGGGCCTGGGCCTGGGCCACTGGGCCTGGGCCACTGGGCCTGGGCCACTGGGCCTGGGCCTGGGCCCTGGGCCTGGGCCTGAGCCTGGGCCTGAGCCTGGGCCTGGGCCTGGGGCCTGGGCCACTGGGCCTGGGCCTGGGCCACTGGGCCCTGGCCACTGGGCCCTGGCCCTGGGCCTGGGCCACTGGGCCTGGGCCTGGGCCTGGGCCCCTGGGCCTGGGCCACTGGGCCTGGGCCTGGGCCCTGGGCCAGGCCCCTGGGGCCTGGGCCCTGGGCCTGGGCCCACTGGGCCACTGGCCTGGGCCTGGGCCTGGGCCACTGGGCCTGGGCCACTGGGCCTGGGCCCTGGGCCTGGGCCAGGCCTGGGCCCTGGGCCTGGGCCCTGGGCCACTGGGCCCTGGGCCTGGGCCTGGGCCTGGGCCTGAGCCTGGGCCTGGGCCTGGGCCTGGGGCCTGGGCCTGGGCCTGGGCCTGGGCCTGGGCCCTGGGCCTGGGCCACTGGGCCTGGGGCCAGGCCTGGGCCTGGGCCACTGGGCCACTGAGCCTGGGCCTGGGCCCTGGGCCTGGGCCTGAGCCTGGGCCTGGGCCTGGGCCTGGGCCTGGGCCCTGAGCCCTGGGCCACTGGGCCTGGGCCTGGGCCACTGGGCCCTGGGCCCCCTGGGCCTGGGCCTGGGCCTGGGCCTGGCCACAGGCCTGGGCCTGGGCCTGGGCCTGGGCCTGGGCCTGGGCACCTGGGCCTGGGCCCTGGGCCTGGGCCTGGGCCTGGCCACTGGGCCTGGGCCTGGGCTGGGCCTGGGCCCTGAGCCTGGGCCTGGGCCTGGGCCACTGGGCTGGGCCTGGGCCTGGGCCACTGGGCCTGGGCCTGGGCCCTGAGGCTGGGCCTGGGCCTGGGCCTGGGCCACTGGGCCTGGGCCTGGGCCTGGGCCTGGGCCCTGGGCCCTGGGCCTGGGCCTGAGCCTGGGCCACTGGAGCCTGGGCCCTGGGCCTGGGCCCTGGGCCCTGGGCCTGGGCCTGGGCCCTGGGCCACTGGGCCCTGGGCCTGGGCCTGGGCCTGGGCCTGGGCCAGCCTGGGCCACTGGGCCTGGGCCCTGGGCCTGGGCCTGGGCCTGGGCCCTGGGCCTGGGCCTGGGCCTGGGCCCTGGGCCTGGGCCTGGGCCTGGGCCTGGGCCTGGGCCTGGGCCTGGGCCTGGGCCTGGGCCTGGGCCCTGGGCCTGGGCCCTGGGCCCTGGGCCTGGGCCACTGGGCCTGGGCCTGGGCCTGGGCCACTGGGCCTGGGCACTGGCCCTGGGCCTGGGCCTGGGCCCTGGGCCTGGGCCTGGGCCTGGGCCTGGGCCTGGGCCTGGGCCCTGGGCCTGGGCCACTGAGCCCTGGGCCTGGGCCTGGGCCCTGGGCCTGGGCCTGGGCCACTGGGCCCTGGGCCTGGGCCCTGGGCCTGGGCCTGGGCCTGGGCCTGGGCCTGGGCCTGGGCCTGGGCCTGGGCCTGGGCCCTGGGCCCTGGGCCTGGGCCCTGGGCCTGGGCCTGAGGCCCTGGGCCTGGGCCTGGGCCCTGGGCCTGGGCCTGGGCAGGCCTGGGCCCTGGGCCTGGGCCACTGGGCCTGGGCCTGGGCCTGGGCCCTGGGCCTGGGCCTGGGCCCTGGGCCTGGGCCTGGGCCTGGGCCTGGGCCTGGGCCTGGGCCTGGGCCTGGGCCTGGGCCTGGGCCTGGGCCTGGGCCACTGGGCCTGGGCCCCTGGGCCTGGGCCTGGGCCACTGGGCCTGGGCCTGGGCCCTGGGCCCTGGGCCTGGGCCTGGGCCTGGGCCTGGGCCCTGGGCCTGGGCCTGGGCCTGGGCCCTGGGCCACTGGGCCTGGGCCCTGGGCCCTGGGCCTGGGCCTGGGCCCTGGGCCTGGGCCCTGGGCCTGGGCCTGGGCCTGGGCCACAGGCCCTGGGCCTGGGCCTGGCCCTGGGCCTGGGCCTGGGCCACTGGGCCTGGGCCTGGGCCTGGGCCACTGGGCCTGGGCCCTGGGCCCTGGGCTGGGCCCTGGGCCTGGCCCTGGGCCTGGGCCTGGGCTGGCCTGGGCCTGGGCCACTGGGCCTGGGCCCTGGGCCTGGGCCCTGGGCCTGGGCCTGGGCCTGGGGCCCTGGGCCACTGGGCCTGGGCCTGGGCCTGGCCTGGGCCACTGGCCCTGGGCCTGGGCCTGGGCCCTGGGCCCTGGGCCCTGGGCCTGGGCCCTGGGCCCTGGGCCCTGGGCCTGGGCCCTGGGCCTGGGCCTGGGCCCTGGGCCCTGGGCCACTGGGCCTGGGCCACTGGGCCACTGGGCCTGGGCCTGGGCCTGGGCCTGGGCCTGGGCCACACAGGCCTGGGCCACTGGGCCTGGGCCTGGGCCTGGGCCTGGGCCCTGGGCCAGCCTGGGCCTGGGCCTGGGCCTGGGCCTGGGCCCTGGGCCCTGGGCCCTGGGCCCTGGGCCCTGGGCCTGGGCCACTGGGCCCTGGGCCTGGGCCTGGGCCACTGGGCCTGGAGGCCTGGGCCCTGGGCCTGGGCCTGGGCCTGGGCCTGGGCCTGGGCCCTGGGCCTGGGCCCTGGGCCTGGGCCACTGGGCCTGGGCCTGGGCCTGGGCCTGGGCCTGGGCCTGGGCCTGGGCCACTGGGCTGGGCCTGGGCCTGGGCCCTGGGCCTGGGCCTGGGCCTGGGCCCCTGGGCCTGGGCCTGGGCCCTGGGCCTGGGCCCTGGGCCTGGGCCCACACAGGCCTGGGCCTGGGCCTGAGGCCTGGCCCTGGGCCTGGGCCCTGGGCCACTGGGCCCTGGGCCTGGGCCTGGGCCTGGGCCTGGGCCCTGGGCCTGGGCCTGGGCCTGGGCCTGGGCCTGGGCCCTGGGCCCTGGGCCCCTGGGCCTGGGCCTGGGCCTGGGCCTGGGCCTGGGCCTGGGCCTGGGCCTGGGCCACTGGGCCTGGGCCTGGGCCTGGGCCTGGGCCCTGGGCCCCTGGGCCCTGGGCCTGGGCCTGGGCCTGGGCCTGGGCCCTGGGCCCTGGGCCCTGGGCCCTGGGCCCCTGGGCCTGGGCCCTGGGCCCTGGGCCCTGGGCCCTGGGCCTGGGCCCTGGGCCTGGGCCCTGGGCCTGAGCCTGGGCCTGGGCCTGGGCCCTGGGCCCTGGGCCTGGGCCTGGGCCTGGGCCTGGGCCTGGGCCACTGGGCACTGGGCCTGGGCCTGGGCCCTGGGCCACTGGGCCTGGGCCTGAGCGCAGGCCCTGGGCCTGGGCCTGGGCCTGGGCCTGGGCCTGGGCCTGGGCCTGGGCCTGGGCCTGGGCCCTGGGCCTGGGCCCTGGGCCTGGGCCTGGGCCTGGGCCTGGGCCCTGGGCCTGGCCACAGGCCTGGGCCTGGGCCCTGGGCCTGGGCCTGAGCCTGGGCCACTGGGAGGGCCTGAAGCCTGGGCCTGGGCCTGGGCCCTGGGCCCTGGGGCCCCTGGGCCTGGGCCCCTGGGCCTGGGCCACTGGGCCTGGGCCCTGGGCCTGGGCCTGGGCCACTGGGCCTGGGCCTGGGCCTGGGCCTGGGCCCTGGGCCTGGGCCTGGGCCTGGGCCTGGGCCCTGGGCCCTGGGCCCTGGCCCCTGAGCCCTGGGCCACTGGGCCTGGGCCCTGGGCCTGGGCCTGGGCCTGGGCCTGGGCCTGGGCCTGGGCCACTGGGCCCTGGGCCTGGGCCTGGGCCTGGGCCTGGGCCCTGGGCCCCCTGGGCCTGGGCCTGGGCCTGGGCCACTGGGCCCTGGGCCACTGGGCGCTGGGCCCTGGGCCTGGGCCCTGGGCACTGGGCCCCTGGGCCTGGGCCCTGGGCCTGGGCCTGGGCCTGGGCCTGGGCCTGGGCCTGGGCCACTGGGCCTGGGCCTGGGCCTGGGCCTGGGCCTGGGCCTGGGCCTGGGCCTGGGCCACTGGGCCCTGGGCCTGGGCCTGGGCCTGGGGCCTGGGCCTGGGCCTGGGCCTGGGCCTGGGCCACTGGGCCCTGGGCCTGGAGGCCTGGGCCACTGGGCCTGGGCCTGGGCCACTGGGCCTGGGCCTGGGCCTGGGCCTGGGCCTGGGCCTGGGCCCTGGGCCTGGGCCTGGGCCACTGGGCCTGGGGCCTGGGCCTGGGCCTGGGCCTGGGCCTGGGCCCTGGGCCTGGGCCTGGGCCCTGGGCCTGGGCCACTGGGCCTGGGCCCTGGGCCTGGGCCTGGGCCCTGGGCCCTGGGCCTGGGCCTGGGCCTGGGCCTGGGCCTGGGGCCTGGGCCTGGGCCTGGGCCTGGGCCTGGGCCCTGGGCCACAGGCCCTGGGCCCTGGGCCTGGGCCCTGGGCCCTGGGCCTGGGCCTGGGCCTGGGCCCTGGGCCTGGGCACTGGGCCCTGGGCCTGGGCCCCTGGGCCCTGGGCCTGGGCCCTGGGCCTGGGCCTGGGCCTGGGCCACTGGGCCTGGGCCCCAGCCTGGGCCTGGGCCCTGGGCCTGGGCCCTGGGCCTGGGCCTGGGCCCTGGGCCTGGGCCAGGCCTGGGCCCTGGGCCCCTGGGCCTGGGCCTGGGCCTGGGCCCTGGGCCCTGGGCCCTGGGCCCTGGGCCTGGGCCTGGGCCACTGGGCCTGGGCCCTGGGCCTGGGCCTGGGCCTGGGCCTGGGCCCTGGGCCCTGGGCCCTGGGCCTGGGCCTGGGCCTGGCCACTGGGCCTGGGCCCCTGGGCCTGGGCCACTGGGCCCTGGGCCCTGGGCCCTGGGCCCTGGGCCTGGGCCTGGGCCTGGGCCTGGGCCCTGGGCCACTGGGCCTGGGCCACTGGGCCACTGGGCCACTGGGCCTGGGCCTGGGCCTGGGCCCTGAGCCCTGGGCCCTGGGCCTGGAGGCCTGGGCCCTGGAGCCTGGGCCCTGGGCCCTGGGCCTGGGCCTGGGCCTGGGCCCTGGGCCTGGGGCCTGGGCCTGGGCCTGGGCCCTGGGCCCTGGGCCACTGGGCCTGGGCCTGGGCCACTGGCCCTGGGCCTGGGCCCTGGGCCCTGGGCCTGGGCCTGGGCCTGGGCCTGGGCCCCTGGGCCCTGGGCCTGGGCCCTGGGCCTGGGCCCTGGGCCTGGGCCTGGGCCTGGGCCTGGGCCCTGGGCCTGGGGCCTGGGCCTGGGCCTGGGCCTGGGCCCTGGGCCTGGGCCTGGGCCCTGGGCCTGGGCCTGGGCCTGGGCCTGGGCCTGGGCCTGGGCCTGGGCCTGGGCCTGGGCCCTGGGCCTGGGCCCTGGGCCTGGGCCCTGGGCCTGGGCCTGGGCCTGGGCCTGGGCCACTGGGCCTGGGCCTGGGCCACTGGGCCCTGGGCCCTGGGCCCTGGGCCTGGGCCTGGGCCCTGGGCCTGGGCCCTGAGCCCTGGGCCTGAGCCCTGGGCCTGAGCCTGGGCCCTGGGCGCAGGCCCTGGGCCTGAGCCTGGGCCCTGGGCCTGGGCCTGGGCCTGGGCCCTGGGCCTGGGCCTGGGCCCTGGGCCTGGGCCTGGGCCTGGGCCTGAGCCCTGGGCCTGGGCCTGGGCCCTGGGCCACTGGGCCTGGGCCTGGGCCTGGGCCACTGGGCCTGGGCCCTGGGCCTGGGCCTGGCCCTGGGCCACTGGGCCTGGGCCTGGGCCAGGCCACAGGCCCCTGGGCCTGGGCCTGGGCCTGGGCCTGGGCCTGGGCCTGGGCCTGGGCCTGGGCCTGGGCCTGGGCCCTGGGCCTGGGCCCTGGGCCTGGGCCACTGGGCCACTGGGCACTGGGCCACTGGGCCTGGGCCTGGGCCTGGGCCTGGGCCTGGGCCTGGGCCTGGGCCTGGGCCCTGGGCCCTGGGCCTGGGCCACTGGGGCCCACAGGCCACTGGGAGGGGCCTGGGCCGCTGGGGCCCTGGGCCTGGGCCCTGGGCCCCTGGGCCTGGGCCCTGGGCCTGGCCTGGGCCCACAGGCCTGGGCCCTGGGCCCTGGGCCTGGGCCCTGGGCCCTGGGCCTGGGCCACTGGGCCCTGGGCCCTGGGCCACTGGGCCTGGGCCCTGGGCCTGGGCCTGGGCCTGGGCCTGGGCCTGGGCCTGGGCCCTGGGCCCTGGGCCTGGGCCTGGGCCACTGGGCCCTGGGCCCTGGGCCTGGGCCTGGGCCTGGGCCTGGGCCTGGGCCTGGGCCTGGGCCTGGGCCTGGGCCCTGGGCCTGGGCCTGGCCCACTGGGCCTGGGCCCTGGGCCTGGGCCTGGGCCTGGGCCTGGGCAGGCCTGGGCCCCTGGGCCTGGGCCTGGGCCTGGGCCTGGGCCTGGGCCTGGGCCCTGGGCCTGGGCCTGGGCCACTGGGCCTGGGCCTGGGCCCTGGGCCCTGGGCCTGGGCCCTGGGCCTGGGCCTGGGCCTGGGCCTGGGCCTGGGCCCTGGGCCACAGGCCTGAGCCTGGGCCCTGGGCCCTGGGCCCTGGGCCTGGGCCCTGGGCCCTGGGCCTGGGCCCTGGGCCCTGGGCCTGGGCCTGGGCCCTGGGCCTGGGCCTGGGCCCTGGGCCTGGGCCACTGGGCCTGGGCAGCCTGGGCCCCTGGGCCTGGGCCTGGGCCTGGGCCCTGGGCCACAGGCCTGGGCCCTGGGCCTGGGCCACTGGGCCACAGGCCTGCAGGCCTGGGCCTGGGCCTGGGCCTGGGCCTGGGCCCTGGGCCTGGGCCCTGGGCCTGGGCCACTGGGCCTGGGCCTGGGCCTGGGCCCTGGGCCTGGGCCACTGGGCCCTGGGCCTGGGCCTGGGCCCTGGGCCCCTGGGCCTGGGCCCTGGGCCACTGGGCCTGGGCCTGGGCCTGGGCCACTGGGCCTGGGCCCTGGGCCTGGGCCCCCTGGGCCCTGGGCCTGGGCCTGGGCCCTGGGCCCTGGGCCCCTGGGCCTGGGCCCTGGGCCTGGGCCACTGGGCCCTGGGCCCTGGGCCCCTGGGCCTGGGCCTGGGCCTGGGCCTGGGCCCTGGGCCTGGGCCTGGGCCCTGGGCCTGGGCCTGGGCCTGGGCCCACAGGCCTGGGCCTGGGCCTGGGCCCTGGGCCCCTGGGCCACAGGGCCACCTGAGCCCACTGGGCCCTGAGCCTGGGCCCTGGGCCTGGGCCTGGGCCTGAGCCCCTGGGCCCTGGGCCTGGGCCTGGGCCCTGGGCCTGGGCCACTGAGCCTGGGCCACTGGGCCGCAGGCCCTGGGCCTGGGCCTGGGCTGGGGCCACTGGGCCTGGGCCTGGGCCCTGGGCCCTGGGCCTGGGCCACTGGGCCGCAGGCCCTGGGCCTGGGCCCCTGGGCCTGGGCCCTGGGCCTGGGCCCTGGGCCTGGGCCCTGGGCCTGGGCCTGGGCCTGGGCCTGGGCCTGGGCCACTGGGCCTGGGCCCTGGGCCTGGGCCCTGGGCCTGGGCCTGGGCACCAGGCCCCTGGGCCCTGGGCCTGGGCCTGGGCCTGGCCTGGGCCCTGGGCCCCTGGGCCTGGGCCTGGGCCACTGGGCCTGAGGCACTGGGCCACTGGGCCTGGGCCTGGGCCTGGGCCTGGGCCTGGGCCTGGGCCTGGGCCCTGGGCCTGGGCCTGGGCCTGGGCCTGGGCCACAGGCCTGGGCCCTGAGGGGCCCTGGGCCTGGGCCTGGGCCTGGGCCTGAGCCCTGGGCCCTGGGCCTGGGCCTGGGCCCACTGGGCCTGGGCCCTGGGCACTGGGCCCTGGGCCTGGGCCTGGGCCTGGGCCTGGCCCTGGGCCTGGGCCTGGGCCTGGGCCTGGGCCCTGGGCCTGGGCCTGGGCCTGGGCCCTGGGCCTGGGCCCAGGCCTGGGCCTGGGCCTGGGCCTGGGCCCTGGGCCCTGGGCCACTGGGCCTGGGCCTGGGCCTGGGCCTGGGCCTGGGCCCTGGGCCTGGGCCCTGGGCCACTGGGCCCTGGGCCTGGGCCTGGGCCTGGGCCTGAGCCTGGGCCTGGGCCTGGGCCCAGGGCCTGGGCCCTGGGCCACTGGGCCTGGGCCTGGGCCTGGGCCTGGCCCCTGGGCCTGGGCCTGGGCCACTGGGCCTGGGCCCTGGGCCCTGGGCCACTGGGCCTGGGCCTGGCCCTGGGCCTGGGCCCTGGGCCTGGGCCTGGGCCACTGGGGCCTGGGCCTGGGCCCTGGGCCACAGGCCCTGGGCCTGGGCCCTGGGCCCTGGCCTGGGCCCTGGGCCTGGGCCCTGGGCCCTGGGCCCTGGGCCTGGGCCTGGGCCACTGGGCCTGGGCCTGGGCACTGGGCCCCAGGCCTGGGCCTGGGCCCTGGGCCTGGGCCCTGGGCCTGGGCCTGGGCCCTGGGCCCTGGGCCCTGGGCCTGGGCCTGGGCCCTGGGCCCTGGGCCACTGGGCCACTGGGCCTGGGCCTGGGCCTGGGCCACTGGGCCTGGGCCCTGGGCCTGGGCCTGGGCCTGGGCCTGGGCCTGGGCCTGGGCCTGGGCCTGGGCCTGGGCCTGGGCCCTGGGCCTGGGCCTGGGCCTGGGCCACTGGGCCTGGGCCTGGGCCCTGGGCCTGGGCCCTGGCCCTGGGCCCACTGGGCCTGGGCCCTGGGCCCTGGGCCTGGGCCACTGAGCCTGGCCCTGGGCCTGGGCCCTGGGCTGGGCCCTGGGCCCTGGGCCTGGGCCCTGGGCCCTGGGCCCTGGCCCCTGGGCCCTGGGCCTGGGCCACTGGGCCCTGGGCCTGGGCCTGGGCCTGGGCCACTGGGCCACTGGGCCCTGGGCCTGGGCCACTGAGGCCTGGGCCTGGGCCCTGGGCCTGGGCCTGGGCCCTGGGCCCTGGGCCTGGGCCTGGGCCCTGGGCCTGGGCCTGGGCCCTGGGCCCTGGGCCTGGGCCCTGGGCCCTGGGCCTGGGCCTGGGCCTGAGCCTGGGCCCTGGGCCTGGGCCTGGGCCTGGGCCCTGGGCCCTGGGCCTGGGCCTGGGCCACTGGGCCACAGGCCTGGGCCTGGGCCTGGGCCTGGGCCTGGGCCACTGGGCCTGGGCCTGGGCCCTGGGCCCTGGGCCCTGGGCCTGGGCCCTGGGCCTGGGCCTGGGCCCTGGGCTGGGCCCTGGGCCTGGGCCCTGGGCCTGGGCCCTGGGCCTGGGCCTGGGCCCTGGGCCACTGGGCCTGGGCCACTGGGCCTGGGCCTGGGCCTGGGCTGGGCCCTGGGCCCTGGGCCTGGGCCTGGGCCTGGGCCCTGGGCCCTGGGCCACTGGGCCTGGGCCTGGGCCTGGGCCTGGGCCCACTGGGCCACTGGGCCCTGGGCCCTGGGCCTGGGCCCTGGGCCTGGGCCCTGGGCCCTGGGCCACTGGGCCCTGGGCCCAGGCCCTGGGCCTGGGCCTGAGGCCCAGGGCCTGGGGCCTGGGCCTGGGCCTGGGCCTGGGCCTGGGCCTGGGCCTGGGCCACTGGGCCTGGGCCCTGGGCCTGGGCCTGGGCCTGGGCCTGGGCTGGGCCCTGGGCCCTGGGCCTGGGCCTGGGCCTGGGCCTGGGCCACTGGGCCTGGGCCTGGGCCCTGGGCCCTGGGCCCTGGGCCTGGGCCCTGAGCCTGGGCCTGGGCCTGAGCCTGGGCCCTGGGCCTGGGCCTGGGCCTGGGCCAGGCCTGGGCCTGGGCCTGGGCCCTGGGCCACTGGGCCTGGGCCTGGGCCCTGGGCCTGGGCCACTGGGCCACTGGGCCTGGGGCCTGGGCCCTGGGCCCTGGGCCTGGGCCACTGGGCCTGGGCCTGGGCCTGGGCCTGGGCCACTGGGCCTGGGCCTGGGCCTGAGCCTGGGCCTGGGCCTGAGCCCAGGCCTGGGCCCTGGGCCTGGGCCTGGGCCTGGGCCTGGGCCTGGGCCTGGGCCCTGGGCCTGGGCCCTGGGGCCTGGGCCACTGGGCCTGGGCCCTGGGCCTGGGCCTGGGCCCTGGGCCTGGGCCTGGGCCCCTGGGCCTGGGCCCTGGGCCTGGGCCCTGGGCCCTGGGCCTGGGCCCTGGGCCCAGGCCTGGGCCTGGGCCCTGGGCCTGGGCCTGGGCCCTGGGCCCTGGGCCCTGGGCCACTGGGCACTGGGCCCTGGGCCTGGGCCCTGGGCCTGGGCTGGGCCTGGGCCTGGGCCCTGGGCCTGGGCCTGGGCCCTGGGCCCTGGGCCCTGGGCCCTGGGCCCTGGGCCTGGGCCTGGGCCTGGGCCACTGGGCCCTGGGGCCTGGGCCACTGGCCCTGGGCCCTGGGCCTGGGCCTGGGCCTGGGCCCTGGGCCCTGGGCCTGGGCCTGGGCCTGGGCCTGGGCCTGGGCCCAGGCCTGGGCCTGGGCCACTGAGCTGGGGCCTGGGCCTGGGCCTGGGCCCTGGGCCACTGGGCCTGGGCCTGGGCCTGGGCCTGGGCCTGGGCCTGGGCCTGGGCCCTGGGCCTGGGCCCACTGGGCCACTGGGCCCTGGGCCCTGGGCCTGGGCCTGGGCCCTGGGCCCTGGGCCTGGGCCCTGGGCCTGGGCCTGGGCCTGGGCCTGGGCCCTGGGCCTGGGCCTGGGCCACTGGGCCAGCCTGGGCCCTGGGCCTGGGCCACTGGGCCCTGGGCCCTGGGCCCTGGGCCTGGGCCACAGGCCTGGGCCCTGGGCCTGGGCCTGGGCCCTGGGCCTGGGGCCTGGGCCACCCAGGCCCTGGGCCCTGGGCCCTGGGCCTGGGCCCTGGGCCCCTGGGCCACTGGACCCTGGGGCCACTGGGCCCTGGGCCCTGGGCCCTGGGCCACTGGACCCCCCTGGGCCCTGGGCCTGGGCCTGGGCCACTGGGCCTGGGCCACTGGGCCTGGGCCTGGCCCCTGGGCCCCTGAGCCTGGGCCTGAGCCTAAACCCCTGGGCCTGAAGCCTGGGCCCTGGGCCCTGGGCCTGGGCCACAGGGCCTGGGCCTGGGCCACTGGGCCCTGGGCCCTGGGCCTGGGCCCTGGGCCTGGGCCTGGGCCTGGGCCACTGGGCCTGGGCCCTGGGCCCTGGGCCCTGGGCCAGCCCTGGGCCCTGGGCCCTGGGCCTGGGCCCTGGGCCTGGGCCTGGGCCTGGGCCTGGGCCTGGGCCACTGGGCCTGGGCCCTGGGCCTGGGCCCTGGGCCCTGGGCCTGGGCCCTGGGCCTGGGCCTGGGCCTGGGCCTGGGCCTGGGCCCTGGCCCTGGCCTGGGCCTGGGCCCCTGGGCCCTGGGCCTGGGCCCTGGGCCCTGGGCCTGGGCCCTGGGCCCTGGGCCCTGGGCCCCTGGGCCCTGGGCCCCAGGGCCCGGAGGCCTGGGCCCTGGGCCCTGGGCCTGGGCCCTGGCCTGGGCCCCTGGCCCTGGGCCACTGGGCCACTGGGCCCTGGGCCTGGGCCTGGGCCCTGGGCCTGGGCCTGGGCCCTGGGCCTGGGCCTGGGCCACTGGGCCTGGGCCTGAGCCTGGGCCACTGGGCCTGGGCCTGGGCCCTGGGCCTGGGCCCTGGGCCTGGGCCCTGGGCCTGGGCCTGGGCCTGGGCCACTGGCCTGGGCCTGGGCCTGGGCCTGGGCCTGGGCCCCTGGGCCTGGGCCTGGGCCTGGGCCTGGGCCTGGGCCACAGGCCTGGGCCTGGGCCCTGGGCCACTGGGCCTGGGCCCTGGGCCACTGGGCCTGGGCCAGCCCTGGGCCTGGGCCCACCTGGGCCTGGGCCTGGGCCTGGGCCTGGGCCCTGGGCCCTGGGCCCTGGGCCCTGGGCCCTGGGCCTGGGCCCTGGGCCCTGGGCCACTGGGCCTGGGCCACTGGGCCTGAATGCTGGGCCTGGGCCCTGGGCCTGGGAATGAGGCCTGGGCCTGGGCCTGGGCCTGGGCCTGGGCCACTGGGCCTGGGCCCTGGGCCACTGGGCCTGGGCCTGGGCCTGGGCCTGGGCCTGGGCCCTGAGCCCTGGGCCTGGGCCCACAGGCCACTGGGCCTGGGCCTGGGCCTGGGCCCTGGGCCACTGGGCCTGGGCCCTGGGCCTGGGCCCTGGGCCCTGGGCCTGGGCCTGAGGCCTGGGCCTGGGCCACTGGGCCACTGGGCCTGGGCCACTGGGCCTGGGCCACAGGCCTGGGCCTGGGCCCTGGGCCTGGGCCCTGGGCCTGAGCCTGGGCCCTGGGCCCTGGGCCTGGGCCTGGGCCCTGGGCCCTGGGCCTGGGCCTGGGCCTGGGCCCTGGGCCCTGGGCCTGGGCCTGGCCCTGGGCCACTGGGCCTGGGCCTGGGCCTGGGCCACTGGGGCCTGGGCCTGGGCCTGGGCCTGGGCCTGGGCCTGGGCCCTGGGCCTGCCTAGGCCTGGGCCACTGGGCCTGGGCCTGGGCCTGGGCCTGGGCCTGGGCCCTGGGCCTGGGCCTGGGCCCTGGGCCTGGGCCCTGGGCCCTGGCCCTGGGCCCTGGGCCTGGGCCTGGGCCACTGGGCCCTGGGCCTGGGCCTGGGCTGGGCCTGGGCCCTGGGCCTGGGCCTGGGCCTGGGCCTGGGCCACTGGGCCTGGGCCTGGGCCTGGGCCTGGGCCTGGGCCACTGGGCCTGGGCCTGGGCCCTGGGCCTGGGCCCTGGGCCACTGGGCCCTGGGCCTGGGCCTGGGCCTGGGCCTGGGCCTGGGCCACTGGGCCCTGGGCCTGGGCCTGGGCCTGGGCCTGGGCCTGGGCCTGGGCCTGGGCCCTGGGCCCTGGGCCTGGGCCTGAGCCTGGGCCTGGGCCACTGAGGCCTGGGCCTGGGCCACTGGGCCTGGGCCTGGGCCCTGGGCCACTGGGCCTGGCCCTGGAGCCTGGGCCTGAGCCTGGGCCTGGGCCTGGGCCTGGGCCCTGGGCCACTGGGCCTGGGCCCTGGGCCTGGGCCCCTGGGCCTGGGCCCTGGGCCTGGGCCTGGGCCCTGGGCCCTGGGCCTGGGCCACTGGGCCCTGGGCCTGGGCCACTGGCCTGGGCCCTGGGCCTGGGCCCTGGGCCCTGGGCCTGGGCCCTGGGCCTGGGCCTGGGCCACTGGGCCTGGGCCTGGGCCTGGGCCTGGGCCTGGGCCTGGGCCCTGGGCCTGGGCCCTGGGCCTGGGCCCTGGGCCCTGGGCCCTGGGCCTGGGCCTGGGCCTGGGCCTGGGCCCTGGGCCCTGGGCCACTGGGCCTGGGCCTGGGCCCTGGGCCCTGGGCCTGGGCCTGGGCCTGGGCCCTGGGCCACTGGGCCACCAGGCCTGGGCCTGGGCCCTGGGCCCTGGGCCTGGGCCTGGGCCCTGGGCCCTGGGCCTGGGCCTGGCCCTGGGCCCTGGGCCCTGGGCCTGGGCCTGGGCCTGGGCCACTGGGCCCTGGGCCTGGGCCTGGGCCTGGGCCCTGGGCCCTGGGCCTGGGCCTGGGCCTGGGCCTGGGCCTGGGCCTGGGCCTGGGCCACTGGCCTGGGCCTGGGCCCTGGGCCCTGGGCCTGGGCCTGGGCCTGGGCCTGGGCCCTGGGCCTGGGCACAGGCCACCAGGCCTGGGCCTGGGCCCTGGGCCTGGGCCCCTGGGCCCTGGGCCCTGGGCCTGGGCCCTGGGCCTGGGCCCTGGGCCTGGGCCCTGGGCCACTGGGCCTGGGCCTGGGCCTGGGCCCTGGGCCCTGGGCCCTGGGCCTGGGCCCTGGGCCTGGGCCTGGGCCCTGGGCCCTGGGCCTGGGCCTGGGCCCTGGGCCTGGGCCTGGGCCTGGGCCCTGGGCCACTGGGCCTGGGCCCTGGGCCTGGCCCTGGGCCTGGGCCACTGGGCCTGGGCCTGGGCCTGGGCCCTGGGCACTGGGCCACTGGGCCCTGGGCCTGGGCCTGGGCCTGGGCCCTGGGCCCTGGGCCTGGGCCTGGGCCCTGGGCCAGCCTGGGCCTGGGCCTGGGCCTGGGCCACTGAGGCCCTGGGCCCTGGGCCTGGGCCTGGGCCTGGGCCCTGGGCCCTGGGCCTGAGGCCTGGGCCTGGGGCCTGGGCCTGGGCCCTGGGCCCTGGGCCTGGGCCTGGGCCCTGGGCCTGGGCCTGGGCCTGGGCCTGGGCCCAGGCCCTGGGCCCTGGGCCTGGGCTGGGCCTGGGCCTGGGCCCTGGGCCCTGGGCCTGGGGGGCCTGGGCCTGGGCCACTGGGCCTGGGCCCTGGGCCTGGGCCTGGGCCTGGGCCTGGGCCTGGGCCCTGGGCCTGGGCCTGGGCCTGGCCCTGGGCCTGAGGCCAGGGGCCCTGGGCCCTGGGCCTGGCCCTGGGCCTGGGCCCTGGGCCTGGGCCTGGGCCTGGGCCTGGGCCTGGGCCTGGGCCTGGGCCTGGGCCTGGGCCTGGGCCTGCCTGGGCCACTGGGCCCTGGGCCCTGGGCCTGGGCCTGGGCCCTGGGCCTGGGCCTGGGCCTGGGCCCTGGGCCTGGGCCTGGGCCGCAGGCCCTGGGCCAGCCTGAGCCTGGGCCACTGGGCCTGGGCCACCTGGGCCTGGGCCTGGGCCTGGGCCTGGGCCTGGGCCACTGGGCCCTGGGCCACCAGGCCTGGGCCACTGGGCCTGGGCCCTGGGGGCCACTGAGCCTGGGCCACTGGCCTGGGCCTGGGCCTGGGCCTGGGCCCTGGGCCTGGGCCCTGGGCCTGGGCCTGGGCCCTGGGCCCTGGGCCCTGGGCCTGGGCCCTGGGCCTGGGCCTGGGCCTGGGCCCTGGGCCCTGGCCCTGGGCCTGGGCCTGGGCCCTGGGCCTGGGCCTGGGCCTGGGGCCTGGGCCACTGGGCCCTGGGCCACTGGGCCTGGGCCTGGGCCACTGGGGGCCCTGGGCCAGCCTGGGCCACTGGGCCTGGGCCCTGGGCCCTGGGCCTGGGCCTGGGCCACTGGGCCTGGGCCCTGAGCCTGGGCCCTGGGCCTGGGCCTGGGCCACTGGCCCTGGGCCACTGGGCCTGGGCCTGGGCCAGCCTGGGCCTGGGCCTGGGCCTGGGCCACTGGGCCTGGGCCACTGGGCCTGGGCCTGGGCCCTGGGCCCTGGGCCCTGGGCCCTGGGCCTGGGCCTGGGCCCTGGGCCTGGGCCTGGGCCTGGGCCTGGGCCCTGGGCCACTGGGCCCTGGGCCTGGGCCTGGGCCTGGGCCACTGGGCCCTGGGCCTGGCCCTGGGCCCTGGGCCTGGGCCTGGGCCCAGGCCTGGGCCTGGGGCCTGGGCCTGGGCCCTGGCCCTGGGCCTGGGCCTGGGCCTGGGCCTGGGCCCTGGGCCTGGGCCTGGGCCCTGGGCCCTGGGCCCCTGGGCCTGGGCCTGGGCCTGGGCCTGGGCTGAGCCTGGGCCCTGGGCCTGGGCCTGGGCCTGGGCCCTGGGCCTGGGCCACTGGGCCCTGGGCCTGGGCCTGGGCCTGGGCCTGGGCCACTGGCCTGGGGCCTGGGCCCTGGGCCTGGGCCCTGGGCCTGGGCCTGGGCCTGGGCCTGGGCGCAGGCCCTGGGCCTGGGCCTGGGCCTGGGCCTGGGCCTGGGCCTGGGCCCTGGGCCCTGGGCCTGAGCCTGGGCCACTGGGCCTGGCCTGGGCCTGGGCCCTGGGCCCCTGGGCCTGGGCCCTGGGCCCTGGGCCCTGGGCCTGGGCCTGGGGCCCTGGGCCTGGGCCACTGGGCCTGGGCCTGGCCCCTGGGCCTGGGCCTGGGCCACTGGGCCTGGGCCCTGGGCCTGGGCCCTGGGCCCTGGGCCCTGGGCCTGGGCCCTGGGCCTGGGCCTGGGCCTGGGCCTGGGCCCTGGGCCCTGGGCCTGGGCCTGGGCCCTGGGCCTGGGCCTGGGCCTGGGCCTGGGCCCTGGGCCCTGGGCCTGGGCCCTGGGCCTGGGCCTGGGCCTGGGCCCTGGGCCTGGGCCTGGGCCTGGGGCCTGGGCCCTGGGCCTGGGCCCTGGGCCACAGGCCTGGGCCTGGGCCTGGGCCGCCTGGGCCAGGCCTGGGCCCTGGGCCTGGGGCCTGGCCTGGGCCCTGGGCCACTGGGCCTGGGCCTGGGCCCTGGGCCTGGGCCTGGGCCACTGGGGCCTGGGCCCTGGGCCTGGGCCCTGGGCCTGGGCCCTGGGCCCTGGGCCCTGGGCCCTGGGCCTGGGCCTGGCCTGGGCCTGGGCCCTGGGCCTGGGCCACTGGGCCTGGGCCTGGGCCTGGGCCCTGGGCCTGGCCCTGGGCCCTGGGCCCTGGGCCTGGGCCTGGGCCCTGGGCCTGGGCCCCTGGGCCTGGGCCTGGGCCCTGGGCCCTGGGCCTGGGCCTGGGCCTGGGCCTGGGCCCTGGGCCCTGGGCCTGGGCCTGGGCCTGGGCCCTGGGCCTGGGCCCAGGCCTGGGCCACTGGGCCCTGGGCCTGGGCCCCTAAACTGGGCCTGGGCCTGGGCCAAGCCCTGGGCCCTGGGCCCTGGGCCCTGGGCCCTGACCCCTGGGCTAAACCCTGGCCCAAGCCTGTGCCCCCCAAGCCCCAACCACTGGGCCCACAACCCCACGACCCCCACAACCCCCTGGCACCCCACTGACCCACCCCGGGCCACTGGGACCCTGGACCCCCAGGCCCCAGACCCCAGGGGCCCCCAGGCCCCAGGCCCAGACCCCCAGAACCCCCAGAGCCCCAGGCCCCCAGGCCCCCAGGCCCCAGGCCCCAGACCCCCAGGCCCCAGCCCCCCAGACCCCAGGCCCCAGACCCCCCAGGCCCCCGGACCCCAGACCCCCAGGCCCCTGGGCCCCAGACCCCCTGGGCCCTGGGCCCCAGGCCCCCAGACCCCAGGGCCCCTGGGCCCCGGGCCCCTGGGCCCCCAGGCCCCAGACCCCAGGCCCCAGGCCCCCGAGGCCCCCAGACCCCCAGACCCCAGGCCCCCAGGCCCCCCCAGACCCCCAGGGCCCCGGGCCCCAGGCCCCAGCCCCCAGCCCCCCCCCACCCCCAGACCCCCCAGACCCCCAGACCCCCGGGCCCCAGACCCCAGACCCCCAGACCCCCAACCCCCAGGCCCCCCCAGACCCCCAGGCCCCCGGGCCCCCCAGGCCCCAGACCCCGGGCCCCCAGACCCCCAGGCCCCAGACCCCAGACCCCAGGCCCCCAGGCCCCCAGGCCCCAGGCCCCTGGGCCCCAGGGCCCCCAGACCTGAAGCCCCAAGCCTGAAGCCCCAGGCCCAAGCCTGGGCCACAAGCCTGAGCCTGAAGCCTAAACCTGAGCCAAACCCACAAACCTGAAGCCCAGCCTGGGCCCAAACCCACAAACCTAAACCTAAAGCCTAAACCCTGGGCCAGGCCTGGGCCGGGCCCTAAACCCACAAGCCTAAACCCTAAAACCCAAAACTACAAGCCCTAAACCCTGGGCCTGAAGCCCCAGGCCCCAAACCCCAAAGACCTAAACCCCCAGAACCCCCCAAGCCCCCAGAGCCCCAGAGCCCCCAAAACCCCAGGCCCCCTGGGCCCCAGACCCCAGACCCCCAGGCCCCAAACCCCCAGGGACCCCAAACCCCTAAACCCCCAGACCCCAGGCCCCCAGGACCTGGGCCCCCAAACCCCAGACCCCCAGACCCCCCAGAGCCCCCAAACCCCTGACCCCAAACCCCCCCCAGGCCCCCAAACCCCCAAACCCCCCCCAGGCCCCAGACCCCCAAACCCCAAACCCCAAACCCCAAACCCCAAACCCCAAACCCCAAACCCCCAAACCCCAAACCCCAAACCCCCCCAAAACCCCAAACCCCAAAACCCCAAACCCCCAAACCCCAAACCCCCAAACCAAACCCCAAACCCCAAACCCTAAACCCCAAACCCCAAACCCCAAAAAACCCCAAACCCCAAACCCCAAACCCCAAACCCCAAAAAAACCCCCAAAACCCCAAAACCCCAAAACCCCCCAAACCCAAACCCCAAACCCAAACCCCAAACCCTAAACCCTAAACCCTAAACCCTAAACCCTAAACCCGGTGTTCTTTCTTAAACCCCAAAGACCATTGTCAAATTAAAACCCCAAAGCGGGTTAAACCCCAAACCCCAAAACCCAAAAATTTAAAAATTCAAACGTCGTGGGATTTATGTAAACCCTTTGTTTATATCGTGATTTGTTGTTGAATTATTATTTGAATTAATAAAGGATTAATTCATGATTTAGTAATAATTTTTAGAATTAAATTTGTATTTAAATATTCATCTGAATTAATAGATTAATTCACGGGCAATTAATTCCCCAACAATTGGTATCAGAGCCTCGGTTTTGGGCTCTGAAATTTAAATTGTAATTTAATTCGTTTTCATTAAATTTGAAATTGGATTGTAGAATTGCTAGATCTTTTTTGCAGGTATCCAATTGTCATGGAATTTAATGTGTTTATTTATGCATGCATATAAATTGTGGTTTTTAATTTGACTCGTTCGAATTCATTTTGCCTCGTGAGAAAATCAACGAGTAGATTAGGATTTGTTTGATTTGATCAATGTAATTGACTAGTCTAGATCTAGGTTTATTTATTTTTTGTAAATAAATTGAAATCGGATTGTGAACCAAGATGAAAATGATGGATTAAAGATGAATGGATCGCGGCGAGGCACGGGCGCTGGGTAAGGCGTGGGCCGTTACAGAGCAGCGAGGCGATCGATCGGACACGGACAAAAAGACTGCGGCGCGCATGGCAGACGCGGGCGGAGGCACGCCAGGGCACGTGGATGCAAAGTGACGCTACTGAATTCGCGAACGCCGAGATCAACCGAGGGCTACCTGAGCGAGACGCACCGACGGGCGAAGGCATAGTATTTGCCACAAGACGGATCACTCAACAGGGGCTACCGGGAGTGCTAGGCGGGCACTCGACCGCTTAGGCGGGTCGATGACGCATTTTTGATGTGGCGAACCTTTCGAGACGAACGATGAAGGCGAGAAGATAATTTCTCAAAATCAAGACATGACAAAAATTAACCGTGACAATTGGATATATGTGCCCATTGTGTTTAATATTGTTTTGATGTTTATGCATTATTTTATGCTTATTTAAATTGTGTTTAAATTTGCAATGCATGAGAAAATGTTTTGAAAAATCTCACTTTCGAAAATTACTAAGTATGCTTAAACAATTAATTGATAATTTTATTACGGATAATAAAATTGAATTAATTTTGACCTCCATGATTTATTTATTTGTGAATTCTTTTGGAGAATTCCTTACCGGGGACGGTCAAAAGATAGCTTTCACATGAATAAATTCCAAATGGATGATTGTGGATTATTACTAGTGGCGACGATAACCCTCCCCACTAGGCTCGTTCAAAGCGAAATAATAATTCTGTATTTAATCATGGTTATTACTTAGGTATAAAATTGATATGCATATACTTTAGAAGTCCCTGTCAATTTTATATATTGGTCAAGTGGGAGCCAACTATTAATCTAGATATTAAAGGTTTGTAAATCGTTCTTGTTTGTAACCCGCTTGAATGTGTTTAAATAATGACCCACCCCACGTGGCTTATTTATTTGTTTTTGAGATGTTGGTGGATGCATGTTCTTTTTTTTGAGATTTTAATATGATGCATGTGATCGAACCTTGTGATATATTTGTGCTTATGCATATAGTTATTTATTTCAGTTCATCATGTCGCAACCTTTTAATCCATTGTTCAATATACTTAAAGACAATTTGCTTACTGGTGAAAACTTCGTTGATTGGAGTCGTAAACTTATAATTGTCCTAACTGCACAAAAGCACAAGTGGATTCTTGACACACCAAAATCAGATGAGCCAACTGACGAGTCAAAAAATGCGGGACTCGTCAGATCACCTTGCGAGAGATGTCGTCACTAAAAATAGTGGAGGGCAAACCCGTAAGGGATTACGTCCTCAAAATTGATGGTCCATCTGAACAAACTTGAGGTTCTAAGTGCAGATTATAATCTGGAGACTCAGATGAATTTGGTACTTCACTCTCTGCCCAAAATTTTTTGAGCATTTTGGCCTCTCATTAACCGATTTTGTTGCAAGCTTTGGTCTCGGCAGAGATGTTGATGGGGCACCAAACTCAAGCTTTGACGGCAAGTGGTCCGTCTTCATTTTCTAGGCCAAAGGAAGGCAAGAAGAAGAAGATGACCAAAAGCCATAAGCAATCAGACTCAACTGTTGCCAAGGGCAATGGTAAGATGACGAATGCTGGTGGTGTCAAGGAAAATCCAAAGAGGAAGTGCTTAAGTTGCGGTGAAAGAGGACAATGGAGGTTTGCCTGTTCCAACCCCGAAAGGGACGGAAAGAAAGGTAATTCTCACGCACTAGTTGTTGAAACTTGTTTAGCGGCGTATACTTCTCATTCGTGGGTAGTTGATACGAGATCTGCTGACCATGTATGTTTTCACGTTCTGGGGTCCCGGTGACCGAAACAACTTAGTGGGAGTGAGATCCTCATCACACCGGGCGATCTTCACGAGTGGTGGCGGCGATGGGAGAAGTGCACCTGTCTTTTGAAGACAGAGTTTTAATTTTAAGAGATGTTATTTACGTTCCTACTTTTAGAAAGAATTTAATTTCGGTTTCTAAACTTTACCTTGATGGATATTCGGTTACTTTTGATAAAGTTGTTACCATTTCTCTTTATGATAAATTTATCTGTCATGGAACGTTGTCGAATAATCTTTGTACAATTAATTGTGCACACCACTCACAAAATGCATCCTATAACATATCAATTGTTTCCGATAAAAGAAAACGTTCATTAGATGTGAACGAGACACTTCTATGGCATCTAAGATTGGGACATATTAATCCAAAGAGGATCCAAAGGTTGGTAAAAGACGGTTCACTGGAGTCTCTCCAAGTTGAACCAATCCCAACCTGCGAATCATGTTTGGAGGGTAAAATGACCAAAAGGGCATTCGGAGCCAAGGGGAATAGAGCCAAAGAAGTTTTAGAAATCGTTCACACAGACGTATGTGGTCCAATGTCAATCAAAGCAAGAGGAGGTTATGAGTATTTCGTCACTTTTATTGATGATTACTCAAGGTACGGCTATATTTTCCTTATGAAGCATCAATCTGAGACCTTTGAGAAATTCAAAGAATTTAAGGCTCAAGCAGAGAATCATAGGGAAAAACGTATCAAGTCTCTGCGATCCGATCATGGAGGCAAGTACCTCAGCGATGAGTTTTTTGAACTACTTGTCAGATGAAGGGATTGTATCCCAGCTAACTGCACCCGGAACCCCTCAATAAAATGGGGTTGCAGAGCGAAGAAATAGACTCTTTTAGAAATGGTTAGATCAATGATGAGTTATGCGGATCTACCCAAGTCGTTCTGGGGTCATGTCTTGGAAACAGCGGCTTACATTCTGAAATTGGTGCCATCCAAATCGGTTCCCAAAACTCCCAAAGAATTGTGGACCGGGCGCAAGCCCAGTTTGAGACACATGAGAATTTGGGGGTGTCCGGCCTACGTGTTGGACAAGGAAGCCGAAAAATTGGATCCTCGATCAGAATTAAGGTTGTTTATAGGATACCCCGAGGGAACAAAAGGGTGTATGTTCTATGGTCCGAAGATCAAAAGGTGGTAATAAACACCCACTTTAGATTTTTGGAAGAAGACTATATGAACGAAAGAAGACCCAGAAGTGAGATTACCTTAAATGAGCTGAGGGGGCTAACCTCAGTGCCAACTGTACAAGATGACATACCAAATGACACATTTACACAACCAGAACATCGTCGTAGTGGGAGAATTGTGAGACAGCCCGAGAGATTCATGGGGATAGGAGAGTCCTCGGACTTGATTCCCGGACAAGGCGAATCAGACCCATGGACATATGACGAGGCAATCCAAGACAAGGATGCGGTTTCTTGGCAAACAACAATGAAAGCCGAAATGGATTCTATGGATCATAACAGAGTGTGGGAGCTAGTCGAACCACTTAATGGGGTTAAACTCATTGGTTGCAAGTTGGTGTAGGACCGGACGGGAAGGTGGAAACCTTCAAGGCAAGGCTTGTGGCGAAAGGTTATACTCCGAAAGAAGGGATCGACTATGAGGAAACTTTTTCACCTGTAGCAATGCTCAAGTCCATCTGAATTCTCTTGTCGATCACAAGATCTCGACTTTGAAATCGGCAAATGGATGTCAAGGCGGCTTTCTTAACGGAAGTCTTGATGAAGAAATCTATATGCAACAACCCCAAGGCTTCATTGAAAAAGGCCAAGAACACCTAGTTTGTAAGCTCAAGAAGTCCATTTACGGACTCAAACAAGCATCCAGAGCTTGAAACCAATGTTTTGATCATGTAATGTCTGATCTTATGGGTTTGATCAAAAGCGAGTTCAAAAAGTTGTGTGTACAAAAAGCATGTCGAAGCGCATTGGTATTCTTGGTACTATACATAGGCGACATTACGCTCGCCGGAAGCGATGTAAAGGTGTTATCGGATGTAAGGGCATGGCTTTCAAAAGCAGTTTGATATGAAGGACTTAGGGAAGCGGGCACATCCTTGGGATCAAGATCACTTTCGAGATCGCAAGAAAATGATGATAGGCTTATCGCAGTGACTTCATATATAGACCTTTGTTTTGAAGCGATTGACAGATGCAGATTCCAAAAGGCTTCGTACCTTTCGGGCATGGAATCCATCTATCAGGAAATGTGCCCTAAGACACATAGAGATAGATGACATGAAAGGCATTCCTTATGCTTGTTTGTTCGGAAGCCTTATGTATGCAATGTTGTGCGAGGCCAGGATATTTGTTTTCTTGGATTGGCATGGTGGCAAGATATCAAAAGTAACCGGGGAAAGAACATTGGACAACGATTAAAAACATTTTGAAGTATCCGAAAAGAACTCGAGATAGAATGTTGGTTTATCGGTCAGGATAGTCTAATCCCCATTGCTACACGGACTCGGATTTTCAATCGGACTTAGATTCGAGAAAATCTACCTCGTTAGTGTGTGTTTTGCATGGGGGAGGAGCCATGACAGGGAGAAGCGTTAAGCAAAAATGCATCGCCGATTCTACCATGGAAGCGAATATGTAGTCGCTATAGGCGGCCGAAAAAGCGGTTTGACTCAAGAACTTCCTAGTGGACTTGGATGTAGTTACGAATTTTTCCCAAAGACAATCATTTTATTGTGATAATGCGAGGAAGCGATTTGCAAATTCAAGGGAACCAAGAGCCCACAAGGCCAGCAAACACATTGAAAGGAAATACCATCTTATACGAGAAATCGTTAAGAGAGGAAATATAGAGGTGGCAAAGATCGCGTCAGAAGACAACCTAGCAGATCCATTCACAAAGGGTCTGCCTCAGAATACATTCGAGAGACATGTGGAAGCAATGGGCGTCAAGATCGTTGCCAATCTGCTTTGAGTATAAGTGGGAGATATTATTAGGTTCGTGTGGGTGACATTAGATGTCACGTATTAGGAACTACACAAGACATGCTGTAGTATACTTAAAAGCAGACTTTGAGTATAAGTGGGAGATTGTTGGGATTATACTGGAAAGTATGCTTTTACTTTGTATAATCAAACTGAATTTCTGTCTTATTTACTGAAATAAATTATTTATCACTGATGCTTTAAATATCATTGAATGTTACATATATTTACTGCATAACTGTTCAATAAATAGTATGTGTTACATTGTAGTTAATTTAGTGATACCAGATTACAGAAGATTAAATTAACAGTTCCTTGTAACCAAAAGTACACCTTTCACGACCTAGATGGAAATGAACAATCCATCGTGAAAGGTCGAAGAATCGTGTGCAAGTACGCTTGTTCGATTTGCCCCCTTGTGAGGTTCATAAGTTTTATCATACCAAATCTTGCAAGTGGAACTAGTTTCCGGTATGGATAATAATGTTGAATCGTTCCTTAACCAAGGACAAAAGATATTAATTAATGGAAAGCTATTTCAGTGGCTTGAATTAATTAATGGGCTAGATAATCTTAAACACGGGAAATAATAACCGGGAGCCATATTAACTGTAATATGGGTTAAGATGGATAGTGCAATATTAATTATGTAGTGGGATTAATTAATATTTATGGGCTTGAATAATATTGTGGCTCAATATTGATAATTCAAGATCCATTGGAAGGTCCAATCTTAATTCTCCTAAAGGCCCCTCAAGTAGCCCAAACATAAAGTCCAATAACTGAAAAAGGTGTTTAAAAATAAAATAATTTTTTGTTGCTATTTTTCCTAAAATTTTGAAAAATATGAATAAAAGGGGAGAAAGATTTTCTTTGAATCTTGTTATGGAATGAAGATATGTATTCTTGGAATACAAGATTATCTCATTAAATTCAAGAAATCTCCCACTTGGTTATTTATATGATGATTTCGAAAATTTTGAAAGAATAAGGGAAATAAAGATTTTCTTGATTTTCTTGAAAAGATATTATGGAAGATATGTATTCTTGCAATACAAGTATATCTCATAAATTCAAGAAGATCCAAATCTTGGAATCTTTATCCTTGTTTTTTCGAAAATAACCATAACAAGAGAAGGTAGGATTTTTATGGAATATTTTAATTATGGAGAAAAGAATATATGAGATATATTCAAGATTTCTTGGAGATCAAGAAAAAGATTTTTCCTCCCTATTCCATGATGAAAAATCGGCCGCCACCTCATTATAAATAGGGGATGAATGTTTCATCCTCAAGGGAGCACGAAAATTAGTTTTTCGGAAAAATATCAGCGTCGATAAAATATCAACTATTTTGAAACGTCGACAGATTGTGTATTTTCGAAAAACTTCAATTGTGAGTGTACAATTCCATGTGCTGGAAAAATTAGTAAATCCACAAAGGTGGTGCAACAAATATTTTATTTTCCCTTTTGTTAATTGTTCGCGAGTTTCCTTCCACCGGATTGACGAGCAAGGACTAGGGAATACTTGGGAAGGCTTTTTGGTGTGTTCTTATCAACCGAGACCATTGCCATTCCAAACAGGTTAGTTCACGTAAACCCGTAGCAATTCTGCATGCGTAGAATTTATGTGAACTGTTTATATGCATGATTTGTTATTGAATTATTATTTGAATTAATATAGGATTAATTCATGCTAGTAATAATTGTTAGATTAAATTTGTATTTAAATATTCATCCCGAATAGATCCGGGCAATTAATTCCCCAACAGTGTTGGATATGGCGTGACGAAGTCATCATTGGCCATGTTACCTGCTCTTCAAGCCATGAATATGGTGGGTATACTTTCGGAATAGGTTGCCCATCAACGTAATTTATCGATTTATTTAAATTATTATTAATTGAATTAAAAATTCATACTATATATATCTAACTATATTGATTAATTGATCGTTGTTTGCAGTTTGTCTATGATCGTCCAGTCAAGTCTTACTCCAAACAAAGAATGAACAAATGGAAAATAGATTGGACAGGGTACCTTTACAATCGATTCTTGTATAATTTTAGATAGAGCGGGATAACTTTTCGTAGCATATTACTTATATATTTGTATTGATATACTTCATGTTTTAATTTGTTGACATATATTTATTTCATATATGATGCGTATGCGTTTATTAATTTATTTGATATGTTTCGGTATATTGGATGTATATATATATTATCGTGGTATAAGATTTGGTTTATTATTTTAGTTTTGGTTTTGGTTTTATATAAACAAGATTTTTAAAATATAAATTAAATATATATTAATTGTAAAAAAAAATTATTGGACAGCGGTTTTTAACCGCTGTCCAAGTGTATTTATTTATAAAAAAAATTAAAAAAAAGGGTTAGACAGCGGTTGTAAACCGCTGTCTAAGAGCTATCACTTGCAATGCGGTTGGGAACCGCTTTGTAAGTGCTTTTGCTTGCAATGAGGTTTTTTATCAGTTGTCCAAGCTTGGACAACTGTTACTTGGAGAGCTGTTATAACCTCTCTCCAAGACCATTTTTAACAGCTCTCCAAGCTCAAATCTGTATTAGTGGAGTGCTAACAAAGAGGAAATCCTAATATTAGTGTCAAATTAGATACAATACATAAATAGAATGGATCCCATTAATCGATCTTGAGTAAGCGAAATCATTTTCGGGCTAAATTTAAATCCGATAGCCATAAATTCCTCCGAGTTAAAATATTAACCAATTTAAATAATAAAAAAAAAGGAAATTAGGAGTATAAGTTTATAACTAAAACATTGACAAGGCAATAAAGGGATGATTAAAAAATACTTCATGTATATCTATAAAAAATTATTTAATTAAAGTATTAGTAGAGAGTGGTTATGAGTTGTTGAGGGCCGGGTACCCCATGGGCCATGATTACGACCATTAGAAAGCCCGAAATACACATATGTGAATATGTGATGTGAGTTGTGTGTTAGAAAATATTTAGTACCTAAACAAAAAAGCCCATCAAACTGTAATATTTTCAGACTAGATTAGGTAATTAAGTAGAATCTGTTTTTTTATTATTATTATTATTACATTGTCGTATTTAATTACTCTAATGAGATAAATCTTCAATATTAAATTGATTAAAATTCATTTAACTTATTTTTCAACGATTAAAGATGCCATCTCATATAGAAAAATTCATGAGAAATTGTCTCACATAAACTTTTGTGGGTGTTGCTTTATTTTACTTTTACAGTATAATTGACCTTGAAAATATAAGTCTATGAGGTTTGACAATGATATTGAAAATAAATGAATATATCCTAGTCCATGAAATCTTAATGGTTGAAAATAAGTCTCAACTCCACTAATTATACATGAGCCATTTTGCATCTTTTTCTTAACATGTTAATGTCTCATCATTGAAAAACTCTCGTTTATATGCAACAGTGCAATAATTAATCGATTCAATCCATACAACTCATTTTTTTTCAATAATAATTAGTTTTTCTTTATTTTAACAAACTCATTAGGTTGTCCGCAAAAATAATTGACTATATGTAACTGTTTCCTACCTAAATTGTAATTTGTAACTGAAAAACATGGAAATAGTTAAGATGTTAATTGTCCAACAAAATTCAAATGGGTATTTAAATACAAAATATTTGAAAAATATGCCAAATTATCAAGAGGACCGATCCATGCAAGTAAACGATCTTATTTTATTATGCATTTTTCAAGCTACATATAAGAATATTGTAGTACCCCCATTCTTTTCTTGATTTTCTGGAAGGTAGAAACTAGCAAATTCCATGAGTCATAGAGGGTCAATTGTTTTAATTTCAATCATTTGGGTATTCTTGCTTATTAAACTTCCTGTTCCATTGAATAGTATGAACACGGTCACACTGGTTGCTAACTGTTAAAAAGGTTTTTGGCTTGTTTCATTAAATTATACAGCCAAAAATCATTGGAATATACCAATAGCTATTAGCTAGTTTCAAAGTTTGTTAGTAGTTGCAAAAGTTTCAAATGAAGTGTTTGTTAGTTCATTAGACCCAAAATATAAGGAATCAACCAAAATATAGAATGTATCGGATCATTTATTTCTCATCTTATCTTATTCTTGTAATTTATTTATAATAAAAATTTGTACAAGATAGTCTCATTTATTATAGAGGGAGTTTTAGAGAAATGATTTTATACATCAAATTTTGAGACCAACTCAAGTAATAAAAACACTATGCATTCTACTCATTTCTCAGAAACACAGTAAATGGGATGAAATGGGCTTAATAGTTAATAGCAATAGCCCATCTCCTTGTAAATATCTGGCTGATAGTTAAGCCCATATTATCTAATACTTATGTTAGTTGGGCTTTCCGACTGCCCAGGCCCAAATTGGAATACACATAATTTCTTATTTAAACGCAAGGTTGAACTATGTAGGACAAATCATAGTTATCAAAGAGTAATTATCATAATTAAAAAATGTAAAATGATAGTACAAAGTAATTAATTACTCCCAATAAACCTTGGTTTAATAAAAAAAAAGTAGTCGGATTCAATTTGAGATGTTTGGTCTTTATTTCTATAATCTCATTTTGATTTCTATTGAAAAAAAAAGGTTATCAACTCAAATGTACTAATCACCTTACTAATATTATAGCACATTAATTGTATTATATAATGGAGGTTGTTTTCACCTTTCATTTCCCATTTAATGCCTAATAATTCAATTTCTTCACGAATTCCTGACGGATTGTAAAAAGTCACACTTTTTAGTAAAATAAATCACTCTTTAACTAGTTTCATCGTGAAACTAGTTCATCCTATATTTTACCTATATTAATAAATATTACAATAAAATCTATACAATAAAATAATTACTAATAAATTCAAGTAGTAGTCCAAACAAGAGCTTAATATTTCAAGTAAGAAAATAAAAGACATCAATGATCAATACACCCGAAAGCAATACACGTTGAAATAGTCACTCTGGAGCCTGGCCAACTATTTAAACGTGTAACAAAATAGGACCAAAACAATCTACAAGATAATTAATACTGAATCTAACCACATTCTATACTAGTCACTGCCAATTTTCCATATTCTAATAATATTTAATTTTCAAATTTCAACACATGAAACCAAAATTACAATAATTAGTTGAATATTTCTTTCACATTCCACTTGTTATATATACCAATTGAACACGTAAAGTGACACATCATCTGCGTTTCGGACCGAAGCGCGCAACCTTGTCCACAAAATCTTGCATGTTCTTATAAGACGACCCACCTTCCGTCACCGCCTCCGCCGCCGTCTCCTTCCACTTCGCCGCATTCTCCCTTAACTCCTCCGCCAGCTTGCCGGAAGTCGCCGCCTTCAAAATCTCTGCCACCTCGTCCCGACCAACCACCCTGCCCTCAGCCTCGCCCCTACACATCCTGATCCCAACCTTCCAAACATCAACCAAAAACTTCGCATTGGTCACCTGATCACCCCACTGCGGGAACGCCACCACCGGAACGCCGCTCGCCACCGCCTCCATAGTCGAGTTCCACCCACAGTGTGTTAGGAAACACGCGGTGGAGGGATGTGCCAGCACATCATCCTGTGGGCTCCACTGCACTATCTTCCCTCTATCCCCCACGAGCTCCACAAACCCTCGCGGCAGCACGTGTGGCTCCCAATTCTTCTCCTTGGGTGGGGGCCGCAGGACCCATAAAAACGGCACGTGGGATTCCGCCAGGCCGTTAGCAATCTCGTCCACTTGCTCCTGCAGCAAATGTACAACACTCCCAAACGAAACGTACACCACCGACCGCGCCGATTTCGAATCCAGCCACTCCATACACTTCTCCGCCTCGAAAAAATCGACCCGGATCGGTTTATTTTCAGGATCGGTTTTTTCTTTTTCTTCGAGGCCCGTTTGCAAGTCTTTGAAGAGTGGGCCTATCGTCTTAACGGGCAGGCCCAATTCAGACATGTGATCCACAACTTCAATCTCCAGCTCCTGAAAAGTATCCATTAAAACGCAGAACGGTTTCGTCAAATTACGAAACTGCCCCAAAACCGCGTCCCTCAAGAACCCGTACGGAGTACCCGGGTGCAAGTAGCTAGGAAACTCATCGTGCTTAAACAGGGGCAAGAAAGGTAATTCAACATCCACCTCCGGGTTCTTTTCCGTAGGAAAAGCCGCGAGCTTATTATAATAATGATAATAAGAAGAAAAACAAGCGCAGGATTGAATCCAGAGCATCGCACTCGGTATCCCCAATATCTCGGCGACATCAATAACCCACGGGATAAACGGGTTATTAATGAGGCACGAGACGGGGCGACCCGCCCCGTCGTGTTTCTGGATAATCTCGGGTATTTTCTCCCGACCCGCGAGCTCTAGCTGGACCAGGTACGCCCTTAAATCATCACGGTTGGGGTTGTTGAAGTCCCAACCGTCGTCGAAAAACTCGAACCGGATGGAACCGCGGCCACAGGGGATGGGGCGGTCGTGGGTGATGGCGTTGGCTTTGCGGATGCTGAGGCCGGCGGCTTCGGGGGCGCAGAAAGTGACGAAGAGGCCGAAGTTGGCGAGGCGGCGGCCCAACCGGAGGAGCGGGTTCACATGGCCCTGACCCGGGAACGACACCATGAAGACGTGGATATTTGCATTCGATTTGACTGCACTCCCCATTTCTTTTTTTCTTTATTTCCTTTTGTGTTATTGTGTGGTGTGGTGTGTTTTTGAGGTGTGGAATTGAGTATATATATCGTTTGGAGCAGTGTTTCAATATATAAAGACCATAAAATAATTGACGCAATAAAAACCTTAATGCTTGGTGGAGGAGATACAAAAATTAATTTAGATGTTTTCTTTCTTTAATATATTGGATACTAGTGTGTATATATATATATATCACACTCAGCTTCCTGCACCGTGGTTTTTCATCTCTCTGCTTCTGCTCTGCCCATTCGTTTCTGGGCAGTTTCAATTATACTATGAACATGTTTAAAAAAAAGAAAAAAGTGATTTAATTTAGTAATTATGAAAAAATATATTTAGGGTTCCAAAAAAAAAGAGAAAAATTATTTAATAATAAAAGTGGTAAGTATTTGTAAATTTTGAAAAAATAGTAATTGATGTGTTTGGTAAAAACTACTCAAAACTAAAAAGTAAAATATAAGAATCATTATAGAAACATATAATTCGCCAGGCCGTTAAAGCACCCTTAAACACACTCAAATCACATTTTTCAAGGTAAAAACTGATTAAATAATCAGATCAATTTAAAGCTTCACAGACACCCTTTTTAAGGGATTTAAATCAAAATGGTCCCGTAATTTTGCTCTTTTATTGAAAAGGTCCCGTATATATTACTTGTTTCAATTTAGTTCCGTAGGTTTTCAATTTATGCTGATTTAGTCCCAAATCGCCGGAGATCGATCAAACTACCCCAAAATGACGTCGTTTTTGGGGCGTGTGATACACGCGCCCCTAATTTTGATCGGGAAACGCTGTATCACACGCCGATTTAGTCCCAAATTAGGGGCGCTTGTATCACGCGCCAAAAACGACGTCATTATTGGCTGGTTTGACTGGTCTCCGGAGATTTAGAACTAAATCTGCACAAATTGAAAACATACGGGACTATATTGAAACAAGTGATATATACGAGACCTTTTCAATAAAGGTGCAAAGTTACGGGACCTTTTTGATTTAAATCCCCCCTTTTTAATCTATCAAAACTATTACTATTAGAAATAAATATTAGGGATTAAGTTTTTTATAATCCTGTAACTTTGCATCGTTTTGAAATTGGTCCCGTATGTTTTTATTTTTTGATTTTGGTCCTGTACGTTTTTTAAAATTTTGATTTTCTGCGTATTTTGATTTATTTTTTTATTTTTTGGTCAGTTTAGACCCAATAAACTGACCTGATTTACTTTGTCTTTTAATGTAAAAATTAACCCGATCAAAAATCTAGCTAAGATTATTATGATTAAAAAGGTACAAGTGACGCTTCGAAATTAAAGAGAATTACAAAATAATTACATATGTAGCAGTTACCGGCTTGGTAACTTGTTGTAGTAGGTGAAAATGACAAATTTCAAAATTTTTAAAAACTTACAGGACAAATTTCAAAATTTTTAAAAAAACTTACAGGACCAAAATTAAAAAGTCAAAACGTAATGGGACCAATTTCAAAACGAAGCAAAATTACAGGACTACAAAAAATTTAATCCCTAAATATTATTATATTCGTAAATAAATAAATATTTTTAAAATAATAATAGTATATAAAAATAGTAGTGATATATATTTAAAAAAATAGAATTTACTCAGAACTCAGCTGATTCACACAAGTAATTTTTGTGTTTATTTTTGTATGGCCCAGACAAGAAATCAATCAATTTTTTTATTCCACAACTCTATTTTTGTTAGTTCTGCCAACCACTAATTAAAAATAAGCTCATGACTTTTCAGTCTTAACACTAAAAATAAGCTCATGACTTTTCAGTCTTTCTTTTCTTATCCCAAATATGTGTTCCTAATTTTTTAATTTTTTTTAAAACATAATCTTGTAGTACCATAGTAAGTTTGACCAATTGTAAATGAAGTTAATAGATATAATTTAGGAACATTGAGATATTCTATCATTTTTTCATTTAAATATATGTAACATATATGTAGAAGTGATTATGTACGTGATTTGTGTAGTGGAGTATAATCAAACGTCCAAGTTACATCTTGATACCCCAAGAATTAAAAAAAAAAAAAATTCACTTCAAACCTAAAAGGAAAAAGGGATAATATTTAAGGAGTGATATATACTATGTAACGTAACCAATTTGAGTTCTTTGCTTGATCACATCATGCAGTAATATTTGACCGTGCTTAAAGCGCATCCTAGCTAATCTAAATTCACCCAACATTTTATAGACGTTCATATTTTGGGTTATCCAATTTGATAATGGCTTTGTTTAAATTAACATAGAAATGCAACGTTTGGTACAACATATAACCTCTAAAAATAGTATACCAAATCTTTTTTGGCGCAATATTATTAATGAAGAAGTAGCTAGTATAGTAATATCCTATCCTATACGTATAACTAATTAGCAATATTTGAAAAGGGCCTAATTGGGCATGATGGCAATAATATTAAACAATCCCTGAAATAGGTTTGCATCAATCGATCCAGAAAAACAATTCTAACACTATTAGGTACATGTCATCAAAGGGGGTTGTTCAAGTAGTTAGAGCTCTACTACCTAAGATTCCGATCGAAGTTTTGGGTTTGAGACACGGGGGAAAGAATTTGTTCCCTAATTTGGTGGTGCTGTCGTTGGTGTCCCCCTATTGTGGTGGTGGCGTTGTCGCGGTCGCGATAAGGACATTCGATCCTACGATAATGCGAGGACGAAAAAAAAATTAAAGTGTCGTGTGTCTTGCGTTGGTAGTTGAACTTAAAAATGTAATAAATTGTCTTTTAAAAAAAACATTATTACGTACATCAACCTATCTCAAAAGTTAAAATTTTAAAATCCCCCCATTTCTGTTTTGAAAGAATAGGAAAATATTATTAAAAATGTGGAGTATTACAAACTTCCAATAATGATAAAGGATTTTGACATGTCAAAATGAAAGAATTTGGTGCAATGCATGTCAGACACGTATATATGCTAAAATCCAAAATTCCATACAGTGGTCATGCAGTACCCAAAATTCCACCATTACCCTTACTCTTTACCGTACAGCATTTCTTTTCATAGGGGCAGTGAGGGTCACAGACTCACATTATAGCAATCGAGGAAGCGTAAATAATCTTAGCCAGGCACACAAAATCTGGCTAAGATTATTATTATTAAAAAGGTACAAGTGACGTTTCAAAATTAAAGAGAATAATAAAATAATTATATATATAGCAGTTATCGGCTTGGTAACTTATTGTAGTAGGTAAAAATGATCAATTTCAAAATTTTAAAAAATTTAGAGGACCAATTTCAAAATTTTTAAAAAAACTTACAGGACCAAAATTAAAAAGTCAAAACGTACGTGACCAATTTCAAAACGAAGCAAAGTTACAGGACTTCAAAAAATTTAATCTCTAAATATTATTATATTCGTAAATAAATAAATATTTTTAAAATAATAATAGTATATAAAAATAGTAGTGATATATATTTAAAAAAATAGAATTTACTCAGAACTCAGCTGATTCACACAAGTAATTTTTGTGTTTATTTTTGTATGGCCCAGACAAGAAATCAATCAATTTTTTTATTCCACAACTCTATTTTTGTTACTTCTGCCAACCACTAATTAAAAATAAGCTCATGACTTTTCAGTCTTACCACTAAAAATAAGCTCATGACTTTTCAGTCTTTCTTTTCTTATCCCAAATATGTGTTCCTAATTTTTTAATTTTTTTTAAAACATAATCTTGTAGTACCATAGTAAGTTTGACCAATTGTAAATTAAGTTAATAGATATAATTTAGGAACATTGAGATATTCTATCATTTTTTCATTTAAATATATGTAACATATATGTAGAAGTGATTATGTACGTGATTTGTGTAGTGGAGTATAATCAAACGTCCAAGTTACATCTTGATACCCCAAGAATTAAAAAAAAAAAAAATTCACTTCAAACCTAAAAGGAAAAAGGGATAATATTTAAGGAGTGATATATACTATGTAACGTAACCAATTTGAGTTCTTTGCTTGATCACATCATGCATTAATATTTGACCGTGCTTAAAGAGCATCCTAGCTAATCTAAATTCACCCAACATTTTATAGACGTTCATATTTTGGGTTATCCAATTTGATAATGGCTTTGTTTAAATTAACATAGAAATGCAACGTTTGGTACAACATATAACCTCTAAAAATAGTATACCAAATCTTTTTGGGCGCAATATTATTAATGAAGAAGTAGCTAGTATAGTAATATCCTATCCTATACGTATAACTAATTAGCAATATTTGAAAAGGGCCTAATTGGGCATGATGGCAATAATATTAAACAATCACTGAAATAGGTTTGCATCAATCGATCCAGAAAAACAATTCTAACACTATTAGGTACATGTCATCAAAGGGGGTTGTTCAAGTAGTTAGAGCTCTACTACCTAAGATTCCGATCGAAGTTTTGGGTTTGAGACACGGGGGAAAGAATTTGTTCCCTAATTTGGTGGTGCTGTCGTTGGTGTCCCCCTATTGTGGTGGTGGCGTTGTCGTCCAAAGAAGGACTGATTGATTCGATAATAATGGCGAAAAAAAATTAAAAAGTAATAAATGTCTTGGGGTGGTAGAACTTAAAAATGTAATAAATTATCTTTAAAAAAACATTATTACGTACATCAACCTATCTCAAAAGTTAAAATTTTAAAATCCCCCCATTTCTGTTTTGAAAGAATAGGAAAATATTATTAAAAATGTGGAGTATTACAAACTTCCAATAATGATAAAGGATTTTGACATGTCAAAATGAAAGAATTTGGTGCAATGCATGTCAGACACGTATATATGCTAAAATCCAAAATTCCATACAGTGGTCATGCAGTACCCAAAATTCCACTATTACCCTTACTCTTTACCGTACAGCATTTCTTTTCATAGGGGCTGTGAGGGTCACAGACTCACATTATAGCAATCGAGGAAGCGTAAGCAATAAACTTTTAAACGCTGCTTGATTAATCTTTAGCATAAATGAAGGGTTTATTATCAATAGAAACATAAAAAAGTTTATAGCACATGAACAAAATTATATGTCAATGGGAGTCCGGAGAGATCGCATTACCAACAATTGTTTATTGGGAAAAAAACTCTAAGATACAAAGTGAGAGAGCAAAAAGCACTAAGGTAAAAAAAAAAAAAAGTGACTATCAAGTACAAAAGTTGACTATTTTGCATTTCTGCCCAAATTTCTGCACTTCTGACACGTTTTTGCATTTTTAACTAATTTTTACTTTTTTGTTTCTGCACTTCTGACTAATTTTAACTTTTTGAATTGTAGAGTGCATTTTTTAATTAATGAATTAATTACATTAATCATTAATTACATTATTTAGTAACTTTAAATTTCATTTTAATTTCTGTATTTTTAGGCCAATCTTTAGGTGGGTTCGTTCACGAATCAATTATGAGAGAGTTGTACGTGGTTATGATTTTTTTTTATAGAACAATTGAAATAATTCCGTCTCATCTAAAAAAATTCGAACTTACAGAAGTGCATAATTAATTTTTTTTATTTAATTTCCTTCAACACTCCCATTCACTTGTGGGCCGAATCATTGCCTCTACTCTCTGAGGAGGAGGTCCAATAAGTGAACAATTTAATTGGTGGAGAACAATTTAATGGGTGGAGTACTTTTCATGGGAATCAAATCCATAATCTGGGCTGAGCCAGAGACTCTGATACCATGAAATAATTTTGAACTTGTAAAGAGGTACAAAATTAATTCTTTTATTTAATTTTCCTCACCAATAACCTCGCTGTAATATTAATTAAAATTGGCTATAGTACACCAAAATCGTGAGGGATTTCTTGCGACACCCATAATTGGGCTAGAGTAAAGGAAAAAGAGGCCCAACAGTCGGCCAACCTATTACAACCTCTAAGTACATGTAGGCCGAAAAGTTGAACTAATAATACCGCTCAAAATTCACATGAGCACCAGGGACACCAACCTTTTATTTTTCGTCCGAAAAGTGGGATGCAAGACTGCAACGTGAATCACATAAAGCAACTGCGAGTTCCAACTTTTGAATTCTAATTTTTTTGTAATTATTTTGACAAATTTATTCTCTTACAACTTGTGGATTGATTTTATAATCACTCCCTCCTCCATCCTATTTTAGTTTATTAGATTGTCTATTTCTTAATTTGACTTGTGTTTTAACGAGCAAGTTGTTTATTAATATTTCAAATAATATAGAAATTTTTAAAGTGAGACATAATAGTTTTACCTTTAATATATCCTACACATCCTTAAAAGTCAATCTATCATTTCATATACCAACAAACAATTCTCTCTCTAAAACACGAGTCAAACAATGAATGAACAATCTAAAATAAGACAAAAAAGTAATTTTTAATGATAAAAATTGTACAAGTCTAATATATGAGATTAGGTCATTTATTTATACTACTAAGTATCCATGAATTGTGGGGCTTCAGTTCAACTATAAAAAAAAAGTATCACTTGAATAGTTAAGTGTACATGTTCCACTTAAAATAATGAATATTATTTAAAATATGTACTATGCTAATTATCTTCAAATACAAATTGACAGATAAAATTGAATTGGTATACCTTTTAATTTCTTAATAAGATTTAACCAAATAAATATCTAATTAGATAACACAAAAACTTGTATGCAATTTTTAATTTTTTTTTATAGGAAAACTTTTATGCAATATTGCATACAAGTGATATGTGCAATTATAAATCAATTGGTTTTTTTTTTATTTTCTCGCGGGTCAGGCTTTGCCGGGTCGGGTTAGGGCAGAATGCTGACAGATTTAATGAGTTTTCTTCTCTTTTTCACGTCGCGCGCGAGGCAGGATTCTACTTCTTCCTCTTCTCTTCAGATTGATGGCGGATCTCACGAGCTTTCTTCTTTATCCCCTCTTCAACCGCTCCATACCGCTGCCACTTTCCTTTTCGTTTTTTGTAGGCAGAGAATATGTCCGTCGTTCGTGCCCTAATTTCTTGTCCAATTTAATTTTTTTCGATTCGCTCCAATCATTGGATGAAAGAGTAGATTCTGTGAGAAGAAGTGAGAATATTGTTGGGGAATGAGTTGCACAGATCTATTCGGGGTGAATATTTAAATACAAATTTAATTAATTAATTATTACTAGCATGAATTAATCCTATATTAATTCAAATAATAATTGCAACAACATATCATGCATATAAAAAGCCACGTAAAACCTACGCATGCGGAATCTACTAGTTTACGTGAACGTCTCGGGATGGCAGTGACTTCGGTCGGATGGACTAACCAAAAGGACTTCCCAAGTATTCCCTTAGCCCTTGCTCAACTATCCGGTGGAAGGACACTTGTCGAACAATTAACAAAAGGCAAAAATAAACTTTGTTGCACCACTTATGTGGATTTGCTAATATTTCCAGCACATGGAATTGTACTTGAGAATGAACTAATCATCCCCTATTTATAGGAGAGGGAGTGGTCGAATTTTATGTAGAAAATCAATGTGGGAAAAGACTTTTCTTGGTCACCAAGAAATCTTGAATATATCTCCTATATTCTTTTTCCCATAATTAAAATATTCCACAAAAATCCCACCTCCTCAAGATATGGTGATTTTCGAAAATTAGTGTTACAAGAATCCAAGATTTGGATCTTCTTGAATTTATGAGATATTCTTGTATTTCAAGAAATACATATCTTCCATAATATCTTTTCAAGAAAATCAAGAAAATCTTTCTTGCCCACTATATTTCCAAAATTTTGAAAATTCTATATAGATAACCAAGTGGGAGATTTCTTGAATTTAATGAGATAATCTTGTATTCCAAGAATACATATCTTCATTCCATAACAAAATTCAAAGAAAATCTTTCTCCCTACTATATCTATAATTTCAAAAATAGCATGGAAAAAATAAGCAACAATATTTATTTTATTTTAATCACCTTTTTCAGTTATTGGACTATTTGTTGGGCTACTCAGGGGGCCTTTAGGAGAATTAAGATTGAACCTTCTAATGGATCTTGAATATCTAATATTGAGCCACAATATAATTCAAGCCCATAAATATTAATTAATCTCACTACATAATTAATATTGCACTATCCATCTTAACCCATATTACAGTCAATATGGCTCCCGGTCATTATTTCCCGTGTTTAAGATTATCTAGCCCATTAATTAATTCAAGCCACTGAAATAGCTTTCCGTCAATTAATATCTTCGTCCTTGGTCGAGAATCGGTTCAACATTATTATCCATACTGGGAAACTAATTCCACTTGCAAGATTTGGTATGATAAAACTTATGAACCTCCCAAGGGGGCAAATCAAGCAAGCGTGCTTGCTGCGATTCTTCAGATTAAATCTTAGCAATCACATGTGACCAATAATATTGCCCAAGATAAAAAGTATTGAATCTCTCTGATTCGCTACCCATGATAAGTCAAAGCAATAATTACCAATCCCACGTGATCCTATTTAAGGGACGAAGATTAAAAAACAACGAACCATTGAGGTCTAATTCTTCCTTGTTCAATTCTGAAGAATTTATCCTTCTGTAGGTCCTATTCAGCGCATCAGTCATGCACTAGTGTAATCTCTTGGTCAAGACAAACCAATCTGAGCCTTACACCTCAACCTTTCGCGATGGATTGTTCATTTCCATTTAGGTCGTGAATGGCGTACTTTTAGTTACAAGGGACTGTTAATTTATTCTTCTGTGATCTGGTATCACTAAATTAACTACAATGTAACACGTACGAATTATAGAACAGTTATGCAGTAAATATATGTAACATTCAATCATATTTAAAGCATCAGTGATAAACAATTTATTTCAGTAAATAAGTCTGGAAATTCAGTTTCGATTATACAAAGTAAAAAGCATACTTTTCAGTATAATCCCAACAAATATGTGCGTAATGTTGGATTACCCCTCAACACAAAGTGTGTGTTGAAATTCAGATCCTTCTGCATTCTTTTCACGCTGTTCTGGGATTTTTTTTCCGCGTGTGCACTGGTTTTTGTTCATATAAAACACTATTTTGCTCATAGGGCAATACTCTTTTGTTCATGTAGTAACACATCTAGAGACGACAACGTGGCGGGTTTGGCCAAATCCGTAACCCGCCCCGCCAGATTTTTTGCCAACCCGGGACCCGCCCCGCCGGATTTTTGAACCCGCTCTACCCCGCCCCGCCCTGTGAACCCGGCGGGTTTAACCCGCCCCGCATGTCCAATTTCATTTTTCCCTATATTTTTTTATTCATACTCCTAATTTCATACATATCATTTTTAAATACATATCATTCCTAAAAAATAACACATTAACTAAAATCATTCAAATTACAACAAAAAAAGTACCTAATTTCATAATCAATCCCACATCAAAGAGGATTATTTAATGGGGTAGTCACTGAATTAGCTCTAGTTCCTTCTTCAGACTCCATCTATTTTAAAAAAGATAGATATGTTAGTATTTTAGAAAAATAAATAAAGATGAAAATAAATAAACAGAAAAATAATTTATCTTTACCTCCAATTCATAAAATTATTTTGCACTCCTCCAATTCATACAATTAATACTTGAATTTGTATTATTTGGGGGAATTTTAAATTTGTTCTAAATTATGTACATTAGATATCTACTCATTCTAATTTCTTCTCAATCTAAACTAAAGCACTTATTAGATATAAGAAACTGATAAAGCAAAGAAAGAAACAATTCAAACAATTCATCGTGAAAGAAAGAAACCCTAGATGACTAGATACATAATATATTTAATTTAATAAAATTTATATATGCGGGGCGGGTTTGCCTAATACCATAACCTACCCCGCACCCGGTGAAAATTCGTTTCACTGGGTTTTAACCCGCCCCGGGACCCGTTTGACCGGGTTTTAACCTGCCCCATCCGGGACGGATTCGTGCCGGGTCCGGGTTTTAACCCGCCCCATTGCCATCCCTAAACATATCTAGTTGTTCTTTAAATCTGTAATTTTGGACTGAGATTTTTTTTTTCCGCGCTTGCACTGATTTTTGTTCATATAGTAACACTCTTTTGTTCATAGGGTAACACTATTTTTTTCATGTAGTAACACATCAAGTTGTTCTTTAAATCTGTAATTTTGGACTCAGGTTTTCTTTTCGCGCTTGTACTGGTTTTGTTCATAGGGTAACACATTTTGTTCATGTAGTAACACATATTTTTTTTAATAATATGTAACACTGTACACATGTCGTCATGATACTAAATTAATATTCATGTGTTATCATATGAACAACAATGTGTTACCATATAATAATGTATTTTTAAAAAAAAATGATAATGTAATTTTTATTTTACGTACATGCAACCACATACATTAATAATATGTTTGAACCACTAGGCTACAACACATATTTGATAAATATATCCTTCTATAAATATATATGTTTCCTCCCAACCTGAAGCCCACAGCCCACAACTCATTACTGCCCTGCCCGTCAGCACTGACCTGCAATTTTTAGTGTATCTTTGTTTTATTTATGTTGTATTGCACATAACATTAATGTTTAATACCTTCTCATTAGATAAATTCTCAGACTTTAACGTGACCGGACTTTTTTCACAATAAATTCTCGCACAATATCTAATTGAATTGTTACCAAGGAGGTCTTCCACAACAATTTTATGTGAAAATATAAGTACTGCTTATAATTTAAATTTTTAATTGAAATTTAATGATTTTATTTAAACAAGAGTTACACATCTTGCAAAAGTTCCTGCATGACTCGTACTGCTTATATCGTGCAACGGTGGGGTGCCGCATGACTCGTTCGCCCATCTGGCACTCAGCGGATATAGCTTATGCCCGATGGCCTCAAGGCCTTCGACCTAACCAACTCGCTTGTCTTACTAGGCACGAAACTACATGCGTTGCTACCAGCGCGAATCCCCCGTTGCATCCCCTTCCGAAAATCCAACATCTTTATAGTCGGTGCTCCACTAGCACTGACATTCTGACGGCGCTCCGCCGACGCTCCACTAGCGTTCCGTCTGCATCGTTCACACCCGGCCACACAGATGAGCTGGTCACCCGATTGAGGCTACTCGACACAAAACCTGCAAGCATTTTGCGGGGGAATACGCCGGGGGATTTGGCGTGGGGTGCCGCATGACTCTTTCGCCCATATGGCACTCAGCGGATATAGCCTATGCCCGATGGCCTCAAGTGTTGGGGAATCGGGGTGCCCGGATCTATTCGAGGTGATCATTTAAATACATATTTAAATTAAACAGTTAATTACTAACATGAATTAATCCTAAATCAATTCAACATAATAATAAACAACATGCGTACACATAATTCACGTAAATCCTAAACATGCGGAACTAGGAGTTACAGAATTACTAACCTCTTGAAGAATCAAACGGATGAATCAACCCAAGAGCCTTCCCAAATATATCCCCAAAGTCCACGTGCGTTATATGGTGGGAAGATCTCAACGAACGATTTTAATGGAGATAAAATAAAATATTTTGCTACCACCTTTGTGGATTTCTAATATTTCCAACACATGGAATTGCACTTGGGAATGAAGAGCTCATCCCCTATAAATAGGGAGGAGGGGGGTGAAAATTAGGGCTAGAAAAATAAGGGAGAAGATATTTTCTTGATCTCCAAGAAATCTTGAATATATCTCCTATATTCTTTTCTCCTTAATTAAATTTTCCATAAAAATCTCTTTCCCCTTCCTCAACCAATATTTTCGAAAATTGCATTAATAAGGGAGTCAAGATTTGACTTCTTGAATTTATGGGATAATAATAATTATCTCTTTCCATAAAATTATCTACAAGAAAATCAAGACAATCTTTCCTTCCTATTTAATCAAAATTTTCGAAAATTACCTCTTGGAAATAAGCAAGAATATTTTCTTCTCTCTCTCATTAATTAGACTTTATTTTGGGCTATTTGGGGGGCCTTTAGGAGAGTTAAGATTGGACCTCCAATGGACTATGAAGCTATAATATTTTGGGCCAAATATTATTCCAGTCCATTAATATTAATTTACTCCATTATAAAATTAATATTGAACTATCCATCTTAACCCATATTACGATTTCACATGTAACATGGCTCCCGGTCATTATTTCCCGCGTTTAAGATTATCTTAGTCCATTAATTAATTAAGCCACTGAACAAGCTTTATATTAATTAATATCTTTGTCCTTGGAGTAAAGACAACTCAACATTATTATCCATGCCGGAAATAAATTTCCACTTGCAAGATTTAGCATGATAAAGGATATGAGCCCACCAAGGGACAAATCAAGCAAGACGTACTTGCACGCAATTCTCCGTATTAAATGTCAGCAATCGTCATGTAATTAATAATATTGCCCAAGATATAAAGTATCAAATCGCATTGACTCTCTTCCCATCATAAGTCAAAGCAATAGTTATTAATTTCACACGATCCTATTTAAGGGACGGAGATTAAGAAACAACGCACCACTGAGGTCTAATTCTTGTATATTCAGTACCGAAGAATTTGTCATCCTGTAGGTCCTCATCCAGCGCACCTAAATGCGCTAGTGTGGTCCCTTGGTCAAGACAGGCCAATCTGGGTCTCACACTTCAACCGTTCATGATGGTTCGTTCATTTCCATCTGGGTTGTGAATTTGTACTTAATTACGAGGGCTGTTAATTTGATCTTCAGTGATCGGGTATCACCAAATTAACTACAACGTAATACGTACTGTCTTATTGAACGGGTTTACAATAAACATATATAACATTCATCCATATTTAATGCAACAGTGATTAAATATTTATTTCAGTAAATAAATAAGAAACTTCAGTTTGGTTATACAAAGTAAAAGCATACTTTTCAGTATAACCCCAACATCAAGGCCTTAGAACTAGCCAACTCATTCGACTGACAAGGCACGAAACTACATGTGTTGCTATCATCGCGAATTCCCCGTTGCATCCCCTTCCAAAAATCCCATATTTTTATAGTCGGCACTCCACTAACGCTCCACTGGCGCTCCGTCGGCGCTCCACTGGCGCTCCATCGGCGCTCCGCCTACATCATCCACACCAGGCCACACGGATGAGCTGGTCACCAGAACGAGGCTACTCGGTATGAAACCCGCAAGTATTTCGTGGGTGGAATGCACCGGGGGATTTGGCACACGGCGCCGCATGACTCGTACACCCATACGACACTCAGTGGATATAGCCTATGCACGATGGCCACAAAGCCTTCATACTAGCCAACCCGCTCGGATTACTAGGCACAAAACCGCATGTGTTGCTACCATCGTGAATCCCCCTTTGCATCCCCTTCCAAAAATCCAACATTTTTATAGTCGGCACTCCATTAGCGCTCGACCAGCGCTCCACTGGCGCTCCGTCAGCGCTCAGCACTCATCTTCCGCACTAGGCCACACGGATGTGCTGGTCACCCGATCGAGGCTACTCGACATAAAACTCGCAATCATTTTGCGGGCGGAATTCACAGAAGGATTTGGCGCATTGCGCCGCATGACTCGTTCTCCCATCCGACATTCAGCGGATATAGCCTATGCTCGACGGCCTCAAGGCCTTCGAACTAGCCAATCCGCTCACCTTACTAGGCACGAAACTACATGCGTTGCTACTAGCGCGAATCCCCCGTTGCGTCCCCTTCCGAAAATCCCACATCTTTATAGTCGGCACTCCACTAGCACTAGCATTCTGATGGCGCTCCGTCGGCACTCCACTGGCGCCCGGCTACATCGTCCACACCCCGCCACATGGATGAGCTGGTCACCCGATCGAGGCTACTCGGCACAAAACCTGCAAGTATTTCGCGGGCGGAATGCACCGGGGGATTTGGTACGGGATGCCGCATGACTCGTTCGCCCATACAGCACTCAGCGGATATAGCCTATGCCCGATGGCCGCAAGGCCTTCGAACTAGCCAACCCGCTCGGCTTACTAGGCACGAAACCACATGCATTGCTAACAGCGCGAATCCCACATTTTTATAGTCGTCGCTCCACTAGCGCTCCGCCCACATCGACCGCACCTGGCCACAAAGATAACCTGGTCACCCGATCGAGGCTACTCGGTATGAAAACTACAAGCATTGCGTAGGCGGAATGCACCGGGGGATTTGGTACGGGGCGCCGCTTGACTCGTTCGCCCATTCGGCACTCAGCGAATACAACCTATTCTCGATGGCATCAAAGCCTTCGAACTAGCCAACTCGCTCGGCTTACTAGGCAAGAAACTACATGCATTGCTACCAACGCGAATCCCCCGTTGCATCCCCTTCAATATATCCCATATTTTTATAGTTGGCGCTCCACTAACGCTCCACTGGTTCTCCGTCACTGCTCCACTAGCGCTCCATCGACGCTCCGCCCACATCGTCCACACCTAGCTACACAGATGAGCTGGTCACCAGATCGAGGCTACTCGGTATGAAACCCGCAAGAATTTCGCGGGCGGAATGCACCGGGGGATTTGGTGCGGGGCGCCGCATGACTCGTTCGCCCATACGGCACTCAGCGGATATAGCATATGCCCGATGGCCACAAGGCCTTCAAACTAGCCAACCCGCTCGGATTGCTAGGCATAAAACCGCATGCGTTGCTACCAGCGCGAATCCCCTTCCAAAAATCCAACATTTTTATAGTCGGCGCTCCATTTGCGCTCGACCAGCGCTCCACTGGCGCTCCATCAGCGCTCCGCAAGCATTGTTCACACCAGGCCACACGGATGAGCTGGTCACCCGATCGAGGCTACTCGACATAAAACCTGCAAGCATTTTGCGGACGGAATGCACTGAGGTATTTGGCGCATAGCGCCGCATGACTCGTTCGCTCATCCGTCACTCAGCGGATATAGCCTATGCCTGATGGCCTCAAGGCCTTCGAATTAGGCAACTCGCTCAGCTTACTAGGCACAAAACGACATGCATTGCTACCAGCGCGAATCCCCCATTGCATCCCTTCAAAAATTCCACATATTTATAGTCGGCGCTCCACTGGTGCTCCGCCTGCATTGTCCACACCCGCCTACACGGATGAGCTAGTTTCCTAATCGAGGCTAGTCAGCACAAAACTCGCAAGCATTTCACGGGCGGAATGAACCGGGGGATTTGGCGCAGGGCGCCGCATGACTCGTTTGCCCATACCGCACTCAGCGGATATAACCTATGCCCGATGGCCACAAAGCCTTCAAACTAGCCAAACCGCTTAGATTACTAGGCAGGAAACCGCATGTGTTGCTACCAACGCAGATCCCCCGTTGCATCCCCTTCCAAAAATCCAACATTTTTATAGTCGGCGCTCCACTAGCACTCGACCAGCGCTTCATCGGTGCTCCATTGGCGCTCCATCAGTGCTTAGCACGCATCATCCGCACCAGGCCACATGGATGAGCTGGTCACCCGATCGAGGCTACTCGACATAAACCCACAAGCATTTCGCGGGCAAAATGCACCGGGAGATTTGGAGCGGGGCGCCGCATGACTGGTTCACCCATACGACACTCAGCGGATATAGCCTATGCCCGATGGCCTCAAAGCCTTCGAACTAGCCAACTCGCTCGGCTTACTAGGCATGAAACTACATGCGTTGATACCAGCGTGAATCCCTCGTGGCATCCCTTCCAAAAATCCCATATTTTTATAGTCGGCGCTCCGTCGGTGCTCCACTGGTGCTCCAACAGCGCTCCGCCTGCATCGTCCACGCCCAGCCACATTGATGAGCTGGTCACCTAATTGAGGCTACTCAGTATAAAACCCGCAAGCATTTCACGGGCGGAATGCATCGGGGGATTTGGCACGGGGCGCCGCATGACTCGTTCGCCCATTCGGCACTCAGCGGATATATCCTATGCCCGATGGCCTCAAGGCCTTCGAACTATCCAACTCACTCGGCTTACTAGGCACAAAACCGCATGTGTTGCTACCAGCTCGAAGCCCCCATTGCATCCCCTTCCAGAAATCCTATATTTTAATAGTCGACGCTCTACTAGCGCTGCACTGGCACTCCATCGGTGCTTCGTCGGTGCTCCACTGGCGCTCCATTGGCGCTCCGCCTGCATCGTCCACACCCGGCCACACGGATGAGTTGGTCACCCGATCGAGGCTACTCGACACGAAACCCAGAAGCATTTTACGGGCAGAATGCACCAGGGGATTTGGCGCTGGGCGCCGCATGACTCGTTCGCCCTTCCGGCACTCAGCGGATATAGCCTATGAACAATGGCCATAAGTCCTTTGAACTAGCCAACCTGCTCGGCTTACTAGGCACTAAACTGCATGCATTGCTACCAGCGCGAATCCCCCATTGCATCCCCTTCCAAAAATAGAGCTCGATCGGTGCTCCTTTGGCACTACAATGGCACTCCATTGGCGCTCCGCCCGCATGGTCCACACCCGGCCACACAGATGAGCTAGTCACCCGATCGAGGCTACTTGGTATGAAACCCGCAAGCATTGCACAGGCGGAAAGCACTGGGGGATTTGGCACAGGGTGCCGCATGACTCGTTCACCCATCCGACACTCAGCGGATATAGCCTATACCCGATGTCGTCAAGGCCTTCGAACTAGCCAACTCGCTCGGCTTACTAGGCACAAAACTGCATGCGTTGCTACCAACGTGAATCCCCATTGCATCCCCTTCCGAAAATCCCACATCTTTATAGTCGGCGCTCCACTGGCGCTCCATACCCGGCCACCCGGATGAGCTGGTCACCCGATCGAGTCTACTTGGCACTAAACCCGCAAGCATTGCACAGGGGGAATGCATCAGGGGATTTGGCGCGGGGCGCCGCATTACTTGTTCGAACTAACCAACCCGCTCAACTTACTAGGCACAAAAGCGCATGCATTGCTACCAGCGTGAATCCCCCGTTGTATCCCCTTCTGAAAATCTCAAATTTTTATAGTCGTCGCTCCACTAGCGCTCGACCGGTGCTCCGTTGGTGCTCCATCGGCGCTCCACCTACATCCTTCGCACCCGACCACACGGATGAGCTGGTCACCCAATTGAGGCTACTCGGTACGAAACCCACAAGCATTGAGCAGGCGGAATGCACTTGGGGATTTGGCACATGGTGCCGCATGAATCGTTTGCCCATCCGACACTCAGCAGATATAACCTATGCCCGATGGCCTCAAGGCCTTCGAACTAGCCAACTCGCTCGGCTTACTAGGCACAAAACTGCATGTGTTGCTACCAGCGCGAATCCCCCGTTGCATCCCCTTCTGAAAATCCCACATATTTATCGTCAGCGCTGTTAATGTTAGTGTCCTAGAGACAATCCATTGTAAGAACACAATACTCAGATAATATACAGTATTGGTTTAATATTATTGTTTGTTTAATATTAAATGTATGGCGTTACACTCATTAGAATACTATGTTTGATTGTGTGCATTGATTCTTATATGTGTTCCCTTGAGTCACTGCTGTCATTGAGTGAGTGAGAACTCAGATGACTTAAGCATGATTCTTAAATAGTTCCAATCGAGGATCATCAAGAAAGGGATATTGATGATGCAATGGAGATTGGTGTGTGATCTGCATCATACTCTTAGAGAGTGTAGTAAGATCTCACTTACTACAAGATACTACGTATCTCATGATGGATGCACAAATACCTTCGAGGGTATTGGTATACCCATCCGAGAAACCGTTTGATCTAGTTCCACTATATGTGTCTACGGGTGTCTCGGTTAGTGAGAGCGATGCGATACTCCTTTGACTTGAGGTCAATACGCACGACATGTACGTGGTAGTTGAGCCAAGAAAATGATTCATTCCTCAAAGTGGAGTTAGAGAAAATACTCATCTTCTCATCATAATTGAATCTAAGTCATTGGCCAATGCACGTCAACTTAGACTTTGTGACTAAGTGTGACACTAATGATTAATTAGTGATTTGAGATAAATTGATTAAGTTATTTGAATAGACACTTCATCATGTTCAAGACTAATCGAGTATTCGTGAATGAAAGGAGGAAATCACAATTACCCACGTTTCAGTTATAGGTAGTTGCATGTTTCTAGCAACGTATCTCATATATTGAGAATGTCTGATTTATTGACTAGAGTTCAATTAAGACCGTTAGTTTGACTAATCGCTCGGTATATGAGGGCCTATGGGTCACACAACAAGTAGTTCCCTTTTACGGATTATAGTTGGTTGATTGAATGTTAAATTGGATTTAATATTTAATTTATGGAGAAGTAATTAATAATAGATTAATTTGGAATTAATTATTATTAGTATTTAATTAAATTGAATTTAATTAAATAAGAATTCCCAATAATTATATTTGGAATATAATTGTAGGATTTAATGTATATGGAAATAAATCGTAGAGATTTTCATATAAGGCATTTAAATCTGTAGAGATTTATATTTAGGGAATTAAATTAAAAGGAATTAATTTAATTCAAGATTAGGGATTTTATTTCCCTAATTGGGCTAGCTTGGGAAATAAGCTAAGCCTCCCTATATATACAAGCTATTGTGATTCACAAAAAGTATCACTTCATATTTTCTCCATAAGATCTAGAGTTTGGATTTTCCTAGCAAATCTGTCTCGGGAGCAGCTGGCAAATCTGTGCAAGTCCGTAATTGGGGATTACGTGGATACCGTAGTAGAGAAATCTCCTCTCGAGTTACTGTAAGATTTCTCGTTATGATTATTATAATCTGTATGCAATTAATTGTTCGTTGTTGGTGAACTTTAATTTCCGATGCGCATGTGATTACGTGTTTTACGTGCCTCTATATTCCAACAGTGTTATCAGAGCTCAGGCTCTTGTTTAATTGCATCAAAATTGGTTTTGTTTTTAAAATTAAAATTAAAGAATTTTTTTAATTTACAAAACCGGGTGTGGCTGTTGTTAGACAAACCACACCCATATGTTCGTTTGATTTGGGGTCATCTTCTCCAAAAGAAAACCTAGGATTTTTTGGAATCACCGCCGCCTCTTGCCTTTTGCTCTTGCGGTGCTCGTGGGCATCCACGATACCGCTTGAGTCGGCGGCAACACGCTGCGACTCGCAGTGCTCATGCAAAGCCGCGGCTCCGCGCGCGACGGCTTATTCGATTCGCCTCGCCTTGGACGTGATTCTCCTCGCTCCGACTCTCCGCCGCCACCTGGTTTTTCGTTTGATTTGATTGACCTCTGTCTCGATTCTTCGGACTCGCTACCGTACATTCACAGATCAATTCGAGCCATGGAGGTGCGCCGCGCCGCCGTCTGGTTTCGATTTTGAATCGGCCGAGTCACATGGACGCGCCACCGGCTCGATTTGGTTCCCCGCTCCACACCTGCTTCGAATGGGGTTGCGACCCCGTTCGCTTCCTTCTGGTTGATCGTTCGTGGTGGCGAGTTGCCCGCACGCGCCCAGCGGCGGCGGCGACTCGCCCACACCAGACGAGCGACGAAGCACCGCCCTAGTTTCGATACTTGTTGCTTTCGAAGCTTGTTGCATTCAGAACTTGGACTGTTTTGATTCTTGATTCGTTATTGCTGAATTGTTATATTGGGATTTGGATTGGTTTAATACTGATTAAATTGAAATTCGGATTAAATCTAATGGTTGGAACAATTCTGAATTTTTGGAATAATTATGATGAACTAAAAATTGTTGGATGGTTGGTTCGAATGACCCGATCAGAAATGATTTTTGGAAAACCGGGCGATGATGAGGGGAAGGACTGTGCCGAAATTAGATTTAGAACAGGCCCTTCCGTGGAGTTTTTGAAACTTGCACATGAGCCCTTAACAAATTGAATAATTAAATTTGATCTAAAATTTATTGAATATTAATTTTAAAAGGTCAAAAGTAAAATTGGATTTTATTTAAATTAATTGAATTAATTATTTTAATGATTTAGAATCGAATTAAAATTAGATTTTGAAATTCGGTTTAAAAGGAATTGTTAAATCCCACTGTTTAACTGCTTTATTTTAATTCGTTAAACACTTTTACAGTCCGCATTATAATTGTTTGGGTAGGCGGCACCCAATAACTGTCAGACTGTATTTATCGTTTGGGTAGACGGCGGACCCATAGGCCCTCATATATCGAGTGATTAGTCAAACTAACGGTCTTAATTTAACCCTAGACAATAAATCAAACATTCTCAATATATGAGGTACGTTGCGAGGAAATGTGCAACTACCTGTAACTGAAACATGGGCTATTACGATTTCCTCCTTTCATTCATGAATACTCAATTAAGCCTTGAACATGATGAAGTGTTTATTCAAATAACTCAATCAATTTATCTCAAATCACTAATTGATCATGTATGTCACAATTAGCCATAAAGTCTAAGTTGACGTGCATCGGCCGATGACTTTTATCCAATTATGATGAGAAGATGAATATTCTCTCTAAATCTACTTTGAGGAATGAATCATATTCTTGGCTCAACTACCACGCACATGTACTTCATGATGAACCCAATCCAAGCCATATCTACTCATGTTTAGGGTGCAAGCGTCGGTCATGGTCAAAGTTCATCATTCCACACATGTCGTGCGTATTGACCTCAAGTCAGAGGAGTATCGCATCGCTCCCACTAACCGAGACACCCGTAGACACATATAGTGGAAATACATCAAACGGTTTCTCGGATGGGTATACCAATACCCTCTAAGGCATTTGTGCATCCATCATGAGATACCTGGTATCTCGTAGTAAGTGAGATCTTACTACACTCTCTAAGAGTATGATGCAGATCGCACACCAATCTCTATTGTATCATCAATATCCCATTCTTGATGATCCTTGATCGGGGCTATTTGAGAATCATGCTTAAGTCATCTGAGTTCTCACAACCTCAATGACATCAATGACTCATGGGAACACTTGCATGAATAAATGCAAACAATCAAACATAATATTCAAACAAATGTATTACCATACATTAATATTAAGTGAACTATAATATTAAATCAAACTGAATATCATCGAGTATTATGTCCTTACAATAGATTGTCTCTAGGACACTAACACTAACAATCTCCCACTTGGACTAGAGTCAATCACCTACATGTATAACCCCTAGACCATCAAATGTCTAATGTCTACATGAACACTCAATGTTTGGGTGAAAGGATCTGCCAAATTAAATATGTGGGAATACATTTTAATTCTACTTGTCCTATTGTTGGTCCCGATACAAACGAGTCTCACACGTGTATGGGGGGGGAATACACGTGTTCAGTGATTTTTCAAACTTTTTCTTCACTGAGGTCAGATGGGTCAGGTTATCCTGATATTTTTGTCCTGAGAAGCACGGATTGCCCCCGAGTCAAAGTCTCATCGAGATAATGATCCCGGAAGCCGCTTTCGGAAGCTTCAGATTAAATTTAACCGATCCTGAATTTATCAGAGATCCTGAGGCGCTTGGATAAGATAATTATCTTACTGAACACTCAGTAGAGTTAGTTCAGTTTGGTAACTATCTGGTCTAGCTACTCAAGTGTGCGGAATGGTTGGCCCTAAGTTTATAATCGTTTTAGCTTTGCTGAAATATCTTATTCCTTTAATAAAACAGTGATTAAGGCTGTGACCATTTTTATACAGTTCAGTGGATTGGTTCCAATTGAATATCCGTGAAATATGCTTTCAGTGAAAAACATGTAACAAATAAAATGCAGTACAGAAAGCAAACAACACAGCAATTATAGTGGTTCAGAGACTCAAGCTCCTACGTCCACTCTCTCTGATCTTCAGAGAAATTCCTTAACCACTTCCTAAAGCTTTCAGGCTAACTCACTGTAGCTTACTCACTTTTCTACCTTGAGTTTTCGGGCCGACTCCACCGCAATTTTACTAACTCAAACACACACAAGTGTTCAGACTACCACAAGTAGCTTACTAACTTCTTCTCTAGAGTTTTCTGGATAACTCACTGTAGCTTACTCACTCTTTACAACTCTAACTCACCAACAAAACACACACAAACTACCTTAACAAAGGGTTTGGGTTTTGGGTTGTTTTCCAACTAGGGTGAGATATCCTTTACAATAAGAACTAATGCAAAGACTAGGGTATCTCTTCTAACCTTTGGATATATCTATCAATCTAGGCTTAGAATAGTGAGCTCTCTCCAATGTGAAACACTTGGGAAATTCTAGGGTTTTTCGAGTGCTTCAATTTGCAAATACGAATGAGCTCTTGAGTTGCTTTGAAATTTCCCGTAACCTCTCAATGTAAAGGGTCACTGGTATTTATAGGCAACTTCACCAAGGTCACTCTTTGAAAAAACTATATGTTGGAAGAGATAACTTTATGAGTTTCCTCTTCTGGTGTTTGATGAACGACTATTTTTAGGGTTTGAACACTCCCTTGCATGTTTTAGGAAATATGCAGTCATGTAGCCAATCACCAATTTTTGCAGTCTGGAACTTAGTACTACTGACATAATTCAGGGTCCTATCGCTTTCAGTGTCAGTGAAGTACAATGTTGTCTTCCTCTGATTGGTTCTTGTCTTCAATGAATGTAGACAAACAAAATGGCTCTTTTTGGTCAATCTCTCTGAATGAGACAACCTTAAACAACACTTAGACTTAGTTCCCTTTGTCTACACTAGAATGTTTTGGGCAATATATACTTTTCTAAACATGTGCATTTTTCTCAGTTTTGTAGTCTTAAGATAGATATTATTCAGTGCCTCTAAACATTCAGGTTATACTGAGTCTTCAGTATCTTACTGAGTCTTCAGTAACTACTGACTCTTCAGTGTCTTCAGCAACTTACCGAGTCTTCAGTGTCTTTAGTAACTTACTAGAGTCTTCAGTGTCTTCAGCAACTTACTGAGTCTTCAGTGTCAGCAACTTACTGAGTCTTCAGTGTCTTCAGCATCTTACTGAGTCTTCAGTGTCTTCAGCAACTTACTGAGTCTTCAGTGTCTTCAGCAACTTACTGAGTCTTCAGTAATATCTGATTCTTTAGTTACTCAGTACCTTCTGAGTTCTTCAGTAACTTCAAGATCTAACCTGATCTATATCTGCTAACTATACATTGTGAAGATATCTTCCTGAACAATGTATGCTGAAACCTGACTCAGACTATCAAGATTATCCTGAACATGTCATGCTCAGGGGTTTTTGGGATCTAACCAAAACTTCTTTATTAAATTCATCTCCCAACAATTTTCCCCTTTTTGATGATGCCAAAACCATCTTGTTACATTTAAGAAAACCTAACCTATCCTTAGGTTTCAGTTTATCTATTACAAACAAATATGGTATTTCACCCAACAATTTTCTAAACAATCTGGCATATCAAATAATTAAAGACATGTAAAAAGATATTGAGATTTTATCTTTTGAGCATAAAGATAAAATTTTCATTGATATAGGATAAGAGTTACAGATTACAATGAAAATAAAAAATAAATCAGAAGAACAAAGTCTTCAGTCTTCTTCCACTTCATCCTCTGGCACTTCCAGGTTGAACATCCCGTAGTATCTCTTCTTTAGTTCATCCCTTGCCTTGATGATATCAGGGTTGTTTCCTGTTAGGCCTAGCTGGATGGCATACTGGGCTATTTCCTGAGAAATGACTGCTTCATTCACATAGTCATTCTCAAACCTAGGAGCTGGGTACATGTATGGACCAGGGGCTACTATCTGTGTGTTTCCTTTATCTGCCATGTTGATCCAACTTTGCAGGTATTTAGGATAGAATGTCAGTAAGTATTCAATGAAGGCTTCATTCTTATCTGAGATGCTCCCCCTCCATTCTCTCAGAATCTCATAATAGAACCAGAAGGTTCTCTTGATCTCTTCCCATGCATCATTGAACTGTATAGGCATCCACTTGTCAATGTGCGGCCACTTCTGAGTCTTTTCCGTACCCCTCCTTTTGCTTAAAAACTTTTTAAAACCACCTCTTCTTTTATGCTCTTCTTCTTTCTTCTTCCTGATCAGTGGAACACCTGAAACTGAAGCAGCAGTCTTCTTCTCTTTTTCAATCTGAAGAACTTTCAGAGTTTTCTTGGTATCGAAGACTTTTTTCTGAGTTTCAGTTTCTTCCTTTTCAGCTTCTTCCTCAGATTCTTCAAATTCCATTATCAACTTCCTCTTAGTAGGTTTTGAAACTTTAGCTCTTTTCTTCTTTTCTTGTTCCACGATGCAACAACCTTTCTCTTTTCAGGTCTGACTTGCTCTTCACCGGCTTTGCTTGTCTCAATCATCCTTCTATCACTCAGTTTTTCACCAATTACTTCCTGAATGGTTTGCTCAGATGTTTGAGTGAAGGTAGGTTTTTCTGCTTCTTTGAACTTCAGTTTCTCAGTGGCTTCAATCTCACTTAAGGCATCCAAAATTTTATTTCCTTCAGCTTCTTTTTGAGCCTTTCTCTCCAAGGTTTGTGCCAACAACTCACTTAATTTGCCACCAGGCCTTTCCCCCTTTTTGGCACCATACCTTGGGAGTAGTTGAGTCAGTGCAGTATCCATATAGTATTGCTCCTTGCCCATACTGCGTACTGCCCCTGCCAACTGATCATGCTCATCCTCTAGCCTCATCATGTAATTCTTGGCCATTGAGAATTCATCTGCGAGTGGAGCAAACTGCTTTGAGAACACTTCATGCATCATGTCTGTCATCTTGGTCATGAGCAGGGAGCCCATTTCCTCAACAACTATCTTGATTATCTGATCATTCTTCTCAATCAGTTTAGCTTCAAGGTAAGCAGTTCTGGTTTGATACCTTTGCTCCATCTCTGCATTGAGCTCAGTTTTGACTACATCAATCTTTCCTTCCAAAGTAGTCATTTTATCTGCAAGAGTTGTTTGTAGTTGCAGCATGTCTGAAGATGAACTCAGATTTTCCAGCTTTTGAGATTGGCTTGCCAAGGTTTCTTCAATTTGAGTCACTTTCTCCACCATTGGCACCACCTTCTCCAATTTATCCAGGATAGGACTGAAATCAATTTCTGGAGGCAAAACAATTGTCTCCAACTGAGCTGGTTGCTCCAATTGAGCCCCAGTCTGCATATCATACATAACAGATTTAAATATAGAAACTTCAGTAGCTTTGGCATAATGTATAATAGTGCCAAAAGATACCTGAAGAGTGCTAACTTCAGTCTGAGGATGTGTGATATCAGTCTGTACAACATTAGTGTCCTTCTCCATCTGACTTCCAGTCTCTTTTTCTTTCTCAGTATCTGTCTGAGGTTCCTTCTCCCCCTCAGATTGCCTTTCTGCATCATCTCCCTGATCTCCATCTTTGTTATGATCATGAGAACTTGATGCAACTACTATTTCAGTATCTTTCCTTCCAGCTAACTTCTTTTTCACCAATTCATCAAAGTCAGCAGCTTTCATCTTGAGCTTTGTCTTTCTGAAGCTTGAGAATTCAGTCAGGGCAGCTGTCTCAGCATTCCACCACTCTTCTCCTCTGAATGATGCGATGTTCAGCATTTCTGGAAGTGTCTGATTCAGGATGTATACTGTTGTTCTGAGCCTGAAGGGCATATCCTGAAGGTCAGGATAAGCATTTAGCTCAGGGTATCGGTCCAGGATGAACCATTCCCCTTGCTCCGCCATTCAGTCTCTTCAGCTTCCCCCTTCTTCAATCTTGGGCTTTCAGGAGCTGTTTGCTCAGATTGTACAAGTTATCAGTGCTGATGGATCAAGAAAAGGTTCATTCAGAAGTGTATCCAAGTTCAGCAATTCGTGAGGTTCAGACTGATCTGAAGTCTGCACTGGTATTACTTCAGTAGAGATCTGAGGTCCCTTGAAGATTTCTTGAGAGATTTTGTCTAAGCTCAGAGATGTTTCAAGTACCTCAGAGAAAACCTGCTCCTCAGTTTCTTTCTCCTGCACATTTGTCACTACCTGAGCAAGAACCTGAAGTGGAGATTTCAACCCTTGCTGGCCTTCAGGTTGAGTTTCTTCAGTTTTACTGGCCTCCTTTTCCGCAATTGTTTGAAGCCTTCTGCGCTTCTGAGGAGCCAGTGCTTTCTTCTTCAGTTTCTCACATTTCTCTCTTTTAATTTCCATCAGGGCTTTCCCCCTAGCTTGTTTGGCTTCTTCATTAGTTGTCTCAGTGGATTTCTGAGAAGTATGTCTTGTTTCCCTGACTTGCTCCACCACTGTTGTATCTTCCTCAGTTTCCTCTTCGGCAGTCTCCTCCTGAGACTCAGTGTTTTTCTCTTTCTTTCCTCTCAAAGTCTTCTTCGTTGGTTTGAACATGATTTTTGACTTTGGAAAGGAAGTGGAATCGGCAAAAATGTCCTCCTCTTCTCTGCACGTTTCCAATATAAATGCAATCTTGGTTGCATGTAGAATTTTTCCTTTGATAACTACAGAGCCATTCACCTTTTGAATTTGTTTGGCTTGATCACTCACCACCTTGATCAAATAGTGCAACCAATTGAATGCCGTAGTAGGTGAATCTTCAATCGCCGCCATTAGCCTTAACTTAGGCGTGCTTATCTGTTCGAAACTACCAGATCTACTCATGATGCATTTGCTTACAATATCCAACAATACTCGATATTTAGGCTTCAAATGCTTCTTATTCAAAGTAGCTTCAAACTTTACCGGATGCTCAGTAATTTTATCCAAATACTCTTGTTCCCTACCCATCATGTATACCATAGGGTCTTCACCTCTATCACTTAACTCATATATGGCATTCAGATTCTTAGGAATAATATATAATTCCCTAACAAAATGCACATATTTTGTACTATGTTCCAAATGCAACACCGTAATCTTAGACTCTATGCAATTTTCGTCATCCAATTGCATATTATAAACAAACTCAATTACCTCCTTGGCATATTCAGCATCTGGTTGATTTGCGACCAGACAAGTAAGCTTTGACATACGAATCATATGCAACGCCTCCTCCTCGTAAGGTGCATTGGATGTGCTTTCCATAGAAACAACATATTCGTACCATGGTTTGTTGGAAATGGCGAGTTTGTCGTATATAGAGAGTGTTATTTTTTGGTGATTTTGAGTGAAGGGTTTTTGAGATAAGAGATTTCTGGGTAATTGAAGGTTTTGAAGCAGAGGATTTGTGATGACGAAGGCCTTTTTGAAATAGGGCTTGAATGGAGTCTTTGTAATGGATATAGGATTTTGATTTATGGAAAATCGCGTAGATGAAGGTTTTGACGGTCAAGATTAAAAACCGACTAAAATGGGTATTTGAAAGGACAATTTCGCATGTACTTAGCCGCCAATTTATCCATATTGGTGATTAATGAATAGTGCATTTAATTACTGTTCCTGCAGACCATTGACTTTCCTCGAGAATTTCAAAGGTCCTGCCCAATTATTTCTTCAGATGTTTTGTCATTTATTGCCAATGATTACTGAGATTCAGATAGACAATAAATGTGGTGCATGAGTAAATACTTCTTCAGACTAATTTTCTCCATCAGTCTTACTGAGTTTTGACCTTGATAAAATGTCAGTATAATACTGAGTACTGAACTTCAGGATAACTGAGTTTCCCAAGACTCAGTGTTCAGGACTCTCAATTTTATCCTGAGTTTTTCAGTAAAAGCCTGAGAAAACTTCATGCATCTGGAAACCTTCAATTTTTCAGATTTGCTTTATTCACCTGGATCCAACATACCTAATTCAACTGATAGTTCCTGAAATCTTGATTCAGCCACAGGTTTAGTCAAGATATTAGCTCTCTGTTTATCAGTATGAATTTTCTCCATTCTTATGTCTTTCTTCTCAACATGATCTTTGATGAAGTGATGTCTGATATCAACATGCTTACATCTGGTGTGCAATACAGGATTTTGTGTAATAGCAATTGCACTATTATTATCACAAAATATAGGTACTTCATTGGCTATAATCTTATAATCCCTCAATTGTTGTTCGAGCAAAGAATGCGGCACAATAGCTTCCTCGCAGCCCATGTATTAAATTTTCAGAGTCTTGGTCACATCGAGGTTTTTTTTTTTTGAAAACCATGATATCGCTTTTTACTTCCAAGAAATTGACAAGTTTCGTGGTAGACTTCCGTCAATTCTACATCCTCCATAATTAAGATCCGAATAACCCGGTTAATTCAAGGTTATCATCATTTGGATACCATAATCCTCTATTCACAAATTGCCTTTGAGATATTTGAGAATCTTTTTGGCAAACCTCCATGTGACTAGCCTTAGGATTAGCTTGGTATCTTGCACATATCCCAACAAAGAAATGTTATATCGTGCCTACTTGTCGTGAGATATAAAAATGATCCAATGATCCTCTATAATCAAGTGTGATTTATCGATTTGCCTTTCGTGATCAAGATCCATCTTGTAGTTAGTATTCATGGGAATTCTAACCGCATTGCAATTTCAGACTCCATACTTTGCAATCGATCTCGGTGTATTTTGCTTGATTGATGAATATTCCTTCCTTAGTTTGTTTCACCTGAAGTCCAAGAAAGAAATTCATCTCCCCCATCATTGACATCTCAAACTTTCCTTTCATCAGAGTAGAAAACTTTTCACACAACTGAAGATTTGGAGATCCAAATATGATGCCATCCACATAGATCTGAACTAGTAAAATATCATTTCCATCTTCTATCCTGAACAAAGTCCTATCAACAGTTCCTTTGATAAAACCATGGTCAGTAAGAAACTGAGAAAGGGTATCATACCATGCTCGGGGTGCTTGCTTAAGACCATACAAGGTTTTCCTGAGCCTGTAAACTTGGTCATTCTGACAAAATCCTGGAGGTTGTTCCACATATACTTCCTCCTTAAGCACATCATTCAGAAATGCACTTTTCACATCCATCTGATAGACTGTGAATTTCATGTGGGCAGCATAAGCAAGAAACAATCTGATGGCTTCTAGTCTTGCAACAGGTGCAAAGGTTTCATCATAATCCAAGCCTTCTTCTTGGGAATAACCTTGTGCAACTATCCTTGCCTTGTTTCTCACAATGTTGTTGTTTTCATCTTTCTTATTCTTGAACACCCACTTAGTTCCAATCACATTGTGCCTTTTTAGGTCATTGTCCAGCTCCCAAACTTCATTTCCTTGTGAATCGATTCAATTCTTCTTGCATAGAAACAATCCGTAATGAGTCTTGTAGAGCTTCTTCAATCTTAGTAGGTTCTTTTTTTTTCGATAGAAAACAAATTAATAAAGCACTTTCACCATGGAACCGTCTTTGTTTTTACTCCTTCCGATAGATCACCCACAACTGACTTGTAGGATGGCTATCCAACTATTTTCTCCTGGATGTTCCCCTTCGGTAGTGTCCTCAACATCAGAAATGTTAGGTTCAGGCAGTTCATCAAATTCAGGGAATAACAGAAAAGGAGAAAGGGAATCATCTTCCTCAGGGGAAATTCAATTCTGAACATTGTCAGATATATTTGTTCCCCCTTGGTTGATAGATTTAGAGTTTGCCTCATTTGTGACCACATCTTCATCGGCATTACATACCCGAGTCCGAAACGGTGTATGTTGATTGGTCGCCTTCAAGCAGTGTTGGCTTTTCTTTAGTGAAGAATTTTCATCCCGAGTCTCACCATCCCGAGTTTTTTCATCATCCCGAACTTCTTTGTGCGAGTCCGATTCACTCCATTCATAGAAAGTGGTGACTTCTTCTTTTCGTGTTCAGAGGATTTTTTTTCGTGCTATGTCGGTGATTCTTGGTCGATTTCTCTGAGTCATGTTCTGCTTTTCCGAACACAAGTAGATTCATAAAAAACAACATGAGGTGTTTCTTCCACAATAAGAGTCCTACAGTTGTAAACTCTGAAGGCTTTACTGACTTCAGAATATCCTAAGAATATCTCTTCATCAGCTTTGCTATCAAAAGTTTTCAACAGATCTTTATCATTATTGTGTATGAAACACTTGCAACCAAACACACGAAAGAAAGAAACAAGAGGCTTCCTTTCATTCCACAACTCATATGGAGTTTTTCCTTGATTCTTGGTCAGCATGGATCTGTTCTGAGAGTAGCATGCAGTGTTGATAGCTTCAGCCCAAAATCTCTTAGGAATATCAGCTTCAACAATCATTGTTCTTGCAGCTTCTTTCAGAGTCCTATTTCTTCTTTCCGCAACACCATTCTGTTGTGGGGTCCTTGCAGCTGATGTTTCATGGGTTATTCCATTTGCTGCACAATAATCAGATATGATATGATTGATAAACTCAGTTCCTTTATCTGATCTGATCTTGACCACACTCAGATTCTTTTCAGTACTGAGCCTTTTCAGTATTTCTGGCAGTTTTGTCTGAGTCTCCTTCTTACTAAGTAAGAATATGACCCATGTGTATCTAGAGTAGTCATCAACTACCACAAGTGTATATTTCCTGTCATTTGTGCTTACAGGTGTTACTGGACCAAAGATATCCATATGTAACAGTTGCAGTATTCTGTCAGTAGAAACATGTACTTTGCTTTTGAAAGATGCTCTGATTTGTTTTCCTTTCTGACAGGCATCACAAACATGATCTTTATTGAACACTTCATTTGGTAACCCCCTCACAAGTGCTAATCTTGCAAGTTTGTTCAGGGTTTTAAAGTTTAAGTGATTCAGTCTTTTATGCCACAACCAACTGGTATCAGTGGAACTTTTTGCAACCAAACATGTATCTTTAGGAGATAATTTCCAGTCAGTAAAATTTTCTGTGAAGTATTGTCTTTCACATAACATAAGTTCTTTGAGAACTCAACACTGAATCCTTTGTCATGGAATTGACTGATAGAAAGCAAGTTATGCTTTAAACCAGATACATATGAAACACCATGGATATGAACAGAATCAACTTCAAGAGTTCCATATCCCTCAGTTTGTCCTTTTGAGTTGTCTCCAAATGTGATCTGAGGGCCTTTTTGCTCAACATAGTCAGTGAGTAGTTGCTTATATCCTGTCATATGTCTTAAACATCCACTCTCCAGATACCATACAGCAGGTGCCAATTCATTTCTACTCATCAGTGCTATGTTGTATTCATTCAAATTTCAAGGTTTTTTCCTTTAAAAAAAAACAGATCAGTTTTTAGGTACCCATTTGGTGTAGGGTCCTACCAGGTTAGCTGTACCTTTTGGAACCCAAATCTGTCTGATAACTCTAATTACTTTAGAGTGGCTGATTTGTCTCCCATAAACATCTACATACACATTCACTACCCTAGGTGCCTTGGCAGTACCTTGTGTATGAGTGCCGACCTTAGCATGAACATGAGCCTTAGAGTTCTTCTTGGGTTCAGGCTTTTTGTTCAAGTGCCTTAGCTTTGGTGCAGCTGGTCTCTGTCTCTGCTGACTTGGGTTCAGGAAACCTTTACTCTTAGACAAGTGGGGTTTAAGTTGCCTGTACTGAAATTGGGGTCTTTCATTAATATGAGGACTTGGTCTTTTCAGTTGAGAATATCTCTGCTGAGTGTTTCTCTTCTGAAAATTCCTCTGATGGTTCAGTGCAGATCTCTTCAGGTTGGTATTCTTAGCGTGAGGCTTTGAAGAAATCTTGGCTCGAAAAATTTCCCAATCGAGTGTTCAGGGTTTTCTAGCCTTTTCCTGAGGTTTGGGCTTTCTTCCTGAACCTTCAGTTTTTTCTCAAACCATAGGTCCTTTACCCTTGTCTAAAACTCGGGTTGTTCTTCAGTAAGAAGATTAGATGCCACTGGTTTAACAAAGACAGTCTTGGTGCTACTAGAAGCAGCATTCAGAAGACCTTGTGAGGTTCCCCCTGGAATGTATCCCAATCCAATTTTTATAGTTGCAGGTCTTTGATAACTCTGAATTTCATCTATTACTTTAGATGCAGAATTCAATAGAGCTAACTTTTCTCACAAGACTATCCTCACATTTCTTTAGAGTTTCATGCTTCTCAAAGAGGTCATTGAACTTCGGTTCGATAAAGTTTGAATCTCTTTAGTGGATTTTCTAATTTTCCATTCAGATCTCTATCACCTTCTCTTTTTTCGAGAGTTGTACTTTCGTAACATCCGATTCATCAATAGTTCCCATCAATTGAGAAGTGATCTCAAAGATTTTTAGAGTCTTTCCACTTGATTCTCGTGATCAGTTCCTTGTTACGCTCTTGAGTTTCAAATGGAGCGATTCTTGTAACGTAGAATAGTCCTTCATAAGATTCTCAAACGAATCCATCAGGTCAAAGTTACTGTTTACAGTTGAACTTGAGAACTCATGTGCTTGTGTAGGAGCAACAACAGAGATAGAAGAATTTACCTCCTCCACGCCCATAAGATGACATCATCATCGCCATTGTTATCGAGAAAATCTCATCTCGAGGAACCGAACCTTCTTGAGAATGTTCTTCCTCTTCGCGCAATCATAGCTTTCTTCTTTGGAGATCTTCTGTCTCTCTTGGCTTGTCTCTCGTTTTTCTTTTATTTAGCTTTTCATTTCAGATGGTCATATTGAAAGTGACCTTTTCTTTCCGACATTTGTAGCATCTGTTGGTATCATCATCCCGATCACTTTCCTCCTTGGTCTTGGAGTCCTTCTTCTTGGATGAGGATCCTTCAACTTTTCGGGTCCTTCTTTTTCTCATGAATCATCCTCGGCTTCTAAGTTTCTCTTGACTGTGATTCCCGTAGTATTTTTTATATTTTCCATATTCGCTATTGAGTCTTTCAAACCTCCTTGCCATCGAGACTAGCTTATCCTCTTGCTCATCCGATTTACCGCAAGTGAGTTTTGAAACTCTCTAGCTTTATTGAGTTTCTCTTTGGCTTTAAAAGCCACATTCTTGCTAGAAGAATCATCTTTCTTTGTCGATTTCTTAGTTTTCTTGTCAATCACAAACTCATAAGCTTTCAGTTCAGAGAAAACTTGTTGGTATGGCATGGAATCAATATTTTTGCTGTTTTCAATCACCACAGCATGTATATCCCATTTCTTAGACAATCCTCTAAGAATTTTCAGTGCCACTTCTCTCTATGGGTATCTTTTCCCAAGAGCACTCTGATTATTCATGATGCTAGTGAATCTGACCTCAAGTTTGTCAATGGACTCACCATCTTCCATTTCAAAGCCATCAAACTTTCCAATAGCAACATAAAGTTTGTTTTCCTTAATATGATATGCGCCTTGACACATAACAGCAAGTGTGTCCCATATTTCTTTTGCAGTTTCACAGTGAGAAATCATCCCCATAACACCATCATCAATAGTTCTATACAAAGTATCTTTAGCAATGTAGTCCAGATTGACTAACTTTCTCTCATCAGGAGTCAGTTGGTCATCAGGTTTAGGAAATTCATCCCTGTGATCATTTCTCTAAGTATCAGTGATTCTGGGATTTACAACAGTAAATTTGAATGGTCCTTCAAAAACCACTCTCCACATTCTTTCATGTTTTGAATACAGATGAGCCTGCATTCTCAGTCTCCATAGGTCATAGCTCTCAACAGAGAACATAGGAAGTTTCTTAGAAGGCATGATGACTGAGCCTTGTAAGATATCAGCAAACAGATCTATTTAGTAGACCACCAAAGTCTTTCATCAAATAGACTATGACTACCAAAGCAAGTGGTCAAAATGAACCACTGCTCTGATACCACTTGTTGGTCCCGGTGCTAACGAGTCTCACACGTGTATGGGGGGGGAATACACGTGTTCAGTGATTTTTCAAACTTTTTCTTCACTGAGGTCAGATGGGCCAGGTTATCCTGATATTTTTGTCCTGAGAAGCACGGATTGCCCTGAGTCGAAGTCTACTGAGACAATGATCCTGAGCTGCTTTCAGAAGCTTCAAATTAGCCCAACTGATCCTGAATTTATCAGAGATCCTGAGGAGCTTGAATCAGATAATTATCTTACTGAACACTCGTAGAGTTAGTTCAGTTTGGTAACTATCTGTTCTAGCTACTCAAGTGTGCGGAATGGTTGGCCCTAAGTTTATTCTCGTTTTAGCTTTGCTGAAATATCTTCTTCCTTTAATAAAATAGTGATTAAGGCTGTGACCATTTTTATGCAGTTCAGTGGATTGGTTCCAACTGAATATCAGTGAAATATGCTTTCAGTGAAAAACATGTAACATATAAAATGCAGTACAGAAAGCAAACAACACAGCAATTATAGTGGTTCAGAGACTCAATCTCCTACGTCCACTCTCTCTGATCTTTAGAGAAATTCCTTAACCACTTCCTAAAGATTTCAGGCTAACTCACTGTAGCTTACTCACTTTTCTACCTTGAGTTTTCTGGCTGACTCACTGCAGCTTACTAACTCAAACACACATAAGTGTTCAGACTACCACAAGTAGCTTACTAACTTCTTCTCTAGAGTTTTCTGGCTAACTCACTGTAGCTTACTCACTCTTTACAACTCTAACTCGCCAACGAAACACACACAAACTACCTTAACAAAGGCTTTGGGTTTTGGGTTGGTTTCCAACTAGGGTGAGATATCCTTTACAATAAGAACTATTGCAAAGGCTAAGATATCTCTTCTAAGCTTTGGATATATCTATCAATCTAGGCTTAGAATAGTAAGCTCTCTCCAATGTGAAACACTTGGGAAATTCTACGTTTTTTCGAGTGCTTCAATTTGCAATAATACGAATGAGCTCTTGAGTTGCTTTGAAATTTCCCATAACCTCTCAATGTAAAGGGTCACTGGTATTTATAGGCAACTTCACCAAGGCCACTCTTTGAAAAAACTATCCGTTGGAAGAGATAGCTTTATGAGTTTCCTCTTCTGGTGTTTGATGAACGGCTATTTTAGGGTTTGAACACTCCCTTGCATGTTTTAGAAAATATGCAGTCATGTAGCAAATCACCAATTTTTGCAGTCTGGAACTTAGTACTACTGACATAATTTAGGGTCCTGTCGCTTTGAGTGTCAGTGAATTACAGTGTTGTCTCCCTCTGATTGGTTCTTGTCTTCAGTGAATGTACACAAACAAAACGGCTCTTTTTGGTCAATCTCTCTGAATGAGACAACCTTAAACAACACTTAAACTTAGTTCCTTTTGTCTGCACTAGAATGTTTTGGGCAATATCTACTTTTCTGAACATGTGCGTTTTTCTCAGTTTTGTAGTCTTCAGATAGATATTATTCAATTGCCTCTCAACACATTGGGTTATACTAAGTATTGATTGTCTTTACCGAAGTCTTCAAGAACTCATCGAAGTCTTGATGTCTTCAAGAAGAACTTCATCGAGTCTTGGTGTCTTGTCTTCAAAGAACTTCATCGAGTCTTCAAAGAACTTATTGAGTCTTCAGTGTCTTCAACAACTTCATCGAGTCTTGATTGTCTTCAAGAACTTCATCGAGTCTTGATTGTCTTCAAAGAACTTCTTTGAGTCTTGATTGTCTTCAAAGAACTTAATCGAGTCTTGATAATATCTGATTCTTTAGTTACTCAGTACCTTCTGATTTCTTCAGTAACTTCAAGATCTAACCTGATCTATATCTGCTAACTATACATTGTGCAGATATCTTCCTGAACAATCTATGCTGAAACCTGACTCGGACTATCAAGATTATCCTGAACATGTCATACTCAGGGGTTTTTGGGATCTAATCAAAACTTCTTTATTAAATTCATATCCCAACACCTATCGTTATGATCTCTCGGATCAAATGATAAGTCTGGGTACATGTTTGCTTCTGTTTGTTGATCTTGGTTCCTTTGCTTGCGCAATCGCACAAGCGTTGTCTTAACACAAATTTATTAGACAACTGGCACTCGGAACTACCCCTAGTTCTCTTAAGAACTATAAAATCCAGACAGCCTCCTTGAGGCTTCTGATATAGCAATGTACTCAACTTCGGTTGTTGAATCTGCGATCGACTTTCTTGGAACTATTTCAACTGACCACCTCATCATTGAGAGTGAAACGTAACCTGACTGTGATTTGTATGTTGGGGATTATACTGAAAAGTATGCTTTTTACTTTGTATAATGTTGAATTTCGGACTTATTTCTTTGAAATAAATTGTTTATCACCGATGCTTTAAATATGATTGAATGTTATATATATTTCTTTGTGATAACTGTTTCAATAATTAAAGACGTGTTACATCAGTATTTAATTTAGTGATACCCGATCACGAAGATTAAATTAACGGTCCTTGTAACTATAAGTACGCCATTCACGACCTAGATGGAAATGAACAACCATCGCGAAAGGTTGAGGTGTAAGGCTCGGGATTGGTTTGTCTTGACCAAGAGGTTACACTAGTGCATGACCGATCTTGTTGAATAGGACCCTGAGGGAGGATAAATTCTTCTAGGCCCGAACAAGGAAGAATTAGACCTCGGTGGATCGTTGTTTCTTAACCTTTCGTCCCTTAAATAGGATCACGTGGGATCGGTAACTATTGCTTTGACTTATCATGGGTAGCGAATCGAGAGAGATTCAATACTTTTTATCTTGGGCAATATTATTGGTCACATGTGATTGCTAAGATTTAATCTGAAGAATCGTGTGCAAGCACGCAGCTTGCTTGATTTGCCCTTGGGAGGTTCATAAGTTTTATCATACCAAATCTTGCAAGTGGAATTAGTTTCCGGTATGGATAATAATGTTGAACGTTCCTTGACCAAGGACAAAAGATATTAATTAACGGAAAGCTATTTGGTGGCTTGAATTAATTAATGGGCTAGATAATCTTAAACACGGGAAATAATGAATGGGAGCCATATTGACTGTAATATGGGTTAAGATGGATAGTGCAATATTAATTATGTAGTGGGATTAATTAATATTTATGGACTTGAATTATATTGTGGCTCAATATTAGATATTCAAGATCCATTAGAAGGTCCAATCTTAATTCTCCTAAAGGCCCCCCTCGAGTAGCCCAACATATAGTCCAATAACTGAAAAGGTGATTAAAATAAAATAAATATTGTTGCTTATATTTCCTCTTAATTTTCGAAAATTATGGATAAAAGAGGGAGAAAGATTTTCTTTGAATTTTGTTATGGAATGAAGATATGTATTTTTGGAATACAAGATTATCTCATTAAATTCAAGAAATCTCCCACTTGGTTATTCATTGTGAGATTTTCGAAATTTTGGAAAATAGAGGGCAAGAAAGATTTTCTTGATTTTCTTGAAAAGATATTATGGAAGATATGTATTTCTTGAAATACAAGAATATCTCATAAATTCAAGAAGATCCAAATTTTGGATTCTTGCACACTATATTTTTCGAAAATTCCATAAAATAGAGGAGGTGGAATTTTGTGGAATATTTTAATTATGGGAAAGAGAATATATAGGATATATTCAAGATTTCTTGGTGACCAAGAAAAGTATTATCCCACATTGGAAAAACACACAAATTTCGTTCACCCCTCTCCTATAAATAGGGGATGATTAGTTCATTCCCAAGTACAATTCCATGTGCTGGAAATATTAGCAAATCCACATAAGTGGTGCAACAAAGTTTATTTTTTCCTTTTGTTAATTGTTCGCGAGTATCCTTCCACCGGATTGACGAGCAAGGGCTAAGGGAATACTTGGGAAGTCCTTTTGGTTAGTCCGTCCGACCAAAGCCACTGCCATCCCGAGAGGTACGTTCACGTAAACCCGTAGATTCCGCATGCGTAGGTTTTACGTGGCTTTTTATATGCATGATATGTTGTTGCAATTATTATTTGAATTAATATAGGATTAATTCATGCTAGTAATAATTAATGAATTAAATTTGTATTTAAATATTCACCCCGAATAGATCTGTGCAACTCATTACCCAACATTGTAATCATCACAGTCGGATTGGAAACTTGTGTCAGCTTAACCAGTCACTACTAGTTCTGACTGTTCTAAAAAAAAATATGAACATGCATCAGCCAACATCTCAAAACAGTTTAAATAAGCCATGTGGAGTGGGTCATTATTTAAACACATTCAAGCAGGTTACAAACAAGAAACAATTATAAACCTTTAATATTCAGATTAATAGTTGGCTCCCACTTGACCAATATAAAATTGACAGGGACTTCGGGGAAGTATATGCATATCAATTTTATACCTAAATAATAACCATGATTAAATACAGAATTATTACTTTACTTTGAACGAGCCTCGTGGGGAGGGTCATCGTCGCCACTAATAATAACCCAATCATCCATTAGGAATTTATTCATCTGAAATCCATCTTTTGGCCGTCCCGTGGGGGGAATTTATCCAAAAGAATCCACAAATAAATAAATCATGGAGGTCAAAATTAATTCAATTTTATTATCCGCAATAAAATTATCAATTAATTATTTAAACATACTTAGTAATTTTTGAAGGTGAGATTTTTCATTGGGCAATTCTCATGCAAACACATTTAAACAAATTAAATAAAGCACAAGAAATCACAACAACAAATCAAGCAAAGCAGAAAAAATAAACATATTGAGCACAAATTATCCAATTGTCATGGTTTGATTTTTCTTGGCTTGATTTTGAAGAAACACCGTCTTGAATTTCTCCCACTCGATCGTCTCGAAAAGAACTCCGTCTCGAAATGCCACGCCAAGTAGCTCGCAGCCGGGATGCACACCCGCATTCGGCCAGCCCCTTGGTCGAGCGACCACGCCCATGCGCCTTGGCATTAAATCGCGATCGCCTGGTGCTTTCGGCGACCTCGGCAGTTCATAAAGAAACCTCGGTGGGTTCGGCAGGACGAGTGTATCCACCGCGTACAAGACGCCGCTTCGCCCACCTCCTGCGCTTCATGATCTCGGCAAGGTTGCATCCCCCCGCGTCTTCAAGGCGTCGTCGCCGTCGTCCGCTTTCACAAGAGACGGTGCATGAGGACGTCAGGCGGGCCGGTCTTGGCGGCGACCCTCGGCCCTCGGCCTCGCCCCACGCCCCATGCGCGCCTGCATGCGTTCGCGTCATGCGCGTGCCTCCCTTGGTACATTTCTCGCGATCCACGCCGCTTACGCCCGGTTCCGGATCTATCCTTTAATTCTTCGTCTCCGCCTCCATTTCCAATCCGGTTACAATTTATTTGCAAAAATAAATAAATCTAGATCTAGACTAGTCTATTACATTGAACGAATCAAACAAATCCTAATATACTCGTGGATTTTCTCACGAGGCAAAACGAATTCGAACAAATCGAATTAAAAATCACAATTTATATGCATGCATAAATAAACACATTAATTTCCATGACAATTGGATACCTGCAAAAAAATGATCTAGCAATTCTACTATCCAATTTCAAATTTAATGAAAATGAATTAAATTACAATTTAAAATTCAGAGCCCGAAACTGAGGCTCTGATACCAGTTGTTGGGGAATTAATTGTCCGGACCTATTCGGGTTGAATTTTTTAATACAAATTTAATTCTAACAATTATTACTAGCATGAATTAATCCTATATTAATTCAAATAATAATTCAACAACCAATCATGCATACAAATAGTTCACGTAAATCCTACGCATGCGGAATTACTACGGGTTTACGTAAACTAACCTCTCGGAGTGACAACCGTTGAGAAGATAGATCCCGTTCACACGAACACACCAAAAGGTCTTCTCAAGTATTCCCCTGTCCTTATTCAACAATCCGGTGGTAGGAACTCGCGAACAATTTAACAAAAGGAAAAAATAAAATTATGTTGCACCACCTTTGTGGATTTCTAATTTTTCCAACACATGGAATTGCACTTGGGGATGAAAAATTCATCCCCTATTTATAATACTAGGTGGTGGACAATTTCTACCCTAGGAATAAGATGGGAAAATCTTTTTCTCGATCTCCAAGAAATCTTGAATATATCCAATATATTCTTTTCTCCATAATTAAAATATTCCATAAAAATCCCACCTCCTTATATTAAGGGGTTTTCGAAAATTTCCCAATAAATAGGGAAGAAATAGGATCTTTGACTTTTCTTGAATTTATGGGATAATCTTGTATTTCAAGAACACATATTCCATAAAATCTTTCCAAGAAAATCTTTTCTCTTTCTTCCTTTATTATTTTCGAAATTTTTTGGAAAAATAGGCAACATTAATTTATTTTATTTTAAACATCTTTTCCAGTTATTGGACATTATGTTTGGGCTACATGAGGGGCCTTTAGGAGAATTAAGATTGGACCTTCTAATGGACTTTGAATATCTAATATTGAGTCACAATATTATTCAAGCCCATAAATATTAATTAATCCCACTACATAATTAATATTGCACTATCCATCTTAACCCATATTACTGTTAATATGGCTCCCGGTTATTATTTCCCGTGTTTAAGATTATCTAGCCAATTAATTAATTCAAGTCACTGAAATAGCTTTCTATTAATTAATATCTTTTGTCCTTGGTCAAGGAACGGTTCAACATTATTATCCATACCGGAAACAAATTCCACTTGCAAGATTTGGTATGATAAATCTTATGAACCTCCCAAGGGGGCAAATCGAACGAGCGTACTCGCACACGATTCTTCGTATTAAATCTTAGCAATCGCATGTGACTAATAATATTGCCCAAGATATAAAGTATTGAATCTCATTGATTCTCCACCCGTCATAAGTCAAAGCAATAATCACTAACCACACACGATCCTATTTAAGGGACGAAGATTAAGAAATAACGAACCACTGAGGTCTAATTCTTCCTGGTTCAGTGCTGAAGAATTTGTCCTCCTGTAGGTCCTGTTCAGTGCATCAGTCATGCACTAGTGTAATCTCTTGGTCAAGACAAGCCAATCTGAGCCTTACACTTCAACCTTTCACGATGAATTGTTCATTTCCATCTAGGTCGTGAACCGCGTACTTTTAGTTACAAGGGACTGTTAATTTAATCTTCTGTGATCTGGTATGACTAAATTAACTACAATGTAACACGTACTGTTTATTGAACAATTATGCAATAAATATATGTAACATTCAATGATATTTAAAGCACCAGTGATAAATAATTTTAATTCAGTAAATAAGACAGAAAATTCAGTTTGGTTATACAAAGTAAAAGCATACTTTCCAGTATAACCCCAACAATCTCCCACTCATACTCAAAGTCTGCTTTTAAGTATACTACAACACATCTCGTGTAGTTCCTAATACGCGACATCTAATGTCACCTACACGAACCTAATAATATCTCCCACTTATACTCAAAGTAGATTGGCAACGGTCTTGACACCCATTCCTTCCACATGTCTCTCGAATGTATTCTGAGGCAGACCCTTTGTGAATGGATCTGCTAGTTTGTCTTCTGACGCAATTTTTGCCACCTCTATATTTCCTCTCTTAACGATTTCTCGTATAAGATGGTATTTCCTTTCAATGTGTTTGCTGGCCTTGTGGGCTCTTGGTTCCCTTGAATTTGCAACTGCTCCGGCATTATCACAGTAAATAGTGATTGTGCTGGGCAAATTCAGAACTACATCCAAGTCCACTAGGAAGTTCTTGAGCCAAACCGCTTCTTTCGCCGCCTCGCAAGCAGCTATTTATTCGGCTTCCATGGTAGAATCGGCGATGCATTTCTGCTTAACGCTTCTCCATGTCATGGCTCCTCCCCCCATGCAAAACACACTACCGAAGGTAGATTTTCTGGAGTCTAAGTCTGATTGGAAATTCGAGTTCGTGTAACCGATGGGGATTAGACTATCTGACTGATAAATTAACATTCTATCCCGAGTTCTTTTCAGATACTTCAGAATGTTTTTAACTGTCGTCCAATGCTCTTTTCCCGAGTTACTTTGATATCTGGCCACCATGCCAACGACAAAGTAGATATCTGGTCTCGTGCACAGCATTGCATACATAATGCTTCTGACAGCCGAAGCATAAGGAATGCCCTTCATGTCATCTATCTATTTTTGTGTCTTAGGTCACATCTCCTTGGATAGATGGATTCCATGTCTGAAAGGTACGAAGCCTTTCTTGGAATCCTGCATGCTGAATCGCTTCAAGACAGTGTCTATATATGAAGCTTACGATAAGCTTATCATCATTTTCTTGCGATCTCGAGTGATCTTGATCCCAAGGACGTGCCCGGCTTCCCCTAAGTCCTTCATATCAAACTATTTTGAAAGCCATGCCCTTACGTCTGACAATACCTTTACATCGTCTCCGATGAGCAGAATATCGTCTACGTATAGTACTAAGAATACCAATGCAGTTCCGACACGCTTCTTGTAAACACAACTTTCGTATTCATTTTGATCAAACCCATAAGACTTTATTACATGATCAAAACATTGGTTCCAAGCTCTGGATGCTTGTTTGAGTCCGTAAATAGACTTCTTGAGCTTACAAACTAGGTGTTCTTGGCCTTTTTCAATGAAGCCTTGGATATAGATTTCTTCTTCAAGACTTCCGTTAAGGAAAGCCGTCTTGACATCCATTTGCCAGATTTCATAGTCGAGATGCGCAGCAGTCGACAAGAGAATTCAGATGGACTTGAGCATTGCTACAGGTGAGAAGGTTTTCTCATAGTCGATCCCTTCTTTCTGAGTATAACCTTTTGCCACAAGCCTTGCCTTGAAGGTTTCCACCTTCCCGTCCGGTCCTCTTTTCCTCTTGTATACCCACTTGCAGCCAATGGGTTTGACCCCATTGAGTGGTTCGACTAGCTCCCACACTCTGTTATGATCCATATAACCCATTTCGGCTTTTATTGCTGTTTGCCAAGAAACCGTATCCTTGTCTTAGATTGCCTCGTCGTAAGTCCATGGGTCTGATTCATCTTGACCGGGGACTAAGTCCGAGGACTCTCCTATCCCCATGAATCTCTCGGATTATCTCACAACCCTCCCACTACGTCGAGGTTCCGGTTGTGTAAGTGTGTCATTTGATATGTCATCTTGTACAGTTGGCACTGAGGTGAGCCCTCTAAGCTCAGTTAAGGTAATCTCACTTCTGGGCTTTCTTTCGTTCATATAGTCTTCTTCCAAAAATCTAAAGTGGGTGCTTATTACCACCTTTTGATCTTCGGGACCATAGAACTTACACCCTTTTGTTCCCTCGGGGTATCCTATAAACAACCTTAATTCTAATTGTGGATCCAATTTTCCGACTTCCTTGTCCAACACGTAGGCCTGACACCCCCAAATTCTCATGTGTCTTAAACTGGGCTTGCGCCCGGTCCACAATTCTTTGGGAGTTTTTGTAACCGACTTTGATGGCACCAAGTTCAGAATATAAGCCGCTGTTTCCAAGGCGTGACCCCAGAACGACTTGGGTAGATCCGTATAACTCATCATTGATCTAACCATTTCTAAAAGAGTTCTATTTCTTCGCTCTGCAACCCCGTTTTGTTGAGGGGTTCCGGGTGCAGTTAGCTGGGATACAATCCCTTCATCTGACAAGTAGTTCAAAAATTCATCACTGAGGTACTCGCCTCCACGATCAGATCGTAGAGACTTGATACGTTTTTCCCTATGATTCTCTGCTTGAGCCGTAAATTCTTTGAATTTGTCAAAGGTCTCAGATTTATGCTTCATAAGGAAAATATAGTCGTACCTTGAGTAATCATCAATGAAGGTGACGAAATACTCATAACCTCCTCTTGCTTTGATTGACATTGGACCACATACATCCGTGTGAAAGATTTCTAACACTTATTTGGCTTTATTCCCCTTGGCTCTGAATGCCCTCTTGGTCATTTTACCCTCCAAGCAAGATTCGCAAGGTGGGATTGGTTCAACCCGGAGAGACTCCAATGAACCATCTTCTACCAACCTTTGAATCCTTTTTGGATTAATATGTCCCAATCTAAGATGCCATAGAAGTGTCTCGTTCACGTCTGATGAATGTTTTCTTTTATCGGAAACAGTTGATGTGTTATAGGATGCATTTCGTGAGTGGTGTGCACAGTTAATTGTATAGAGATTATTCAACAACGTTCCATGACAGATAAATTTATCATAAAGAGAAATGGTAACAACTTTATCAAAAGTAACCGAATATCCATCAAGGTAAAGTTTAGAAACCAAAATTAAATTCTTTCTAAAAGTAGGAACGTAAAGAACATCTCATAAAATTAAAACTTTATCTTCAAAAGACAGGTGCATTTCTCCCACTGCTTTAGCTGCCACTCTCGTAGCATCGCCCAGTGTGATGAGGATCTCACTCCCACTAAGTTGTCGGGTCCACTTGAACCCCTGTAAAGTGAAACAAACATGATCAGTGGATCCCATATCCACCACCCAAAAATGGGAGGCATACGCCGCTAAACAGGTTTCAACAACTAGTGCGTGAGAATTACCTTTCTTTCCATTCCTTTTGGGTTTGGAACAGGCTGACCTCCAATGTCCCTTTTCACCACAGTTGAAGCACTTCCCCTTAGCTGGTTTACTCACTCATCCACCTCCCTTCACATTTTCTTTGCCATTGGCAACACTTGAGTTCACTTGCTTGTGGCCTTTGTCCTTCTTCTTTCTCTTACCACCCTTTGGCCTAGAAGAAGAAGAAAGGTCCATTTGTCACCAAGGCTTGGCTCTTTTGCCCCAGTATTGCCTCTGCCGAGACTAAAGCTTGCAACAGGTCAGGCATAGAGAACTTCTGATTGTTCATTTGGTAGTTCAGCCTGAACTGTTCAAAACTTTTCGGTAGAGAATAGAGCACGAAATCGATTTGAGTCTCGATATCGTATTCAGCGCCAAGTACAAGCTTGTTGAGGTGAGCCATCATCTGGAGAATGTGCTCCCCTACGGGTGTTCCCTGTTGGGATTATACTGAAAAGTATGCTTTTACTTTGTATAATCGAAACTAAATTTTCAAACTTATCTACTGAAATAAATTGTTTATCACTGATGCTTTAAATATGATTGAATGTTATATATATTTACTGCATAACTGTTCAATAATTCGTACGTGTTACACTGTAGTTAATTTAGTGATACCCGATCACATAAGATTAAATTAACGGTCCCCTTGTAACTAAAAAGTACGCCATTCACGACCAGATGGAAATGAACAACCATCGCGAAAGGTTGAGGTGTAAGGCTCGAGATTGGTTTGTCTTGACCAAGAGATTACACTAGTGCATGACCGATCTATTTGAATAGGACCTCTGAGGAGGATAAATTCTTGAATCGAACAAGGAAGAATTAGACCTCGATGGTTCGTTGTTTCTTAACCTTCGTCCCTTAAATAGGATCACGTGGGATTGGTAACTATTGCTTTGACTTATCATGGGTAGCGAATCAGAGAGAGATTCAATACTTTTTATCTTGGGCAATATTATTGGTCACATGTGATTGCTAAGATTTAATACGAAGAATCGTGTGCAAGTACGCTTGCTTGATTTGCCCCTTGGGAGGTTCATAAGTTTTATCATACCAAATCTTGCAAGTGGAATTAGTTTCCGATGGATAATAATGTTGAACCGTTCCTCTAACCAAGGACAAAAGATATTAATTAACGGAAAGCTATTTCAGTGGCTTGAATTAATTAATGGGCTAGATAATCTTAAACACGGGAAATAATGACCGGGAGCCATATTGGCTGTAATATGGGTTAAGATGGATAGTGCAATATTAATTATGTAGTGGGATTAATTAATATTTATGGGCTTGAATTATATTGTGGCTCAATATTAGATATTCAAGATCCATTAGAAGGTCCAATCTTAATTCTCCTAAAGGCCCCCTGAGTAGTCCAACATATAGTCCAATAACTGAAAAGGTGATTAAAATAAAATAAATATTGTTGCTTGATATTTCCTCTATTTTTTTTGAAATTTATGGATAAAAGAGGGAGAAAGATTTTCTTTGAATTTTGTTATGGAATGAAGATATGTATTCTTGGAATACAAGATTATCTCATTAAATTCAAGAAATCTCCCACTTGATTATCTATATGCATATTTCAAATTTTTTGAATATTATGGGCAAGAAAGATTTTCTTGATTTTCTTGAAAAGATATTATGGAAGATATGTATTTCTTGAAATACAAGAATATCTCATAAATTCAAGAAGATCCAAATCTTGGATTCTTGTGCCAAAATTTTCGAAAATTATGTCCATAATAGAGGAGGTGGAGTTTTGTGGAATATTTTAATTATGGGAAAAAGAATATATGGGATATATTCAAGATTTCTTGGTGACCAAGAAAAGTCTTTTCCCACATTGAAAAATCACATAATTTTCGTCCACCCTCCCTCCTATAAATAGGGGATGATTAGTTCATTCCCAAGTACAATTCCATGTGCTGGAAATATTAGCAAATCCACATAAGTGGTGCAACAAAGTTTATTTTTCCTTTTGTTAATTGTTCGCGAGTATCCTTCCACCGGATTGTCGAGCAAGGGCTAAGGGAATACTTGGGAAGTCCTTTTGGTTAGTCCGTCCGACCAAAGCCATTTGCCATCCCGAGAATACGTTCACGTAAACCCGTAGATTCCGATCGAGGTTTTACGTGGCTTTTTATATGCATGATTTGTTGTTGCAATTATTATTTGAATTAATATAGGATTAATTCATGCTAGTAATAATTAATGAATTAAATTTGCATTTAAATATTCACCCCGAATAGATCTGTGCAACTCATTCCCCAACATTCCCTCCACCATTTTCATAGAGAGCAAGTCCCTCATGGTGATCTGACGAGCCACACGGTTCTGATGTTGAAACATCGCTTTAAGACTAGTCATGATGTCTGCAGCGGTCTCAACATTTTGGTGTTGGTGTTGCAACACATCTGACATTGAAGCCAAGATGGTACACTTTGCCATTTCGTTGGAATGCTCCCAGTCAGCATACTCTTTCTTAACCGCTTTAGTTGACTCATCATTTGGCTTTTCAGGTTTAGGTGTAGTGAGAACCCCGTTATGGCTTTGTGCAGTGAGGACAATAGTAAGTTTACGATTCCAATAAATGAAGTTTTCACCAGTAAGCAAATTGTCTTTAAGTATATTGAACAGTGGATTAAAAGGTTGCGAATAGATCTGTGCAACTCATTCCCCAAATAGATTAATGATTAATGCTAGTAATAATTAATGAATTAAATTTGTATTTAAATATTCACCCCGAATAGATCTGTGCAACTCATTCCCCAACAAACCGTATCGAGCCATTTTAAGACTCTCAATTTTTTAAATTGTAATTTAATTCATGGACATTAAATTTGAAATTGGATAGTAGAACTGCTTTTGATACATTTTTGCGGTATCCAATTGTCATGGATTTTAATGTTTTATTTTGCATGCATATAAACTGTGGTTTTTTAATTCGATTCGTTCGGATTTGTTTTGCCTCGTGAGAAAATCCACGAGTAGACTAGGATTTGTTTGATTTGATCAATGTAATAGACTAGTCTAGATCTAGGTTTATTTATTTTTGTAAATAAATTGTAACCGGATCGGAACGAAGAGACGAAGAATTAAAGGACGAAAAAACCAGCATAGGGCTTTGGCGCGTAGGTTGGCATCGTTTGGGGCGCAGGGCGAGGGTCGCGGCAGCCGAAAGGCGAGGAGATGAAGGCGCAAGACAAGACGGCGTGCGCGCTTCCAAAGCCGAAAGTGGACGGGCGGATGGATGGATGGTATACAGATCAAGGCACATGGAGACGCGGGCGGTTATGGACGCGGGCGAGGCGGAGAAAGCGAAGGCGATGCAAGGATCTTGGGATGGACTCGCGCTGTCGCCCCTCTACCGAGATCTGCACGACGCCGCCGACACGCCGAGGCGTGTGAGGAGCTCGAGGCAATCGGCGGGGACGGAGGTGCCGAGGATGCCTTTTTGCCCCAGCAAGTGGCGTGGGATGCGGGCGCAGCATCCGTCCGCGAAGCCTGGGCCTTGGCGTGGCGGTTCAAGACGAAGTATTTTCCGAGATGAACGAGTGGGAGAAATTCGAGACGTGTTTCTTCAAGATCAAGCCAAGAAAAAATCAAACCATGACAATTGGATAATTTGTGCCCAATATGTTTATTTTTTTTTTTTTTGCTTGATTTATTTGTGCTATCTTATGCTTTATTTAATTTGTTTAAATGTGTTTGCATGAGGGTTGCCAAATTGAAAAATCTCAACTTCAAAATTACTAAGTATGTTTTAAATAATTAATTGACAATTTTATTCCGGATAATAAAATTGAATTAATTTTGACCTCCATGATTTATTTATTTTTGAATTCTTTTGGAGAAATTCCCCCAACGGGACGGTCAAAAAGATAGGTTTCACATGAATGAATTCCAAACGGATGATTGTGGGTTATTACTAGCGCTGACGATATAACCTCCCCAACGAGGCTCGATCAAAGAAATAAATAGTAATCTGTATTTAATCATGGTTATTACTTAGGTATAAAATTGATATGAATATACTTCTCCTAAGTCCCTGTCAATTTTATATTGGTCAAGTGGGAGCCAACTATTAATCTGGATATTAAGGGTTTGTAACTGTTCTTGTTTGTAACCCGCTTGAATGTGTTTAAATAATGACCCACCCAACGTGGCTTATTTAAACTATTTTTGAGATGTTGGTCGATGCATTGTTCATATTTTTTTTTGAGATTTTAAATATGATGGCATGTGATCGAATCTTGTGATATGCTTGTGCTATTGCATATAGTTGTTTATTTCGATCAAAGATGTGATTTACCTTTTAATCCTTTGTTATTATATTTTAAAGTCAAATACAATATGTATGGAAACTATATTGATTGGAAAATTATAATTGTCCTAACTGCACAAAAGCACAAGTGGATTTTGACACACAAAAATCAGATGAGCCAACTGACGAGTCAAAACATGCAGGACTCGTCAGATCACCTTGCGAGAGATGTTGTCGCTGAAATGGTGGAGGAAAAACCCGTAAGGGATTACGTCCTCAAAATAGATGGCCCATCTGAACAAACTTGAGATTCTGAGTGCAGATTATGATCTGGAGACTCAGATGAATTTGGTACTTCACTCTCTGCCCAAAAAGTTTTTGAGCATTTTGGCCTCGCTAGCTAATTTGTTGCAAGCTTTTGGTCTCGGCAGAAATGATGAAGAAGCACCAAACTCAAGCTTTGACGGCAAGTGGTCCGTCTTCATTTTCTAGGCCAAGGGTAGGCAAGATAAAGAAGAGGACCAAAGGCCATAAGCAATAAAACTCAACTGTTGCCAAGGGCAATGGTAAGATGAGGAATGCTTGTTGTGTCAAGGAAAATCCAAAGAGGAAGTGCTTAAGCTGCGGTGAGAGAGGACAATGGAGGTCTCGGTTGTTCCAACCCCAAAAGGGACGGAAAGAAAGGTAATTCTCATACACTAGTTGTTGAAACTTGTTTAGCGGGCGATACTTTCTCATTCGTGGGTGGTTGATGAGATCCACTAATCATGTTGGTTTCACGGATTCTAAATGATCCGGCAACATAGTGGGAGTGAGATCCTCATCACACTGGGTAACGTTACGAAAGTAGAAGACATTGCAATGCTACGTAAGTGGCAGATATTGCAATGCTACGGTAGTAACGATTATTGCAATACTACGCAAGTAGCAGACATTGCAATGCTACATGAGTAGCAGTTAAAGCAGTGGGAGAAGTGCACCTATCTTTTGAAGATAAAGTTTTTTGAGATTATCTTTGTGTTCCCAGTTTTAGAAAGAATTCACTTCCAGTTTCTAAAATTCGATTAAAGGACACTAAGTTTCTTCTAATAAGAATGACATCATTTTTGAAATGATGAGTGTATCTATTACGGGACATTGATGGAAAATCTCTATACAATTAACTGTGCACACCACTCAGAAAATGTATCCTATAACACATCAACTGTTTCCGAAAAAAAAACGTTCATCAGATGTGAACGAGACACTTCTTTGGCATCTAATATTAGGTCATATAAATCCAAAGAGGATCCAAAGGTTGGTAAAAGATGGTTCACTGGAGCGTCTCCAAGTTGAATCGATTCCAACCTGTGAATCATGTTTGGAGGGTAATATGACCAAGAGGGCATTTGGAGCCAAGGGGAATAGGGCCAAAGAAGTGTTAGAGATCGTTCACACAGATGTATGTAGTCCAATGTCAACCAAAGCAAGAGGAGGTTATGAGTAATTTTATTGATGATTACTCAAGGTACATTTTCCTTATGAAGCATGAATCTGAGACCTTTGAGAAATTCTAAGAATTTAAGGCTCAAACAGAGAATCATATGGAAAAACGTATCAAGTCTCGACGATCTGATCGTGGAGGGGAATACCTCAGCGATGAGTTTTTGGACTACTTATCTGATGAAGGGATTGTATCCCAGCTCACTGCACCCGGAACCCCTCAACAAAACGGGGTTTGCAGAGCAAAGCAACAAAATTCTTTTGGAAATGGTTAGATCAATGATGAGTTATACGGATCTTCCCGAGTCGTTCTGGGGTCATGCCTTGGAAAACAGCGACTTACATTCTGAACTTGGTGCTATCCAAATCAGTTCCCAGGACCCCAAAGAATTGTGGACCGGGCGCAAGTCTAGTATGAGACACATGAGAACTTTGGGGTATCCGGCCTACGTGTTGGACAAGGAAACCGGTAAATTGGATCCTCGATCAGAATTAAGGATGTTTTGTAGGATACCCCGAGGGAACAAAAGGGTGAATGTTCTATAGTTCCGAAGATCAAAAGGTGGACATCCGCACCCACTTTAGATTTTGGAAGAAAACTATAGAACCAAAGAAAACCCAGAAGTGAGATTACCTTAAATGAGCTTAGAGGGCAAACCTCAGTGCCAACTGTACTAGATGATATACCAAACGATACGTTTTTACAACCGGAGCCTCGTTATAGTGGGAGGGTTGTTTGACAGCCCAAGAGATTAATGGGAATAGGAGAGTCCTCGGACTTGATTCCAGGAATCAGACCCATGGACATATGACGAGGCACTCTAAGATATGGATGCAAATTCTTGGCAAACAACAAATGAAAGCCGATATGGGTTCTATGTTTCATAATAGAGTGTGGGAGATAGTCGAACCAGTTAATGGGGTCAAACCCATTGGATGCAAGTGGGTATATAAGAGGAAAAGAGGACCGGACGGGAAGGTTGAAACCTTTAAAACAAGACTAATGGCGAAAGATTATACTCAGAAAGAAAGGGATCGATTATGAGGAAACTTTTTTCGCCCGTAGCCATGCTTAAGTCCATCCGTATTCTCTTATCGATTGCTGCGCACTTCGACCTTGAAATCTGGCAAATAGATGTCAAGAAAGCTTTCCTTAACAGAAGTCTTGATAAAGAGATCTATGTGCAACAACATCAAGGTTTCATTGAAACAGGCCAAGAACACCTAGTTTGTAAGCTCAAGAGGTCCATTTACGGACTCAAACAGGCATCCAGAGCTTGGAACCAAAGTTTTGATCATGTAATAAAGTCTTATGGGTTTGATCAAAACAAGTTTGAAAGTTGTGTGTATAAAAAGCGTTTCGGAACTGCATTGGTATTCTTAGTACTATACGTAGATAACATTGTGATCATCAGAAACGATGTGAAGGTGTTATCAGACGTAAGGGCATGGCTTTCAAAACAGTTTGATATGAAAGAATTAGGGAAAGCCGGACACATCCTTGGGATCAAGATCACTCGAGATCGCAAGAAAAGGATGATCGGGTTATCGCAAGTTTCATACATAGACACTGTCTTGAAATGCTTCAGCATGCAAGATTCCAAGAAAGGATTCGTACCTTTCAGACTTGGAATCCATCTATCCAAGAAAATGTCCCCTAAGACGCAAAAGGAGATAGATGACATGAAAGGTATTCCTTGTGCTTTTCTACCGCCGGAAACCTTTGTATGCATTCTTTGTATGTACGAGACCGGATATCTGCTTTGCCGTAGGCATGATATCGAGATATCAAAGTAACCCAGGGAAAGCGCATTGGACGACAATTAAAAACATTCTGAAGCATCTGAAAAGAACTCAGGATAGAATGTTGATTTATCAGTCAGATACTCCAATCCCCATCGGCTACACGGACTCTGATTTCCAATTAAATTTAGATTCTAGAAATTATCTGCCTCAGTTAGTGTGTTTCCATTTGGGAAGTGTAGCTATCCAATGGACGAGTGTGAAGCAGAAATGCATCACTGACTCAACCATGGAAGTCGAGTAAGTAGCTGCTTGTGAAGCAGTGAAAGAACCGATTGGGCTCTAGATCTTCTTAGTGGACTTGGATGGTGTTACAATTTGTCAGCAATATCTGCTAGGGGCGGTTGCAAATTCAAGAGAACCAAGAGTCCACGAGTCAAACAAACACATTAAAGGAAAGACATCTTATACGAGAAATCGTTAAGAGAGGAGATATAGATGTGGCAAAGATAGCGTCTATGTTGGGGAATGAGTTGCACAGATCTATTCGGGGTGAATATTTAAATACAAATTTAATTCATTAATTATTACTAGCATGAATTAATCCTATATTAATTCAAATAATAATTGCAACAACATATCATGCATATAAAAATCACGTAAAACCTACGCATGCGGAATCTACGGGTTTACGTGAGCGTACCCTCTCGGGATGGCGGTGTCTTGGTTGGGCGGACTAACCAAAAGGAAAAAGTATTCCCTTAGCCCTTGCTCGACAATCCGGTGGAAGGATACTTTCATGAACAATTAACAAAAGGAAAAAAATAAACTTTGTTGCACCAACATGTGGATTTGCTAATATTTCGGCACATGGAATTGTACTTGGGAATGAACTAATCATCCCCTATATATAGGAGGGAGGGTGAACGAAATTTGTGTGTTTTTCAATGTGGGAAAAAAAGACTTTTCTTGGTCACCAAGAAATCTTGAATATATCCCATATATTCTTTTTTCCCATAATTAAAATATTCACAAAAATCCATCTCCTCTATTTTATGGAATTTTCAAAAATATTAGTGTGCAATAATCGAACTAAATTTTCAATCTTCTTTAATTTAAATAAATTGTTTGTATTTTTAAATATACATATCTGTTATAAATATTTTTCAATAACTGCTCAAAATCTTTCTTTACATCATATTTTAATTTTTTGAAAATCTCACTAAGAATAAAATTGGGAGATTTCTTGAATTAAAAGAGATAATCTTGTATTCCAGATGGAAATGAATCTTCAACCATAACAAAATTGAAAATCTTCTTCCCCCTTTTATTCATAATTTTGAAAAAAATTGACCAAGAGATTACACAATATTTATTTTATTTTAATCACATTTTCGGTTATTGGACTATATATTTGAGGATCGGGGGCCTTTAGGAGAAGGAAGATTGGACCTTCTAATGGATCTTGAATATCTAATATTGAGCCTTAAATAGATTCAAGCCCATAAATATTAATTAATTGCTTTGACTTATCATGGGTATCCATCTTAACCGAGAGAGAGATTCAATACTTTTTATGGGGCAATCATTATTTGGTGTTTGTGATTATAAGATTTAATTAACGAAGAAATCTTTGAAATAGCACGCGTTAATTAATATCTTTTTGTCTTGGGAGGTTCATAAGTTTTTCATACCAAATTATCCAAGTGGAATTAATTCCCGCTTGGAGATTAATAATGATGAAAACTTATGAAGGACAAAAGATATTAATTAACGGAAAGCTATTTTCAAACGATTCTTGAATTAATTAATCTTAGATAATCTTAAACGGAAATAATGACCCCAAGATAAAATATTGAATCTCTCTAATATGGGTTAAGATGGGATAAGCAATATTAATTACCAATGGGATTAATTAATATTTATGGGCTTGAATTAAATAACGTGGCTCAATATTAGATATTCAAGATTCATTAGAAGGTCCAATTTAATCCTCCTAAAGGCCCCCCGAGTAGTCGGTCAAACTATATAATCCAATGGTCAAAAAGGTGATTAAAATAAAATAAATATTGTTGGTTGATATTTCCATCTATTTTTTTGAAATTTATGGATAAAAGAGGGAGAAAGATTTTTTTGAATTTTGTTATGGAATGAAGATATGTATTCTGGAATACAAGATTATCTCATTAAATTCAAGAAATATAACACTTGATTATCTATAAGCATATTTCAAAATTTTTTGAATATTATGGGCAAGAAAGATTTTTTGATTTTCAAAAAGATATTATGGAAGATATGTATTTTTGAAATACAAGAATATCTCATAAATTCAAGAAGATCCAAATTTGGATTCTTGTGCCAAAATTTCGAAAAATTATGTCCATAATAGAGGAGGTGGAATTTTGTGGAATATTTTAATTAGTGGGAAAAAGAATATAGGGGATATATTCAAGATTTCTTGGTGACCAAGAAAAGTCTTTTTCCCACATTGAAAAATCACATAATTTTGGCCCACCCTCCCTCCTATAAATTGGGGATGATTAGTTCATTCCCAAGTACAATTCCATGTTTGGAAATATTAGCAAATCCACATGTTGGTGCAACAAAGTTTATTTTTCCTTTTGTTAATTGTTCATGAAAGTATCCTTCCACCGGATTGTCGAGCAAGGGCTAAGGGAATACTTGGGAAGTCCTTTTGGTTAGTCCGTCCGACCAAAGCCACCGCCATCCCGAGAGGTACGCTCACGTAAACCCGTAGATTCCGTGATGAGGTTTTACGTGGCTTTTTATATGCATGATTTGTTGTTGCATTATTATTTGAATTAATATAGATTAATTCATGCTAGTAATAATTAATGAATTAAATTTGCATTTAAATATTCACCTTAATAGATCTGTGCAACTCATTCCCCAACATTCCCTCCACCATTTTCATAGAGAGCAAGTCCCTCATGGTGATCTGACGAGCCACACGGTTCTGATGTTGAAACATCGCTTTAAGACTAGTCATGATGTCTGCAGTGGTCTCAACGTTTTGGTGTTGGTGTTGCAACATATCTGACATTGAAGCCAAGATGGTACACTTTGCCATTTCGTTGGAACGCTCCCAGTCAGCATACTCTTTCTTAACCGCTTTAGTTGACTCATCATTTGGCTTTTCAGGTTTAGGTGTAGTGAGAACCCCGTTATGGCTTTGTGCAGTGAGAACAATAGTAAGTTTACGATTCCAATAAACGAAGTTTTCACCAGTAAGCAAATTGTCTTTAAGTATATTGAACAGTGGATTAAAAGGTTGCGACATGCTGAACTGAAATAAATAACAATTTGTATAAGCACAAATATATCACAAAATTCGATCACATGCATCATATTAAAATCTCAAAAAAATATGAACATGCATCAGCCAACATCTCAAAATAGTTTAAATAAGTCACGTGGGGTGGGTCATTATTTCAACACATTCAAGCAGGTTACAAACAAGAAACAATGATAAACCTTTAATATTCAGATTAATAGTTGGCTCCCACTTGACCAATATAAAATTGACAGGGACTTCGGGGAAGTATATGCATATCAATTGTATACCTAAGTAATAACCATGATTAAATACAGAATTATTACTTCCCTTTGAACGAGCCTCGTGGGGAGGGTCATCGTCGCCACTAATAATAACCCACAATCATCCATTCGGAATTTATTCATCTGAAATCCATCTTTTGGCCATCCCGTGGGGGGAATTTATCCAAAAGAATCCACAAATAAATAAATCATGGATGTCAAAATTAATTCAATTTTATTATCCGGAATAAAATTATCAATTAATTATTTAAACATATTTAGTAATTTTTGAAGGTGAGATTTTTCATTGGGCAATTCTCATGCAAACACATTTAAACAAATTAAATAAAGCACAAGAAATCACAACAATAAATCAAGCAAAGCAGAAAAAATAAACCTATTGGGCACAAATTATCCAATTGTCATGGTTTGATTTTTCTTGGCTTGATTTTGAAGAAACACCGTCTTGAATTTCTCCCACTCGATCGTCTCGAAAAGAACTCCATCTCGAAACGCCACACCAAGTAGCTCGCGGATGCCGCTCGCGTCCGTAGGCCGCATAGTTGGCGGCCGCGCCGTCTTTGCCTTAGCCGCGCGCAGTCACCGGAATTTCGGTGCCCTCATGGCGGCCTCATTCTGTTGGTGATAGGCGTTACTGCCTTCGTGCGCGGATCTCGGCGGTGCCTCCTTGCGCCGCGTCGCTTCGCGCTGTCGCATAATATACGCACTCGACCCTATGCCGGTTAGGATGCGTTAGCGTCGCGCGCAATTCTTGATTTCTCGCGCCTTTTTATGCGGAGTTAGGATTTTTTAACGTCAGGATTTATAATTTATTTGCAAAAATAAATAAACCTGAATCAAACTAGTCTATTATATTGAGCGAATCAAATAAATCCTAATATACTCGTGGATTTTCTCACGAGGCAAAAACGAATTCGAAGCTAATCAATTAAAAACCACAATTTATATGCATGCATAAATAAACACATTAAATTCCATGACAATTGGATACCTGCAAAAAAAAGATCTAGCAATTCTACTATCCAATTTCAAATTTAATGAAAATGAATTAAATTACAATTTAAAATTCAAAGCCTGAAACCGAGGCTCTGATACCAGTTGTTGGGGAATTAATTGCCCGGATCTATTCGGGTTGAATATTTAAATACAAATTTAATTCTAACAATTATTACTAGCATGAATTAATCCTATATTAATTCAAATAATAATTCAACAACCAATCATGCATACAAATAGTTCATGTAAATCCTACGCATGCGGAATTACTACGGGTTTACGTAAACTAACCTCTCGGAGTGACAACCGTTGAGAAGATGGATCCCGTTCACATGAACAAACCAAAAGGTCTTCTCAAGTATTCCCCTGTCCTTGTTCAACAATCCGGTGGTAGGAACTCGCGAACAATTTAACAAAAGGAAAAAATAAAATTATGTTGCACCACCTTTGTGGATTTCTAATTTTTCCAACACATGGAATTGCACTTGGGGATGAAAAATTCATCCTCTATTTATAATACTAGGTGGTGGAAGATTTCTACCCTAGGAATAAGATGGGAAATTTTTTCTCTTGATCTCCAAGAAATCTTGAATATATCCAATATATTCTTTTCTCCATAATTAAAATATTCCATAAAAATCCCACCTCCTTATATTAAGGGGTTTTCGAAAATTTCCCAATAAATAGGGAAGAAATAGGATCTTCGACTTTTCTTGAATTAATGGGATAATCTTGTATTTCAAGAACACATATTCCATAAAATCTTTCCAAGAAAATCAAGAAAATCTTTTCTCTTTCTTCCTTTATTATTTTTGAAAACTTTTTGAAAAATAGGCAACATTAATTTATTTTATTTTAAACACTTTTTCCAGTTATTGGACATTATGTTTGGGCTACTTGAGGGGCCTTTAGGAGAATTAAGATTGGACCTTCTAATGGACTTTGAATATCTAATATTGAGCCACAATATTTTTCAAGCCCATAAATATTAATTAATCTCGCTACATAATTAATATTGCACTATCCATCTTAACCCATATTACTGTTAATAAGACTCCCGGTTATTATTTCCCGTGTTTAAGATTATCTAGCCCATTAATTAATTCAAGCCACTGAAATAACTTTCTATTAATTAATATCTTTTGTCCTTGGTCAAGGAACGGTTCAACATTATTATCCATACCGGAAACAAATTCCACTTGCAAGATTTGGTATGGTAAATCTTATGAACCTCCCAAGGGGGCAAATCAAACGAGCGTACTCGCACACGATTCTTCGTATTAAATCTTAGCAATCACATGTGACCAGTAATATTGCCCAAGATATAAAGTATTGAATCTCATTGATTCTCTACCCGTCATAAGTCAAAGCAATAATCACTAACTACACACAATCCTATTTAAGGGACGAAGATTAAAAAATAACGAACCACTGAGGTCTAATTCTTCCTGGTTCAGTGCTGAAGAATTTGTCCTCCTGTAGGTCCTGTTCAGTGCATCAGTCATGCACTAGTGTAATCTCTTGGTCAAGACAAGCCAATCTGAGCCTTACACTTCAACCTTTCACGATGGATTGTTCATTTCCATCTAGGCCGTGAACAGCGTACTTTTAGTTACAACGGACTGTTAATTTAATCTTATGTAATCTGGTATCACTAAATTAACCACAACGTAACACGTACTGTTTATTGAACAATTATGCAATAAATATATGTAATATTCAATGATATTTAAAGCATCAGTGATAAATAATATATTTCAGTAAATAAGACAGAAAATTCAGCTTGGTTATACAAAGTAAAAGCATACTTTCCTGTATAACCCCAACAACTTTGTAGTTTTGTACTTTGCTATTTGCATCAGTCTCTCGCTTAAGACTCGTTTGCAACATATGGGTCTAACCCCTTTAGGCAACTCAACCAATTCCCAGACTTGATTGGTGTACATCGAGTCCTTCTCGGATTTCATGGCTTCAAGCCAATTCTCTAAATCAATATTTGATATTGCTTCAGAGTAAGTATTAGGATCGTCTTTATCTGGTATGTCCACATTATCGAGTTTCTCCAAGAGGTAATCGTATCTAATGGGCGGATTACGATTCCTAATTGACTTATAGAGCTGTGGTTGTGCATGCTGTACATTCTGATCATGAAAATTTTGTGGTGCATCAATTTCATCAATGTCCGGAGAGTCCTCACGAGCTACACTTTCAGATGCCTCTTGGGAGGGAGTTTGAACTATGTTGTTCTCATTCAGCCCACTTGGAGGTTCTTGCACAGGCAAGCCAACTCCAATTACGCTCCCACTGGCTGAAAGACGATCACCTAGTGAAAGACTCCCACCGTGAAAGTTGTTGAATGCTCCCACTGATTCCTTGTCATGTTGCTTTGACAAGATATCAGTCTCTTTGTTAATTTGTGGTTCTTGAATTTCTTCAAGTTCTATCAGCTTAAGGCCTTGTTCCTTAAAGACATAATCTTCTTCTAGGAACTTGGTCTGCCTAGAAACAATCACTGATTATTTCTCAGGTAGATAGAAGTAATATCCTTTAGTTTCCTTAGGATATCCCACAAAGTAACCCTTTTCACCTTTGGATTCCAACTTGTCGGTAAGCATCTTTTTCACAATCGCGGGGCAACCCCATGTTTTGATATGTGTAAAAGTTGGCTTCTTGCCACACCATAGTTCATATGGCCTGTGCTCAACCAATTTAGATGGAATCCTATTTAGAATGTAAATTGAGGTTTGTAACACGTATCCCCATGAGAATGTCGAAAGAGAGGAAAATTTCATCATGGACCTTACCATGTCTAACAGGGTTCGGTTTCTTCTCTCGGACACACCATTCATGTGCGGTGTTCCGGGAGGAGTCCATTGTGACTGGATTCTATGTAACTTCAAGTAATCAGTGAATTCATGGCTAAGGTATTCACCTCCTCGATCTGATCGAAGAGTCTTAATACTCTTACCAAGATATTTCTCTACTTCAGCTTTATTCTCCTTGAATTTTCTCAAAAGATTCGGACTTGTGTCTCATAAGATACACATATTCGTATCTCGAGAAATCGTCAGCAAAAGTGATGAAGTAACCGAAGTGACCCCTAGCTAGAGTGGGCAATGGTCCACAAACATCATTGTAGATCAACTCTAGAACGTCTTTGGCATGCACCCCTTTCCCAGAAAGAGTATGTTGATCATCTTGCCCATGAGATAAGATTCTCAATCTCCATAAGACTCACAGTCGAATGGGGTTAAGTAGCCTAAATTTCTTAACCTTACAATTCCTTTCTCGTTTACATGATCAAGTCCACAAGGCAAATAAGTAAGTCGGGTTTTCATGCTAACTAAGTTTGAGTCTTTTATTTTGTATATTAAGAACATCATATCCATAATGCAACAAATAGATGTTGCGAGTAATAGAAAGAACTAGATGACAATCATTAAGTTCTAATCTAAAACCAAAGGGTAAGTCTAACACATAAGTCCCCACACGTTCAGTAGCAACTCTTGCTCCATTTCCACGTGTAAGACGACTTCACCCGCCCTAACTGCCCTAAGACACATGAGCCCCTTCACATTCGTACAAATGTGAGAGCCACATCCGGTATCTAATACCAAGCAGTCAGCGCTATTAGTGGATATGTCTATCTTAATAACAAACATACATGTTCTAGTGGCAGAAGCACCTAGTGCTTCCTTTTAGCAACCAGAACCTTATAGTCCTTCTTCCAGTGCCCTCTTCTACTTATAGTAGAGGCACGCATCTTTGTCTACCCGCTCCTTCTTTTGAACACCATCTCAGTGATAGTGAACTCAAAAGTCTTGAGCACGTTGTGAAGTTCAAGCATGTTCGCATCCGTCTTATTCATATTGTAGTTCACAATGAAGCTAAAATATGAATCCAAGAGCGACTGGAGGATAACATAAATGAAAACGTTGGTCTCTTAGCTCAAAGCCTAAATTACCAAGTTTATCAATTAGGCCTATCATCTTAAGCACATGAGGTGAAATCTTCTCTCCTTTAGATAACCGTCATCTGAACAGATCTCTCATCACTTCATAAATCTCATAATGAGATTCAGAATCAAAGAGATCCTTCAGATGCTTGAGCATTTAGAAGAGACCCATTTTCTCATGTTGCCTTAAGCGATTTGGGAGTCATGCCGAGCAACATCACACACTGCGTTTGGGAAGCATACTTTTGATGCTTATTCTGAGCTGCTACGTCAAACGTAGTTGTCTCAAGAAACCAGCTGCAGGGGTAACAGGGATTGGCATGTTCAACACATACTCAATCTTTTCTTGCCTTAGCACAAAACACACATTTAGGTGCCAGTCCTGAAAATTTGGCCTAGCCAATTCGTTTGTTTCCAAAACACATCTCAATAACAGTTATACATTTCAACTAACCAAGAGAAATAAAATAAAATGGGAATTAAACACATAATTCCTATGATCAATATTCAGCAATCAAAATAAACATGCCCTTTCTTTTGTGTTTATTTTGTCTCCATTATTTTCACATATTCAACGACCTCATCGGAAGAATACGAATTTATATCTAATATAAATCATAATGGACTAGGATCCACATTCCTACTATTATAATATCTGCTTGGGCTGATTACTATAATAGCAGAACTGGTAGGTCTCCAAACCAATTGCAAAACCTGCAACTCCTAGTTGATTGAACCTAGTTCAATCGGATGCCCCTTGACTTTCATTTCCCTGCTTGGGCTGGTGAAACAAAGTCAAGTTGATTTACAACCATCAAGCGGCGACACTTCATGTCCTTATAAAAGTCCCGTTAGATGTAGATCCGAGCAAAAAACTTGGGCCTTAAATACTCATTGGAACAAAATCTCCGGTTTACTTTTAATTTTGATGGAAGGCATCGTTCAATTTAATGAAAATCATATTTTAGTGAGGAACGTTTTAAAAAAGACGGGGTATTAATTGCTTAATCGAGATCCAACATGTTAATCTACATCACATTTGAGCAATTATTGGGCGCCGCCTACCCTAACATGACATTACACAGACTAACACTTATATGGGCGCCGTCTACCCAAACAATTAATACGGTTCGATAATTATTAGGCGCCGCCTACCCAAACAATTATAACACGGACTATAAAGGCATTAACGAATTAAATAAGTTAACCAAGTGGGATTTCAATAATCATTAAATCTATTAAACGAAATTCAAAATCCAATTTTAATTTCACTTAACAAATTTCAATCAATTACTAAAAAAAAAATTTAATTAATCCTATTAACTTAATGTTGGTCCAACCAATAATCTTGTTTTAATTTCGTTTTAAAAATAAACTTTTGTTAATTTCAAAACAAATTTCAAACTTTAATTAATCTAATTAATTATAAATAAAAGTCCAACTTTTATTACCATTCCTTTTAAATTCAATCCAATTAAACTTAAAATTGATTGGTTTTATTAATTTTGCCAAGGGCTCAAGTGCAATTATCTAATACTTGCACGAAGGGGCCTATTCGAAATCCAATTTGTAAAATAGCCCCTCCCTCATCACTGCCCAAAATCCCACAACATCCAATCTGTAATTCAAGGTATCCGTCCCCTCAATTTTGAATCCAAAACCATATCAGTTGCATCAATAACATCATTTAAGCACTAATCAATCGAAATTAATCTAATTATTTCGAAAAATCAGGGTTCTCAGAATCAAAACATTGGGCTAGTTCAACAAGTGCTTCTGTATGGACGAACAAGAAGAACAAAAGAACATAGACAGCGGCGAAGAGGAGCACACGACGGCGATACAACGGCGAAGGCATACGCATCTGTGCACTGCAGCCGCGTCATCACCGCAGGGTGAATCGACGCTGCAATCGCACAAATCGGATGAGAACGCCGCCGATTCTAGTCTGGGGTTGCATCCTCGCTGCCTTACCCTGAGCGCGTGTGACCCCACCACGTTGCCCAAGGCACGCTGGTGTGTCACGATTGACGCTCGGTGTTGCGATCGAGAAGCGCCACTCCAAGAGGTAGGCCGCGAATCGAAAGGGGGCCATCGCCATCGTGAAACCTAGGTCGTGTCAACTACCGCGAATCGAGACGGGTCGAGCAGCGCCGTAAGAGGGACGGAGTGCCGCCATCGCGTGTGGGTCCGCGTGGGCGATGTGAGGCACGACTAATAGCTGCGGGTCTCCACTGCAAGCGGGCGGCGCTTAGCGAGCGAGGAGGGTTTCGAAAACCTCAAAAAAAGGAGCAGGCAACGAAATGAAGAAGTTGAGCGTACCAAGGCAAAACTAAATAAGGGGTGTTTGCTTATAAAATAAAGTACACGCCCAAAGCCAAAATCAATCACAAGGTGCGGTCAATTAATTTTGGCCGTACCAGGTTTAAAAAAAAAAAATTCTTTTAAAACATCAATTATACTATTAATCAAGAGCCTGAAGCTCTGATACCACTGTTGGAATTTAGAAGCACGTAAACACGTAATACATGCGCAGCGGAAATTAAAGTTCACCAACAATGAACAGATAATTGCATAATTAAATACGAGTAAATGTAAACAGAATTCTTACAACAATTCGTACACGGATTCTTCAACTATGGTATCCACGTAACAGTCGTTTACCAACTTGCACAGATCTGCCAGCGTTGAATCCCCGAGATGAATTTGCTAGGAAAATTCTAACTTAGAGATTTTATGGAGAAAATATGAACTCACATATTATGAATTTCCCAAGAGCTCATATATATAAGAGAGGTCTAGCTTAAATCTCAAGCTAACTTGATTGGGAAATAAAATCCCTAATCTTTATTTAAATAAATCTCTTAGATTTATTTCCCACATATAAAATCTCTACGGATTTAAATTCCATATATGACAAATCTCTACGATTTATTTCCATATATATTAAATCCTACAATAATATTCCAAATATTATTATTGAGAATTCTTATTTAAATAAATCCAATTTAATTAAATATTAATAATAATTAGTTCTAAATTAATCTATTATTAATTATTTCTCCATAAATTAAATATTAAATCTAATTTAACATTTAATCAACCAACTATAATTAGTGAACAACCATTCCTTGTTGTGTGACCCATAGGCCTTCATATATCGAGCGATTAGTCAAACTAACGGTCTTAATTGAACCCTAGACAATAAATCAGACATTCTCAATATATGAGGTACGTTGCGAGGAAATGTGCAACTACCTGTAACTGAAACATGGGCTATTACGATTTTCTCCTTTCATTCACGAATACTCGATTAAGCCTTGAACATGATGAAGTGTCTATTCAAATAACTTAATCAATTTACCTCAAATCACTAATTGATCATGTATGTCACACTTAGCCACAAAGTCTAAGTTGACGTGCATCGGCCGATGACTTTGATCAAATTATGATTAGAAGATGAATATTCTCTCTAAATCCACTTTGAGGAATGAATCATATTCTTGGCTCAACTACCACGCACATGTACTTCGTGATGAACCCAATCCAAGCCATATCTACCCATGATTATGGTGCAAGCGTCGGTCATGGTCAAAGTTCATCATCCCACACATGTCGTGCGTATTGACCTCAAGTCAAAGGAGTATCTCATCACTCCCACTAACCGAGATACCCGTAGACACATATAGTGGAAATACATCAAATGATTTTCGGATGGGTATACCAATACCCTCTAAGGGTATTTGTGCATCCATCATGAGATACCTAGTATCTCGTAGTAAGTGAGATCTTACTACACTCTCTAAGAGTATGATGCAAATCGCACACCAATCTCCATTGTATCATCAATATCCCATTCTTGATGATCCTTGATCGGGGTTATTTGAGAATCATGCTTAAGTCATCTGAGTTCTCACAACGTCAATGACAACAATGACTCATGGGAACACTTGCATGAGTAAATGCAAACAATCAAACAAGTGTATTGCCATACATTAATATTAAGTGAACTATAATATTAAATCAAACTGAATATCATAGAGTATTATGTCCTTACAATAGATTGTCTCTAGGACACTAACACTAACACTACCACCGCCACTGCCTAGGCCAAGGTCATCATCGGAAAGGTTGTCAAGGAAATAACCGTGATGGACACCCATTCGACTAGCTAGTCGGGCCGCAAGACGCCGCCACTTCCGTGTATTTTTTCTCTGAGCTCGGCCCTGAGCTCATCCCTAATCTTCTCGGTTGATACGCTAAAGCGGTTATGGCAATGTCATGGAGTCAAGTAACAGAGGTCTGAGATGAGAAGGGTTGTGTCTCCACGATCATGGCGGCAGATAACCTACCTTACCCGAGTACCTGTTGTCTGGTGGTGTTGGCCTCCTCCACATACATCTGAGTCAAATTAGGTGGAGGTGGTGGATTTGAACCTGACGGTTCACCCGTCTCGGCCTGGCTGCTGCCCCTGTCTCGCACCGTTCTCTATAATTTATTTTTTTTATTAATTATATTAATTACTGGTTTTGAACCTTTCGTTCACTTACAAAAGAGAGAAGAAGAGCGAGGGGATATATAGTCTAAAAGAAGCAAGTTCTCGAAGAAAACAGTCAAGTCACACTATTCCTCCAACTAGCAACATGAATGAATACATATACCAAGTTGGACTACAAAGAAGATCTGGGAGAAAAGATTCATTTCACCAAGTCATGCTTGTTGCTTCACGACAAAGTTGGGCAGACTTGTCTGAGATACCTGATGATCAGCAGCCGCCTAAGGGATCTTAAGGAAGCCAGTTCGTACGTCGGCACAGCAGTGGAGGTCCTTTCCACCTCATCGTAGGGGTGGCCCGAGTGCCAACGTCTCAAGGGGGTCTAGAGAGCGTCTGAGCCGTAGTTCCTATTAACAAATAAAAATATTAATATTAATTATTAACTTTTTTTAATAATTAAATAGATAAATTACTTACTTCTGCCATGTGGTGCTCCGGAATCGACCGGGATCCAGCCTTGTGCACAGCGACGCCCCCATTCCGTCCTTGCTGGCTCAAGCGATTTTCGCGATTCTTCCGGCGCATCCCCACCAGTACTCATCTACATTATTTAAAACAAATTTATAACATTTTTGACTAATAATTTAATTAACCAACAAATTTCGACAGACTCTCGACTGTATTATATAAAACCAATCAAACAATTTGACATAAATTAATTAATTAAAACAATTAATTAAATTTGTGTCTATATTTCGACAGAGTTTCGACTGTATTATTTTAAACTCATCCTAGTCAACCAACAATCTAACAATTCTAACATATATATATCACATAATAAAATAATTACATAAACATAATCTCATAATATAATATGTACGTTAAATTTACATTATCTAACCAGACTAATCTCCTAATCAACCAGACTAATCTAACATAAAATTGTTGACTAATTAATTTAACATGCATATACGTATAATTTGACTAATTAAACTAACATGCATATATAATTAATCTAACATTAATCTAATATATATATCTAACATTAATCTAGCATTAATCTAAAATAACATGCATAAAATATATATCATACGAAATTATAATTACATCGAAATTAATCTAATATATATATATATATATATATATATATATATTTCAAAGTTAATTAATATATATATATATATATATATATATATTGAAATTAATATATATTTCAAAGTTAATTAATATATATATATATATACATACACGCATTTACGTATATAAAACGAGAAAATAAACGGTTAAAAATTAAAAAAATTACCGTCAAACGGAAGAACGCAATGGTACGATGCTTTCCACATGCACCGAATGCTCATGACGACGATAACAAACGGTGTACGGTGGCAGCGGCGGAGAGTCTATTTGCGGAAAAATCGCGTCAGAGTGCAGCATGCGCAGGTTATATAATTGGATTTAGCGACGGATTAACAACATATATTTAATATCTGACCCTATCCGTCGATAGAGCCTGTTGGGAAATAAGGGGTGCCCGGATCTATTCGAGATGAATTTAAATACATATTTAAATTAATCAATTAATTACTATCATGAATTAATCCTAAATCAACTCAACATAATAATTAAGCAAGCAAATAAACAACATGCGTACACGTAATCCACGTAAATCCTAAGCATGCGGAATCTAGGAGTTACGAGATTACATACCTCTTGTAGAGACAACCGTTGAGACGATGGATCAACCCAAAGAGCCTTCCCAAATATGTCCCACGTCCACGAACGTAATCCGGTGGAAGGATTCACACGAACGATTTTAATAAAGGAGAAAAATAAAATATTTTTGTCACCACCTTTGTGGATTTCTAATATTTCCAACACATGAAATTACATTGGGGATGAAAAATCCATCCCCTATTTATAGGACAAGGGTGACCTATTTTTCCACTAGAAAAATAAGGAGGAAATTTTTTTTCTTGATCTCCAAGAAATCTTGAATATATCCCATATATTATTTTCTCCATAATTAAATTTTTCCATAAAAATCCCACGTCCCTTTATCCCATATTTTTCGAAAAATACAAGGAAAAAGGAATCAAGATTTGATTTCCTTGAATTTATGGGATAATCATGTATTCCAAGAATACTTATCATTTTCCATAAAAATCTTTTCAAGAAAATCAAGAAAATCTTTCTTCTTCTTTTCCTACAATTTTCGAAAATTACTAGGAAATATAGGCAATAATATTTTCTTCTCCTTTTCATTAATTTGGACTTTAATTTGGGCTATTTGAGGGGCCTTTAGGAGAATTAAGATTGGACCTCCAATGGGCTATGAAACTTTAATATTTAGCCAAAATATTATTCAAGCCCATTAATATTAATTTATTCCACTATAAAATTAATATTGAACTATCCATCTTAACCCATAATTACGACTTCACAATGATATGGCTCCCAGTCATTATTTCTCGTGTTTAAGATTATCTTAGTCCACTGAACAGGCTTTATATTAATTAATATCTTTGTCCTTGGAGTAAAGACAACTCAACATTATTATCCATATCGGAAATAAATTTCCACTTGCAAGATTTGGTATGATAAAGATTCTGAGCCCACTAAGGGGACAAATCAAGCAAGCCGTACTTGCATACAATTCTCCATATTAAATCTTAGCAATCGTCATGTAATCAATAATATTGCTCAAGATATAAGGTATTAAATCGCATTGATTCTCTTCCCATCATAAGTGAAAGCAATAGTTATTAATTTCACACAATCATATTTAAGGGACGGAGATTAAGAAATAACAAACCACTGAGGTCTAATTCTTGTATATTCAGTACCGAATAATTAATCTCTTGGTCAAGAAAAGTCAATCTGAGTCTTACACTTCAACCTTTCATGATGGATTGTTCATTTCCATCTGGGTTGTGAATTTGTACTTAGTCACAAGGAACTGTTAATTTGATCTTCTGTGATCTGGTATCACCAAATTAACTACAACGTAATACGTACTTATTTATTGAACAGGTTTGCAACAAATATATATAACATTCATTCATATTTAATGCAACAGTGATTAATAATTTATTTCAGTAAGTAAATAAGAAATTCAGTTTGGTTATACAAAGTAAAAAGCATACTTTTCAGTATAACCACAACAATCTCCCACTTATACTCAAAGTCTGCTTTTAAGTATACTACAGCATGTCTCGTGTTCTATATGACATCTAATGTCACTTACACGAACCTAATAATATTTCTCCCACTTATACTCAAAGCAGATTGGCAACGCTCTTGACATCCATTCCTTCCACATGTCTCTTGAATGTACTCTTAGGCATACCCTTTGTGAATGGATCTTCTAGGTTGTCTTCTGACGCAATCTTTGCCACCTCTATGTCTCCTCTCTTAACGATTTCTCGTATAAGATGGTATTTTCTTTCTATGTGTTTTCTGGCCTTGTGGGCTCTCGGTTCCCTAGAATTTGCAACTTCTCCGGCGTTATCACAGTAAACCGTGATCGTGCTGGGCAAATTCGGAACAACGTCCAAGTCCACTAGGAAGTTCTTGAGCCAAACCACTTCTTTCGCTGCTTCGCAAGTGGCTACGTATTCGGCTTCCATGGTAGAATCTGCGATGCATTTATGCTTAACGCTTCTCCATGTCATGGCTCCTCCCCCCATGCAAAACACACTACCCGAGGTTTGTTGGGGTTATACTGGAAAGTATGCTTTTACTTTGTATAACTAGACTAAATTTCGGACTTATTTGCTGAAATAAATTATTTATCACTGTTGCTTTAAATATCATTGAATATTACAAATATTTACTGCATAACTGTTCAATAATTAGTACGTGTTACATTGTAGTTAATTTAGTGATACCAGATCACAGAAGATTAAATTAACAGTCCCTTGTAACTAAAAGTACGGAATTCACAACCTAGATGGAAATGAATAATCCATCGTGAAAGGTTGAAGTGTAAGGCTCAGATTGGCTTGTCTTGACCAAGAGATTACACTAGTGCATTATGTTGCACTGAAGAGGACCTACAGGAGGATAAATTCTTCAGTACTGAATATAGAAGAATTAGACCTCAGTGGTTAGTTATTTCTTAATCTCCGTTCCTTAAATAGGATCGTGTGGAATTAATAACTATTGCTTTGACTTACAATGGGTAGAGAATCAATGTGATTCAATACCTTATATCTTGGGCAATATTATTAGTTACATGGCGATTGCTAAGATTTAACACGAAGAATCGGTGTGCAAGTGCGTCTTGTTTGATTAGTCCCCTTGGGAGGCTCAGAAGTTTTATCATACAAAATCTTGCAAGTGAAATTAGTATTTCGGTATGGATAATAATGTTGAGTCGTTCCTGAACCAAGGAAAAAGATATTAATTAATGTGAAGTTATTTCAGTGGCTTAAATTAATTAATGGACTGGATAATCTTAAACGCGAGAAATAATAATCGGGAGCCATATTAACTGTAATATGGGTTAAGATGGATAGTGCAATATTAATTATGTAGTGGGATTAATTAATATTTATGGGCTTGAATAATATTGTGGCTCAATATTGGAAATTCAAGGTCCATTGGAAGGTCCAATCTTATTCTCCTAAAGACCCCTCAAGTAGCCCAAATATAAAGTCTAATAACTGAAAAGGGTGTTTAAAATTAAATAAAATATTGTTGCCTATTTTTCCTATTTTTTTTCGAAAATAAATAAATAAAAGAGGGAGAAAGATTTTCTTTGAATTTTGTTATGGAATGAGGATAAGTATTCTTGGAATACAAGTTTATCTCATTAAATTCAATAAATCTCCCACTTGGCTATTTGTTTAAGTAATTTTCGAAATTAATGAAGAAAATAAGGAAGGAAAGATTTTCTTGATTTTCTTGAAAATGTATTATGGAAGATATGTATTCTTGGAATACAAGAATATCTCATAAATTCAAGAAGATCCAGATCTTGGAAATCTTGGCCCTTATTTTCGAAAATTCCATAACAAGAGGAGTTGGGATTTTTGTGGAATATTTTAATTATGGAGAAAATAATATATGAGATATATTCAAGATTTCTTGGAGATCAAGAAAAAGATTTTCCCATCTTATTTTCCACACAAATTTTCGTCCACCACTAGGGGATGGATTTTTCATCCCCATGCAATTCCATGTGTTGGAAAAATTAGAAATCCACAAAGGTGGTGCAACATAATTTTATTTTTCCTTTTGTTAATTGTTCGCGATCATCCTTCCACCGGATTGTTGAACAAGGATGAGGGAATACTTGAGAAGGCTCTTTGGGTTTGTTCGTGTGAAAGGAAAACCATCTTCTCAAAGGTTGTCACTCCGAGAGGTTAGTTCACGTAAACTCCTAGCTATTCCGCATGCGTAGGATTTATGTGATAAATTTATATGCATGATTTGTTGTTGAATTATTATTTGAATTAATATAGGATTAATTCATGCTAGTAATAATTGTTAGAATTAAATTTGTATTTAAATATTTATCTCGAATAGATCCGGACAATCCATTCCCCAACAAGGTTGACTTTCTGGAATCCATGTCTGATTGGAAATCTGAGTCCATGTAACCGATGGGGATTAGACTGTTTGATTGATAAACTAACATTCTGTCCCGTGTCCTCTTCAGATACTTCAGAATATTCTTGACTGCAGTCCAATGCTCTTTCCCAGGGTTGCTTTGATATCTTGTCACCATGCCTACGGTAAAGCAAATATCCGGTCTCGTGCACAGTATTACATACATGAGGCTTCCTACAGCCGAAGCATAAGGAATGCCCTTCATGTCATCTATTTCCTTTTGTGTCTTGGGACACATCTCCTTGGATAGATGGATTCCGTGTTTGAAAGGCACAAAGCCTTTCTTGGAATCTTGCATGTTGAATCGCTTCAAAACAGTGTCTATATATGAGGCTTCCGAGAGCTCGATCATTCTTTTCCTGCGATCTCGAGTGATCTTGATCCCTAGGATGTGACCGGCTTCACCTAAGTCCTTCATATCAAACTGTTTTGACAGCCATGCCCTTACGTCTGACAACACCTTTACATCGTTCCTGATGAGCAGAATGTCGTCTACGTATAGTACCAAGAATACCAAGGCAGTTCTGTCACGCTTCTTATAAACACAGCTTTCGAAATTATTTTGATCAAAACCGTAGGATTTTATAACTTGATCAAAACACTGATTCCAAGCACGGGATGCTTGCTTTAGCCCATAAATGGATTTCTTTAACTTGCAAACCAGATGCTCTTGGCCTTTTTCAATGAAGTCTTCGGGTTGTTGCATATAGATTTCATCGTCAAGACTTCCATTAAGGAAAGCGGTCTTGACATCCATTTTCCAGATCTCAAAGTCTAGGTGCGCAGCAATCGACAAGAGAACGCGGATGGGCTTGAGCATGGCTACGGGTGAAAAAGTTTCCTCATAATCGATCCCTTCTTTCTGAGTGTACCCTTTCGCCACTAGTTTTTCCTTAAAGGTTTCAACCTTTCTGTCCGGTCCCCTTTTTCTCTTGTATACCCACTTGCATCCAATGGGTTTTACCCCATTAAGCAGTTCAACTAGCTCCCACACTTTATTGTGATCCATTGAACCCATCTCGGCTTCCATTGCGGTTTGCCAAGAATTTGCATCCTTGTCTTGGATTGCCTCGTTGTAGGACCATGGATCTGATTCTTCTCCTGAGATCAAGTCCGAGGACTCTCCTATCCCCAAGAATCGCTCGGGTTGTCTGACAACCCTCCCACTATGACGAGGTTCTTGTTGTGTAGATGTGACGCTTGGTACGTCGTCTTGTACAGTTGGCAGCAGAGTCGGCCCCCTAAGTTCTTCTAAGGTAATCTCGCTTCTAGGTTTTTTATCGTTCATATAGTCTTCTTCCAAGAATCTAAAGTGCGTACTAATTACGGCCTTTTGATCTTCGGGACCATAGAACATGCATCCCTTTGTTCCCTCGGGGTACCCTATAAACAACCTTAATTCTGAACGTGCGTCCAGTTTACCAGCTTCCTTATCAAACACGTATGCCAGACACCCCCAGATCCGCATGTGTCCTAAGCTGGGCTTGCGCCCCGTCCACAATTCTCTAGGGGTTTTGGGAACCGATTTGGATGGCACTAAGTTTAGAATATAAGATGTTGTTTGCAAGGCATAACCCCAGAACGATTTTGGTAAATCCGCATAACTCATCATTGACCTTACCATTTCTAAAAGCGTTCTATTTCTTCGTTCTACAACCCCGTTTTGTTGATGGGTACCGGGTGTAGTCAACTGGGATGCAATCCCTTCATCCGATAGGTAGTTCAAAAATTCATCGCTGAGGTATTCGCCTCCGCGATCAGATCGTAGAAACTTGATACTCTTTTTCTTATGATTCTCTGCTTGAGCATTAAATTCTTTGAATTTATCAAAGGTCTCAGATTTATGCTTCATTAGGAAAATGTACCCATAGCGTGAGTAATCATTGATAAATGTAACGAAATACTCGTAGCCACCTCTAGCTTTGATTTGCATTGGACCACACACATCGGTGTGAACGATCTCCAACACTTCTTTAGCTCTAAGCCCCTTGGCTCCAAATGCCCTCTTGGTCATTTTACCCTCCAATCATGATTTGCAAGTTGAAAATGGTTCAATCTGGAGGGACTCCAATGAACCATCTTGGACAACCTTTGGATCCTTTTTGGGTTAATATGACCTAATCTTAGGTGCCAAAGAAGTGTCTTGTTCACATTAGTCGAACGTTTTCTTTTATTACTTGAAATAGTAGATGTGTTATAGGATGCATTCTGTGGGTGATGTGCACAGTTAATAATATAGAGATTGTTCCTTAAAGTTCCATGACAGATAACCACATTGTTACGAAAAAATAGTAATCATGAGGTCCTTAACGGGTTTTGTGAGGACAGAAGTCTAGAGGGGAGGGGTGAATAGACTTCTGAAAACTTTTTGTACAAGATCAGGTGTGATAGCAGGTTGCCTGATCAGAGTGCGTGTGAATTAGTTTGGATTGATATCCAACTTACTGATCGCCTGATGGCAGATCAGTTCGGTGTCTATCAGTTTAACTGATGTGCGGAAGCAAGTTTTAACCCGTGTGAAAAACCAGTTTTGATAAATCAGATTTCTGTTTATCTATTTTCAATCAGATGACAAAGTGTCAAGCTGATCAGATCAGTTGCTTGATGCAAAACTGATCCAGACTCAGAATATGTATGCAATATCAAATCAAGTAGTGTCTTCAGAGTGTAAAAGCAGTAAATCGATAAGCACACAAGATTTTTATAGTGGTTCGGACAACTAGTCCTACGTCCACTCTTCCCTATCAGCAGGGACACCAACTAAACCAACTGGACTTAGTTTAATGTGTTAGTCCAACACAATACAACAGATGTTTAAAGATTTCTCACTCAACCGATCCCAGAAATCAGAAACTAGAAACCCTAACTTTGTGGGTTTGGGTATAAGATTTTTTGTGTTTCAACTGAAAACCTATCATAATATTTGGGTAGCCTAAAGCTAAAGGATAAGATTTCTATGCTAAGAACAATGGGATGAACAATTAGAAATATTCTTCAAATTTGTGTTCTTCATGCAGAAATTTGCTTGTGCTTGAGCTTGATGATAATTTCCCTGTCTTCACTATGAAGTATGATCCCATATTTATTGACCTCGAAATCAAAGAGTCGTTGGAGAGCAATTTGAATTTCAGGCTATATTTGGTAGTTTGAAGGCTTGATGTGACGTGCTTCAGGAATGGCATGGCCGAAAGCATGTATGTCTGTCCTTTCCAGCCGTTTGACTTATGCAGCGTCGAATCCCGCATTGTCAGCTTCGTACATACGTGTCTCGTTCTCATTGATTAACAAGTACATTCTATTCAGTGTTTGTTCTACCAACTAAGGTTGACATTCTTCTTGTCTGATTGACAACATATGATCCGGTGCAACATCAGTTGACAACTGGTGTGAGCTGACCTGATCAGATAAAACAGATCAATCTACCTAATAGAGTGTTCTGATGCAAGTTGTCTTAGCTCAACTGGCAAACTCGACTGATGTAGGTCTTCTGGTCTTGATCTTCTGGTAGTCATTTGATCTTCAGGTCTTCTGATTCTCCGGCTTCATATCTTCACCTGATCATCTGACTATCTGATCTTCTTGATCTTGACTGATCTTCTTATCTTGTCTGATCTTCTTATCTTGTCTGACCTTCTGATCTTGTCTGATCTTCTTATCTTGTCTGATCTTCTTATCTTGTCTGACCTTCTGATTTTATCTGATCTTCTTATCTTGTCTGATCTTCTGAACTGACCTATACATATTGAGTTCCCCCTCAATATGTGACTTATCTTTACATCATTTTATCTATACAACTCAATTTGGTCATCTTATCCCCGATTCTAAGTCATCATCACCAACTTGTGTCCGACTTGTCCTATTACAATCTGTTTTGGAACTTCCATCAAAACTAACTATAAAATTTCCCAACAATTTCCTCTTTTTTGATGGAACCAAAACATATAATAAGAAAAACAGATAACATGAATGAAAGACATAAACTATAGTGCACAGATCAGAAAACAATGAGACGTTGTCTTAGAATCAGAAAATGATAGGATATTTTATTAAAGTAGATGAGTGATTATAGATTACATAAGATACCTATCATCTGATACTAAGATGTATTCATCACACGTGCTTGAACTTTTGAAGCTCTTTCGGGATGCCAAATAGTCTGTACATCCGTTGCATCAACTGTTCCAATCTGTCTCTCCCGATGATCCCTCCTTTCTTTGCAAATTCGTAATAGGCCTTCTTAAATCGGATAGGATCAAGCTTATTGTCAGGACGCAGAGGTGGGAGAAGTTGTTTGAAGGGAGGTGCTTCAGGAATTAAGGACATAATCTTCCCTTCCTTCATAACAATCTGGTAGAAATCAGGGTACTTTGTTTCTAACCAGTTCCGGAATTCATCATCATTAGCAACTTGGTCTTGATGATTTGGAATCTTCTCCAAGATATACACATCACACAATCACTCACCCCTGATCTGGTCCCACTCAGGAAGTAGATCTTCCCGAGCACAGAGAATATCTTTAATATTAGCCGGAAAGGCTCTTTCTTCCCAGACAATATCCTCTGTGGCAGCTTCCTTTTTTCTCTGCTTCTGAATGTATGCAATATTAAGTCCTTCAGCCTCTGCTATTTTCTACTTCTTAATAGTTGCATCCATTACCCTTTGTCTGATCTTCTGTTCTTGAATTTGTTCGGGGGTCAACTGGCTTCTGGATCTGGTAGTAGTTAACTGACCCTGTCCCTGAGCTTCTGCAGTTGATTTTACCAGCTTGCCCTTGCGTTTCTTCCTCTTCAATGATTGTTCTGATTCAGCTCGCTCTTCCTCTTCTGCGAATAGTTTCTTAGCAAGCTCAAGGCTCTTTGCCTGATCATCAGTTTACATTCTTTTCTGCACAGATGAAGAGAAGTCTTCTATTTTGTCAACCCTGGCAACAACCTCCGACAAAGCTGACTTTTGTTCAGTGGTCTCCTTTTCTTGAGCCTCGATCTCCTTGCTGTGTTGCTCCACAGTTCGTTTTAGATCATCAGACAGAGTGACTTCAGGCATATCAGATGTTGTGGCTTCTGGTAAGTTCATAATAGTTACCAGCTGCATCTGTTTTTCTTGATCTTGTCTTTCCCCCTTTTTGGTTGCATCAAAAAGGTGTGACAGCCTGTGATTAAGAGCCCTAAATTGACTCGCCATCTCCTCTTTAAGTTCTTCTACAACAAGAGGAGTGATCTGAACAGTTGCAGAAGAAGGTGTGGGACCCAAGAGCCTATTTAAACTTGATTTATGGCCCTCCTGGTCTTCTCGACAGATCCTTCAAATCTCTTCCAACCCAGATCCAAGCATGATTCAGTTCTTTCTAAAGATCCCCAGACACTTTCCAAGAGAATCTGCGTCTCTCCAAGCATATTAGTCTGGAGCTTTAGCTTCTCAGCAAGAGGATCAACCCGCTACATCACAGAGCCGAGAATAGAGTCATGCATGTGAGTGATCTTCTCAACCATTAGCTACCTCTATCTATCAAGCAGGTTCCAGTGTTCTTCTTCAAATCGCTTCATCAGATCTGCTGTAAGAGTTTTGAATTGTGCATCAATGGAAGCTTTTATCCCATCTTGAATTTTCGATGTCATGAGATCCAGGGTATCAACACTCATCACATCAGTCTGGCCAGATGTTGATGCCTCGCCAAGTTGGGTCTCATCTGCAGCACCCACTCTTGGTTCATTGGCAGCTTCCTCATAGTCTTCATCTGTCTGAACCCAGGCATCTGTTCCATCGACATTTCTTGCAATTCCAAATTTGTCATGAATTAGCCACCTGATATCGTCATCAGAGGCTAATTCAGCTGCACTATCAACCTCAGCACTTTCCAAGCATCTCATTTCTAAGTCCACAAAGTAATCAGATCCAAGAGCTTCCATAAGGATCAGAAATTCCTCGTTGCTTTTCAACCTAACATCCCTCCAGAATACTATCTCCTCAAGCTTGTGCTGGATGCCAGGATGATTGATCAAATCAGGGCACAATTCAAGCAGAAACTCCTTCACTTTTCGCGCCCGGAATGAATAACACATGACTCTCTGATTCTGGGGATTCCAGAAGAGTCTTGGTATTGAAGGGGTTGTCAGAAATGGAGACATAGGCATCATCTGTAGGGGAAGGTTCTTCAGCAGTCTGCTCCATAATCCTCTCTGATTCAATCAAGAGTTGTGCAGCTGGTGCAACTGGAGAGATTATTGGGAATGGTGTTGATTCATGAGGTGAAGGCGATAAGGGTTTGGGAGATGGTGAAGGCGATTTAGAGGTGGGGGTTGGTGATCTGTCTTTTTTTTGAAGACAGAGCTGAGGGGTACTGTATCAGGTGGTGATTTCTCTCCAGCTGTCTTCCCCTGTCCCTCTCCTCCTCCTTCACTAAATTCCATGAACTCGGATGATTCCACTCGTTCTAAACTTACAGTCCGTTCAGGACTCACAATGAAATCATCAACTGATTCCAGATGAATCAGTTCCTCCGTCCTCTCCACTGGTTCAGAGACCTTCTCCAGAAAAGTAGAAATCTTCTTTTGACTCTTTTCTGGTTCCTCTGACTTCTTTGGCACATCCTTCCTTTTCAGCCTCTTTATAGGAGCGGCCTTGTCGTGCGTTTCTGATTGAACAGAAGACGCAGCTGCCTTTGAGTCCTTTCCTTTACCTTCCCCGCGCTATCTAGGCACACAGGGGGCCGGATCATCATCAGATTGGCCCGGCAGGGACTCATTTTTGCCCAAGATGGCCTTGAACTTTGTCTGATACAGCTTCGCGCCATCCTCATTCCACTCAAAATTGTCAGGCAGCCTGTCTGAAAGGATGATAGAGACTTTATGAATGAATGAGCACTTGGAGGATACTTTGCAGTCTCTTTCAGCAGTCTGGTCTTGAACATTCCCAGCCAATCAACATCAGGTGCCTTCTTGATAATTGCAGTCATGACACCGATCTTGTGAGATGTGATGTCATCCAGACTATATGTTAAGCACAAGATCACCTTCGATACAATCTCGAAGAGAAGGCAATATTTCCTCTTCAGATATGGGGCTTTGACATTCACCGTCTGATCTTTATTGGCAGGTCTCAGCAGCTCGACCTGAAGAAAGTCTTTCTCTCCTACATCGGATGTGAAGGATTCCGGAGCAATACTTCCTTGACGGAGACCAAAGATTCTCCGTAAATCATTGTATGTGACCACGACCTCCATACCTCCGACGGAAGATATCATATTCTCATCATCATCCTCGTCTTTCCTTAGGTTGTACAGAAATTCTAGGGCTTTATACGTGTGTACGACGTTTTGATGCCGATAGCAGTATTGATCTAAGCCACATGCTCGCATGCAATCTAGAATTTCTAAGGACTCAGGATCTGTTGTAACTGAAAACACTAAAAATTTCTCATCAATGATATCCTTCTTCATTGATGCAAAATTGCAGATCTTTTTGCCTTGTCCCTTTCGTACAACGAGTTGTGCCATTTTTCTGTTTGAGTAGAATATTTCAATAAACACATATAAACCAACAACTTCTAATTCAGATTAAGCATGTATGCATAAAGAACATTTTAATATCATAACAGATACGAATTTTTAGACACGTGGAAACACGATTCGTAAACCTAAGAGAAGCCATGATTCTATTTAGCAAGGACATTTCATAAAATTTACCAAGTATTGATTCGTGGAAGTGAAAAGCGTGAAAGTTGAATCAATTGATTGAGAGTAGAAAATTTGTAGAAGAAGAAGGTTTGATCTCAGGATTTTTTGTAAGTATTAGAAGTGGAAAGGGTTTTTTGAAAATTGAGTTAGGGTTATATAATGCAAGGGAAAACTTTTAGCACGATTCCCCATAAATACTCAAGTATCCGGGTTTTGAAATCGAGGGCTGAGATTAAGCGGCCATAAAGTATTTTAATTGTGTGGTTGTGAAAAGTAACCCGCTCGTATTTTGGACTCGAAAAATTGCAATAAATGTTATTAAATACATATTCCCCACGTCTGCATTAAATGCTTGCAGTCATGACGTCATAAAGTAATGGGAACAGTAATAGCTAACATAGAATAGGAATAAAGAGAAATCAGAAAACGTATCCGACTGACTGATATTGTAATCAGTCAGTTACCACTTGTTCTGATCCGGTTGCCTGATTACTGTTGACTTTACTGATGATAGACTAGTCCTTAGTATTTTCTAACAATGTCCCACTTATCTAATCAGATTTCTTCTGGATCAGGTTCCTTCTGATCCAATCTGATCAGTTGAAGCCCCCCCTACAATTGTTATCCCTTTTCCGATCAGTCCCAGACTGATCTTTCTGATCAGTTGAGGTACCATTACTCAACTGATCCTTCTTATCTGGTCAGTCTCTTAACCAACTGGTCCTGGAGACCAGTCCACCAAACATTTCTGGTGCACTTTCTCCTAAGTCCAGAAGTCCTAGCTCATTACATAGTTCTCTGAATCTGACTTCAGCTAGTGGTTTGGTTAAGATATCAGCTCTCTGCTTATTAGTATGGATCTTTTCCATTCTGATGTTCTTCTTTTCCATATGATCTCTTATAAAATGATGTCTGACGTCCACATGCTTGCATCTTGTATGTAATACTGGATTCTGAGTGATTGCAATAGTACTATTATTGTCACAGAATATGGGCACATTCGTAGCTACAATGTTATAATCCCTCAGCTGCTGACTAAGTCAGAGCATTTGGGGACAACAGCTTCCTGCGGCCATATATTCTGCTTCAGTAGTAGATGTGGCAACAGATGTCTGCTTCTTTGAAAACCAAGAGATCAGTTTACTTCCTAAGAACTGACATGTACCTGAGGTCAATTTTTTGTCTATTCTGCAAACCCATAATCAGAATCAGAATACCCACTAAGCTCTAGATTATCATCTGATGGGTAGAATAAACCAAGGTTTACTGTCCCCTTCAGATACTTAAGAATCCGCTTAGCTGCTTCCAGGTGGCTTTGCATTGGATTTGCCTGAAATCTGGCACATACACATACTGCAAAAGTTATGTCTGGTCTGCTGGCAGTCAGGTATAGTAAAGATCCAATGAGAGCCCTATATTCTTTCTGATTAGTTTTCTGACCATTCTCATCTGGATCCATCTTGAATCCAGTCATCATAGGAATTTTGGCATCCTTACTGTTCTGAATTCCAAATTTAGCTAACAGATTGCTAGTGTACTTTGCCTGACAGATGAATATTCCTTCTGTACTTTGCTTTACTTGTAGAACCAGAAAGTAATTCATCTGACCCATCATGGACATTTTGAATTTTCCTTGCATCAGTTTGCTGAATCTTTCCCATAGGCTCTTGTTGGGAGATTCGAAGATGATATCGTCCACATAGATCTGAACCATCAGAATATCTTCACCATCTTCTATTCTGAATAAAGTCCTATCTATTACTCCTTTAGTGAATCCACTGTCTATCAAGAACTGAGATAGTGTATCATACCAAGCTCGAGGAGCTTGTTTCAGGCCATAAAGAGTTTTTCTTAAACGGTACACCTGGTTGCCTTTTTCAAAGCCAGGAGGTTGTTCAACATAAACTTCCTCAGCTAGTACCCCGTTTAAGAATGCACTCTTTACATCCATCTGATATACAATGAACCCTCGTAGGCAAAGATATGCGTAAACAAACCGGAATGGCTTCGAAGTGACGACGGTGCAAAGGTCTCATCATAATCAATTCCTTCTGATTGTGAGTACCCCTTAGCAACAAGTCTTGCCTTATTTCTGGTTATGAAATTATTCTCATCTCTCTTGTTCTTGAATACCCACTTGGTTCCTATCACATCTTGATGAGTTGGTCTGTCCACCAGTTTTCACACTTGATTTCTTTCGAACTGCTCTAGTTCCTCTTGCATAGCTAGGATCCAGCTAGCATCTTATAGAGCTTTTTCTATAGTGGTTGGTTCCTTCAAAGACAGATAACAACAATACATGACACTTTCACCAACCTAATGTCTAGTTTGGACTCGGGCATTCGGATTGCCAATTATCAGATCAGTCGGATGGTCACTTAACCAAGTCCTTCTTTTCTAATGTATATCAGTTTGGATATTATCATCCTCATCTGATATTGAGTCACTAGTGGTTGGGAGTGGTACAGTAATAGGATCCACTTGACATGGACAAGTCTCAGCTGATGTTGGAATCATCATATGTTGATGTCTGTCCATAGGAACATCAGGTGTTCCCCCTGAACCAGATGGTTCAGTTGATACTGTCTCAGCTGTACCAGCTTCTTCATTGACAGTTGAACGTACCTTTGGGTCTAATAGACCTGGTGAATCAGTAAGATCAATTTTTGGAATATACACTGTTATGTGATCTGATCCCTTTTCTTTGATACTTAACAGATCCATTTTCTGTGCACCAGGTACCAGTTGATCTGGCACTGCTTGTTCTAAGGTAGATTTCTCCTGTTCAGAAGATGTCTCATCAAAGACCAAATGAGGTGTTTCTTCCACAACTAGGGTTCGCCTGTTGAACACCCTGAAAGCCTTGCTGGTTGAGGAATATCCTAAGAATATACCCTCATCTGACTTGGCTTCAAAGGTTTTCAACTGGCTCTTCCCATTGTTGTGTATGAAACACTTGCACCCAAAAACATGGAAGTAAGAAACACGAGGTTTTCTACCCTTCCACAATTCATAAGGTGTTTTAAAGTGAATCTTAGTCAGAGAGCATCTGTTCTGAATGTGGCATGCTGTGTTGATAGCTTCTGCCCAGAAACGGTTTGGAGTTGCATGTTCAACTAACATTGTGCGAGCGACTTCTTTGAGTGTTCTGTTTCTCCGTTCTGCTACTCCATTCTACTGTGGTGTTCTTGCAGCTGATGTTTCATGCTGTATTCCAAACTTAGTGCAAAAGTCAGTAATAAAGGAGTTCAGAAATTCTGTCGCTTTATCAGATCTGATTTTTACAATACTGACACCCTTCTCATTTTGCAATTTCTTGAGCAGCTCGGGTATCTTTGTTGTAGTTTCATTCTTCTTATACAAGAATACAACCCAGGTAAACTTGGAATAATCATCCACGATTACCAGAGTGTATTTGCGTCCGCTGAGACTAAGTGGTGTAACTAGTCCAAACAAATCCATATGAAGCAGTTGTAGTACTCTGCTGGATGCTGGTCCTGGGATCCCCTTGAATGAAGCTTTAACATGTTTTCCCTTCTGACATGTGGCACATGTCTGATCCTTAGAGAATACCTCATTCGGGATCCCCTCAACCAGAGACATCCTTGCAATCTTGTAAAGACTTTTAAAGTTCAGATGACTCATTCTCTTGTGCCAGAGCCAACTGCTGCTTTTGGAACTCTTAACAATCAGGCATGCATTTCTTAGACAACGGTTCCAATCTGCAGTGTTGATCGTTCCTTTTCTTGAACCAGTTAACAAAATCTGTTGAGTAGCTCGATTCTTGATAGTGTACTGATAAGTCGATAACTCAACACTGAATCCGTTGTTGCAGAATTGTGAAACCGATAACAGGTTGTGCTTCAAACCATCGACATACGAGACTCCAGTAACCTGTACATCATCATTCTCTAAGGTTCCGAATCCTCTGGTAAAACCAAAGTTATCATCACCAAAGAGTACACGTGGGCCTTCTTGATCTGTGTATGAGCTGAGGAGATGTTTGTTTCCAGTCATGTGCCTTGAGCATCCACTATCGATGTACCCAAAAAAAACTTAGGACGGCTATTTACGGAAAGTGGACAATCAAAATTAGGACAGAGGGAGTGATACTTTTCTATTTAAACAAGTAATACTTTTCTTTAAACAAGTAATATTTTTCCATCTAAACAAGTTATACTTTTCTAATTAAACAACAATACTTTTCTATTTAAACAAGTAATACTTTTCTATTTAAACAAGTAATACTTTTCTATTTAAACAAGTAATACTTTTCCATCTAAACAAGTTATACTTTTCTATTTAAACAAGTAATACTTTTCTTTAAAAAAATAATACGTTTCTATATAAACAAGTTATATTTTTCTATTTAAACAAGTAATACTTTTCTATTTAAACAATTAATACTTTTCTTTAAACAAGTAATATACTTTTCTATTTAAACAAGTAATACTTTTCTTTAAACAAGTAATACTTTTCCATCTAAACAAGTTATACTTTTCTATTTAGACAAGTAATACTTTTCTATTTAAACAAGTAATACCTTTCTATTTAAACAAGTAATACTTTTCATTAAACATGTAATATTTTTCTTTAAACAAGTAATACTTTTCATTTAAACAAGTAATACATTTGTATTTAAACAAGTAATACTTTTCTATTTAAACAAGTAATACTTTTCTATTTAAACAAGTAATACTTTTCTTTAAACAAGTAATACTTTTCTTTAAACAAGTAATACTTTTCTATCTAAACAAGTAATACTTTTCTATCTAAACAAGTAATACTTTTCTTTAAACAAGTGATACTTTTCTTTAAACAAGTAATACTTTTCATTTAAACAAGTAATACTTTTTTTAAACAAATAATACTTTTCTTTAAACAAGTAATACTTTTCTTTAAACAAGTAATACTTTTCTATTTAAACAAGTAATACTTTTCTATTTAAACAAGTAATACTTTTCTTCAAACAAGTAATACTTTTCCATCTAAACAAGTTATACTTTACTTTTAAACAAGTAATACTTTTCTTTAAACAAGCAATACTTTTCTATATAAAAAAGTACTACTTTTCTATTTAAACAAGTAATACTTTTCTTTAAACAAGTAATACTTTTCTATTTAAACAAGTAATACTTTTCATCTAAACAAGTAATACTTTTCGTCTAAACAATTAATATTTTTCATCTAAACAAGTTATACTTTTCTTTTAAACAAGTTATACTTTTCATCTAAATAAGTTATACTGTTCTTTTAAATAATTAATACTTTTCTTTTAAACAAATTATACTTTTAAGTGCAAACAAGTTATACTAGAAAGTAAAATAAAAATATAAACGATATAAACATTATACATACATAAAAGTAAATTGTTTATAATAAATAATTAAAAAAACAAAGTCTCATGATCATGAATAAAAAAAAAAAAAAACAGAGTTTCAAGAAATCCCCCCCCCCCCTCCGGTAAAAATCATCCTGAATGTCATCAACATCATCATCCCCCAGATTAGTAGTAAAATTATCAAACAAATAAGAAGCATAAAAAACATTATAATCACCGCCACCATCAGCTCCGACCCCTGCCCCGCTGCCACTACCACTACCGCCACTGCCACCGCTGCCACCACGACCACCACCATGACCAATGACCAGGCCACCGCTTTCGTCGCTACCTGTTGGAATTTAGAGGTACGTAAATACGTAATACATGCGCAGCGGAAATTAAAGTTCACCAACAACGAACAGTTAATTGCATAATTAAATACAAGTAAACGTAAACATAATTCTTATAGCAATTCGTACACGGATTCCTCAACTATGGTATCCACGTAACAGTCGTTTACCAACTTGTACAAATCTGCCAAAGTTGAATCCCCGAGATGAATTTGCTAGGAAAATTCTAACTTAGAGATTTTATGGAGAAAATATGAGCTCACGTATTATGAATTTCCCACGAGCTCATATATATAGGAGATGTCTAGCTTAAATCTCAAGCTAACCTGATTGGAAAATAAAATCCCTAATCTTTATTTAAATAAATCTCTTAGATTTATTTCCCACATATAAAATCTCTACGGATTTAAATTCCATATATGACAAATCTCTATGATTTATCTCCATATATATTAAATCCTATAATAATATTCCAAATATTATTATTGGGAATTCTTATTTAATTAAATCCAATTTAATTAAACATTAATAATAATTAATTCCAAATTAATCTATTATTAATTATTTCTCCATAAATTAAATATTAAATCTAATTTAACATTTAATCAACCAACTATAATTAGTGAACAATCATTACTTGTTGCCCATATAAGTGTTAGTCGGTGTAAAATCATGTTTGCACTTAATAATTGCTCAGATGTGATATAATTTAACATGTTGGATCTTGATTAAGCAATTAATACCCTGCCTTTGAAAATGTTCCTCAATAAAATATGATTTTCATTAATTTGAACGATACCTTCCATCGAAATTAAAAGTAAACCGGAGATTTCGTTCCAATGAGTATTTAAGGCCCAAGTCTTTTACTCGGATCTACATCTAACGGGACTTTTATAGGGACACGTAGTGTCGCCGCTTGATGGTTGTAAATCAACTTGACATTGTTTCTCCAGCCCAAACAGGGAAACGAAAGTCAAGGGGCATCCGATTGAACTAGGTTCAATCAACTAGGAGTTGCAAATTTTGCAATTGTAATGGAGACCTACCAGTTATGTTGTCATAGTAATCAGCCCAAGCAGATATTATTATAGTAAGAATGTGGATCCTTGTCAGATATTAGATATATATTCGTATTCTACCGATGAGGTCGTTGAATATGTGAAAATAATGGTGACAAAATAAATTTGAAAGGCCATGTTTATTTTGATTGCTGAATATTGATCATAGGAATTATGTGTTTTAATTCCCGTTATATTTTATTTCTCTAGGATTGTTGAAATGAATAACTTATCACTGAGAAAAGTTTTGAAAACGAACAAATTGGCTGGGCCAAATTTTCTCGACTGGCACCGAAACGTGCATTTGGTGCTTAGGCAAGAACATATTGAGTATGTGTTGGACATGCCAATCCTTGCTACCCCGGAGGCTGGTACTGAAGGAGCCGAGGAGTTTGACGTCGAAGCTCAGAAGAAGCATCAAGATGATGCTTCCCAGGCTCAGTGTGTTATGCTCCTCGGGATGACTCTCGAGTTGCAAAGGCAGTATGAGAGAATGCTTCCTTTCGAGATGATCAAGCATCTGAAGGATCTCTTTGATTCTGAATCTCGTTCCGAGATTTATGAAGTGATGAGAGATCTGTTTCGATGCCGGATGTCTGAAGGAGGGAAGGTTTCTCCTCATGTGTTGAAGATGATAGGGCTAATCGAGAAACTTGGTCGGTTGGGCATTGAGCTCAAAACCAATGTTGTTGTTTATGTCATTCTTCAGTCACTTCCCGATTCATATTCGAGTTTCGTTGTAAACTTTAATATGAATAAGACGGAATCGACTATGCCCGAGCTGCATAACATGCTAAAGACTTTTGAGTCTTCCACTGCTAAGGAAAAGCCCGTGCTCATGGTGAGTGCCTCTACTTCTTTTGCTCCGAAAGAAAAGAAGAAGCGAAGGGGCAAGACAAAGAAAGGCTCTAAGCCGAACTTCCTTAAGCCCAAAGGTGGAATTCAAAAGAAGGAGAGGGTGGACAAGGATGTATGCCTCCACTACAAGCAGAAGGGGCATTTGAAGAAGGACTGTGAAGTTCTAGCAGCTGAAAAGAAGGCACAAGGTGTCTCAGCCACTGGAACAGGTATGTTTGTTATTGAGATAAACATGTCAACAAATGATACTAACTGTTGGGTATTGGATACCGATTGTGGCTCACATATTTGTACTAATGTGCAGGGTCTCAAGCATAGCAGAGCAGTTAGGCTGGGTGAAGTCGCCCTAAACGTTGGTAATGGAGCAAGAGTTGCTGCTGAACGTGTTGGCGTTTATGTTTTAGACTTACCCTCTGGTTTTAGACTTGAACTAAATAATTGTTATTTTGTTCCTTCTATTACTCGCAACATTATTTCTATTCCTATGTTAGACATTGAAGGGTTTTCCTTCCATTTTGCAAATAATAATTGTTATTTTTCGCTTAATGGTGATGTTTATGGAAATGCTCCTTTATCGAATGGTTTATATTTGTTGCATTGTAATATACAAAACAAATGACTCAAACTTAGTAATCATTAAAACCCGACTTACTTGTGGCATTGTAGGCTTGGTCATGCAAATGAGAATAGGATTGCAAGGTTAAGAAAGTTAGACTACTTAACCCCATTCGACTTTGAGTCTTATGGAAATTGTGAATCATGTCTCAAGGGCAAGATGACCAACAAACCCTTTTCTGGAAAAGGGATTCGTGCCAAAGAACTTCTAGAGTTGATCCATAGTGATGTTTGTGGACCGTTGCCCACTCTAGCTAGGGGTCACTTCGCCTACTTCATCACTTTTACTGACGATTTCTCAAGATATGGATACGTGTATCTCATGAAACACAAATATGAATCTTTTGAGAAATTCAAGGAGTTCAAAGATGAAGTAGAGAATCAACTTGGTAAGAGTATAAAGACTTTTCGATCGGATCGAGGAGGTGAATACCTTAGCCACGAGTTCATGGATTACTTGAAGTTACATGGAATCTAATCTCAATGGACTCCTCCCGGAACACTGCAGATGAACGGAGTATCCGAGAGAAGAAATCGAACCTTGTTAGACATGGTAAGGTCCATGATGAGCTTTTATTCTCTCCCTACATTCTTATGGGGATACGCGTTACAAACCTCAATTTACATTCTGAATAGGATTCCATCCAAATCAGTTGAGCATACGCCATATGAACTATGGTGTGGCAAGAAGCCAACTTTTTCACATATCAAAATGTGGGGTTGCCCCGCAATTATTTTAAAGATGATCACTGATAAGTTGGAATCCAAAGGTGAAAAGGGTTACCTTGTGGGATATCCTAAGGAAACGAGAGGATATTATTTCTATCTACTTGAGAAACAAACGATAATTGTTTCTAGGCAGGCCAGGTTCCTCGAAGCAGACTATGTCTTCAAGGACCAAGGCTGTAAGATGATAGAACTTGAAGAAATTCAAGAACTTCAAGATAATCAAGAGACTGATATCTTGTCAAAGAAACGTAACAAGGAATCAGTGGGAGCATTCAGCAGCTCACATGGTGGAAGTTTATCACTTAGTGATCCTCTTTCAGCCAGTGGGAGCGTAATTGGAGTTGCATTGCCTTCGCAACAAACTCCAAGTGGGCTGAATGAGAACAGCATAGTTCAAACTCCCGCCCAAGAGGCATCAGAAAGTGTTGCTCTTGAGGACTCTCCGGACATTGATGAAATCGATGCACCACAAATTTTTCACGATCAGAATGTACAGCCTGCACAAACACAGCTCCGTAAGTCTACTAGGATTCGTAATCCGCCCACTAGATATTATAGTTTCCTCGTAGAGGAACATGATGATGTGGAGATTCTGGATAAAGACGATCCCAGAACTTACATTGAGGAAACATAAGAAGTTGACTCAGAGAAGTGGCAAGAAGCCATGAAATTCGAGATGGATTCGATGTACACCAATCAAGTTTGGGACTTGGTTGAGTTGCCGAAAGGGGTAAAACCCATAGGTTGCAAATGGGTCTACAAGCGTAAGACTGATGCAAACGACAAGGTACAAACCTACAAGGCTAGGTTAGTGGCAAAAGGTTATAGTCAACGCGAAGGCATTGACTATGATGAGACCTTCTCACCTGTTGCCAAGATCAAGTCCATTCGAATTTTACTTGCTGTAGAAGCACATTTAGATTATGAGATTTGGCAGATGGATGTCAAAACAGTCTTCCTCAATGGGAACATTGATAAGGAGGTGTTTATGACTAAACTGGAAGGTTTTGTATGTAAGCCAAAGTCTAATCTTGTGTGCAAGCTCAAATGGTCCATTTATGGACTAAAGCAAGCTTTTAGGAGTTGGAATATCCGATTTGATGAAGCAGTCAAATCGTTTTAACTTCATCAGAAATTCGGAAGATCCATGCGTTTATCGTAAACGCAGTGGGAGAAATATTGTTTTCATAGTTGTGTATGTCGATGACATACTAATTATGGGAAACAACATTCCTCTTATGCAGTCGGTTAAAGATTAACTATCAAGGATCTTCATGATGAAGGATCTTGGTGAGGCATGCTACATCTTAGGGATCAAGATCCATAGGGATAGATCCAAGAAGATGTTGGGACTGTCACAGCCAACCTACGTAGATAAGGTGTTAAAGCGATTTGCGATGGAGAACTCTAAGATAGGTTCTTTACCGGCATGCCATGGGATAAAGATGTCTAAGAAGGATTGTCCTTCCACAGACGCTGACATCCGGCGCATGAAGGATATACCATATGCATCCGCAATTGGCTCCATCATGTACGCCATGACTTGCACAAGGCTAGATGTGGCCTTCACTATTAGCACTACTGGTAGATACTAGCAGAATCCAGGTGAACCTCACTGGATTGCTGTCAAGAACATTCTTAAGTACCTTAGACGTACTAAAGACTATTTCTTGGTCTACGGAGGACAGTCAGAGCTAGTTGCAACTGGCTATGCTAATGTAAGTTTCCAATCCGATTGCGATGATTACAAATCACAGTCGGGCTATGTTTTCGTTCTCAATGGTGGGACGGTTAGTTGGAATAGTTCCAAACAAGAGACTACGGCGGACTCAACAACCGAAGCTGAGTACATTGCTGCGGCAGAAGCTGCCAAAGAAGCGGTCTGGATAAAACAGTTCTTAAATGAACTAGGGGTAGTTCCGAGTGCCAGCAGTCCAATAAAGTTGTATTGTGATAGTACTGGTGCGGTTGGGCAAGCTAAGGAACCAAGATCTAATAATGGAAACAAGCATCTACCGAGGCGTTATCACTTGATAAGAGAGATAATTGCTAGAAGAGAGATAGAGTTAGAACGTGTCCCCAAGGAGAATAACCTGGCTGATCCTTTCACCAAGGCTTTGAGTGTTCATGTACACACTAGACATTTTGATGGTCTAGGGGTTAGACATGTAGGTGATTGGCTCTAGTTCAAGTGGGAGATTGTTAATGTTAGTGTCCTAAAGACAATTCATTGTAAGGACATAATACTCAGATAATATTCAGTATTGGTTTAATATTATTGTTTGTTTAATATTAAATATATGGCGTTACACTCATTAGAATATTATGTTTGATTGTTTGCATTGATTCTTATATGTGTTCCCTTGAGTCACTGTTGTCATTGAGTGAGTGAGAACTCAGATGACTTAAGCATGATTCTTAAATAGGCCTAATCGAGGATCATCAAGAAAGGGATATTGATGATGCAATGGAGATTGGTGTGCGATCTGCATCATACTCTTAGAGAGTGTAGTAAGATCTCACTTACTACGAGATACTAGGTATCTCATGATGGATGCACAAATACCTTAGAGAGTATTGGTATACCCATCCGAGAAACCATTTGATGTAGTTCCACTATATGTGTCTACGGGTGTCTCGGTTAGTGGGAGCGATGTGATACTCCTTTGACTTGAGGTCAATACGCACGGCATGTGTGGAGTGATGAACTTTGACCATGACCGATGCTTGCACCCGTCTATGGGTAGATATGGACTTAGATTGGGTTCATCACGAAGTGCATGTGCGTGGTAGTTGAGCCAAGAAAAGGATTCATTCCTCAAAGTGGATTTAGAGAGAATACTCATCTTCTCATCATAATTGGATCTAAGTCATTGGCCAATGCACGTCAACTTAGACTTTATGACTAAGTGTGACACTAATGTTCAATTAGTGATTTGAGATAAATTGATTAAGTTATTTGAATAGACACTTCATCATGTTCAAGACTAATCGAGTATCGTGAATGAAAGGAGGAAATCACAATTGCCAATGTTTCAGTTACAGGTAGTTGCATGTTTCTTGCAACGTACCTCATATATTGAGAATGTCTGATTTATTGACTAGAGTTCAATTAAGACCGTTAGTTTGACTAATCGCTCGGTATATGAGGGCCTATGGGTCACACAACAAGTAGTTCTCTTTTATGGATTATAGTTGGTTGATTGAATGTTAAATTGGATTTAATATTTAATTTATGGAGAAGTAATTAATAATAGATTAATTTAGAATTAATTATTATTAATATTTAATTAAATTGGATTTAATTAAATAAGAATTCCCAATAATTATATTTGGAATATAATTGTAGGATTTAATGTATATGGAAATAAATCGTAGAGATTTTCATATAAGGCATTTAAATCCCGTAGAGATTTATATTTAGGGAATTAATTTAATTCAAGATTAGGGATTTTATTTCCTAATTGGGCTAGCTTGGGAAATAAGCTAAGCCTCCCTATATATACAAGCTATTGGGATTCACAAAAGGTATCACTTCATATTTTCTCCATAAGATCTAGAGTTTGGATTTTCCTAGCAAATCTGTCTCGGGATTCAACGCTGACAAATCCGTGCAAGTCCGTAATTGGGGATTACGTGGACACCGTAGTAGAAAAACCTGCTCTCGAGTTACTCTAAGATTTCTCGTTATGATTATTGTAATCTGTATGCAATTAATTGTTCGTTGTTGGTGAACTTTAATTTCTGCTGCGCATGTGATTACGTGTTTTACGTGCCTCTATATTCCAACAAGCGCTCCACTGGCACTCTGACGGCGCTCCCCCTGCGCTCCACTGGCGCACCACCTGCATCATCCACACCCGGCCACACGGATGAGCTGGTCACCCAATCGAGGTTACTCGGCACACAACCCGCAAGCATTTCGAGGGTGGAATGCACCAGGGATTTGGCGCGGGGCACCGCTGACTCGTTCGTCCATACGACACTCAGCGAATATAGCCTATGCTCGATGGCCACAAGGCCTTCAAACAAGCTAACCCATTCGGCTTACTATGCACGAAATCGCATGTATTGCTACTAGCGTGAATCCCCCGTTGCATCCCCTTCCAAAAATCTAACATTTTTATAGTCGGCGTTCCACTAGCGCTCGACCAGCGCTCTACTGGCGCTCCATTGGCGCTCTGTCAATGCTCCACACGCATCGTCCACACTCGGGCACACAGATGAGATGGTCACTTGATTCAGACTACTCGGCACAAAACCCGCATGCATTTTGCGGGCAAAATGCACCGGGGGGATTTGGCACGGGGCACCGCATGACTCGTTCGCCCATCCGGCACTCAGCGGATATATCCTATGCCCGATGGCCTCAAGGCCTTCGAACTGGCCAACTCGCTTGGCTTACTAGGCACGAAACCGCATGCGTTTCTACCAGCGTGAATCCCCCGTTGCATCCCCTTTCGAAAATCCTACATTTTTATAATTGGCGCTCTACTGGTGCTCCACTGGCACTCTGTCGGCACTTCGTTGGTGCTCCACTGGCGCTTCATCGGCGCTCCGCCTGCAACGTCCACACCCGGCCACACGGATGAGCTACTCACCCGATCGAGGCTACTCGGCACGAAACCCGTAAGCATTGCACGAGCAGAATGCACCAGGGGATTTAGCGCTGGGCGCCGCATGTCTTTTTCTCCCATCCGACACTCAGCAGATATAACCTATGCCCGATGGCCACAAGGCCTTTGAACTAGCCAACCCGCTCGGCTTACTAGCCACAAAACCGCATGCGTTGCTACCAGCGTGAATCCCACATTGCATCCCCTTCCGAAAATACCACATTTTTATAATCATCGCTCCATTAGCGCTCGATCAGTGCTCCACTGGCTCACCGTTGGCGCTCCGTCGGTGCTCCGCCCACATCGTCCGCTCCCCGCCACACAGATGAGCTAGTCACCCAATCGAGGTTACTCGGTACGAAACCCACAAGCATTGTACAGGCAGAATGCACCGGGGGATTTGGCACAGGGTGCCGCATGACTCGTTCGCCCATCCGGCACTCAAGGCCTTCGAACTAGCCAAATCGCTCGGCTTACTAGGCATAAAACTGCATGCGTTGCTGCCAATACGAATCCCCCATTACATCCCCTTCCGAAAATCCCACATCTTTATAGTCGGCGCTCCGCTGGCGCTCCATCGGCGCTCCGCCTGCATCGTCCACACCCGTCCACACGGATGAGCTGGTCACCCAATCGAGGCTACTCGGCAATAAACCTGCAAGCATTGCACAGGTGGAATGTACCAGGGAATATATCATATGCCCGATGGCCGCAAGATCTTCGAACTTGACAACCCGCTCAGCTTACTAGGCACAAAACTGCATGTGTTGCTACCAGCGTGAATCCCCTGTTGCATCCCCTTCCGAAAATCCCACATTTTTATAGTCGTTGCTCCACTACCACTCGACTGGCGCTCCGTTGGCGCTCCATCAGGGCTCCGTCTGCATCGTCCGCACCCGGCCACACAGATGAGATGGTCACCCGATCGAGGCTACTCGGCATGAAACCCGCAAGCATTGCACAGGCAGAATGCACCAGAGGATTTGGTGCGGGGCGCCCTAAAACTCGTTCGCCCATCCGGCACTCGGCGGATATAGCCTATGCCCAATGGCCACAAGGCCTTTGAACTAGCGAACCCGCTCGGCTTACTAGGCACGAAACCGAATGCGTTGCTACCAGCGCGAATCCCCCATTGCATCCCCTTCCGAAAATCCCACATTTTTATAATCGTCGCTCCATTAGCGCTCGATTGGCGCTCCACTGGTGCAAAATCGTTGGCACTCCATCTGTGCTCCGCCCGCATCGTCCGCACCCAGCCACACGGATGACCTAGTCACCTGATTGAGGTGTTATAACTGGTTTTTATCTACTCAGTTAAACAATGAAATGCGTATGCTAAAGGCAATCGAAACAGGGAAAGAGACAAAGAAGTTGGTGACCCGATTCGTCTTTGGAATTAGACTATGTCCAGGGGCGTCCAAGCCAGGGAGAGGATGTATGTATATGCCTATAAGTATAAGTTGTTTGACCTGTTACAGAGGTGGCCGTGGTGGCCTATTTATACTATGACTCCCACCCTTTGGGTGGGAATTTACATAAGGAATAATGCCTATGAAAGGGCTACAATACCGGGAACCATTAATCTCGCCTTGACCGGCCAGAAATCCTCCATCTTCAGAGTGCGCCAATCGTGGAGTGGATGTGGACGGCGGATTAGTGGCGTGTCGGGGGCTATCATTGACCACGTGAACTGTATAGTTATGGCTGGTGCAGGTCGCTCCCAACTTGAGGATATAAAGTGGGAATCGCATCGCGACTTCCCGAACTGCTGACTACTCGAGTTGCCGACCTTTGCGACTTGAAGGTTTGGTCTTGTGGGAATTACGTGGGCTGATCCCTTGGTCCCCTTGCCGAGGTTGCTTCATGCAGTCTTTCTTGGATTGTTTAGGATCCTTCGTGCCCAGGAGGGAGGTCGGGTTTATCCATGCTAAAACAATTGCCCCTCAAGTTGAGGTCTCTTGTTCCGAGAAGGGACCTTGGCTTGACACATGGACTAAAACCGACTCGCGACCATCCGACCTGGAAAGTCTCCTATGAGCGGCTTACTATTCCTCGGGCAGGTGAAAAGTCACCTCGATAATACGAATCGTCGTATCAGAATTCCCTCGATCTTAGGGATTCAAAATGATATCGTGCCAGGATGATGATGTAAAGTGCCGCCATTTCGTCCAATGAGATGCCGTAGTGGATTTCACGCGAGCCCCTCGCGTCTTTTTGCTGCTAGGGGGCTGAAGTTTTGGCTAATTTCATTTTGGCCCCTCCTCTTCTTTGATAAATAGGCGGGGAATTAGGTTTTGAAAACCTTATTTCCTGCGACTGTCTTGAGAAAGAATTTCCTCAAGATACTCTTCCTGGTTCTTTCTCCCTTCCACCGGAAACGCATTCTTGTGTCCCTGAAGCTGAATTAATCACAGGTAAGCACTTTGGTGCCCTTCTTTGAATTTATGGATTCTAGCATTTCCAAATCCCTTTTTGCCTCTCAGCCCATGGTGGCTTCCTCCTCTTCTGAGGATGACATCCCTATTGCCCTGCGTCGCCGCCGATTTTCCTGCTCCGCCACCGGGCATGTGGGTGAAAGTTCATTGGCTAAGGTTTTGGGCGACCACCGTGAAGACGATGCCAATGATGAACAGGTGGATGACCAATTTCTGGAAGAATTGGCTAAAATTACCCATCTTCCCCCGTTGGATGTTGATCTCCTTCATCCCGTCCGACGGGAACGGTCGTCAACAGCGGGTCCTTTTGCCTCAGTTTCGGATTATGGGGCTTATGAACGAGTCTTCAATTATGATCTGTATTTTAACCGAGCTCCGTACAAGCGACCTAACCGGGCATATCGCAAGTCGGTCGAATCTCAATTCGCGGCGTCCAATAAAAGATACCGATTTGTGTTCTCCGATCAGTATGTGCGGGGACTTCGTCGTATGTACAAGGTGCCCCGGGATGTGCATTTTTATGGGCCGACCCCAGACAAAAGCGCCGATCAGCCTCCTCCCGGAATGATTGCTGTGAATGAGTCTTCCATGTCGGTCGGTATTCAATTTCCATTACACCCGGCCATTTCCCATCTGCTGGCGGCCTGGAATGTGAGCCTCACGCAGATCACCCTCAATGGGTGGAGTTATATCATCTCCACCATGGTCGTTTTGGGGTAGGCCGGGCTGAAAAGACTGCCTAATCCAGAAGAGATATCTCACGTGATGTCACCAGTTGCTCAGGCCAGAGGCTATCACACCGTGCGGCTTCGTAGAGGCAAAGAGCTCGTGAGTGGGATTCCGAATAAGGTTGACGAGTGGCACCAGAAATGGTGGTTTGTAGGAGCAGCATGGGAGTCTGTGGCCCCTTCCAGCACCTTATCCATTAGATTTCCTATGGAGTGTGCGATCCGTGTTGAGAATGGTACTTCGCCTTAATATTTTTGTGCTCGATTGTACTGATCTAATTCTTTTCTCGTCTTGTAGTGTTTGCTCCCCGATCTTCTGAGCCATATTGGGACTTTCTCGAGGCGTTCAAGGAGGTTCGAGACACACCCCCTAGCTGGTGAGATGTTAATTTGTTGAACTCCGATTTCTACCGCTTGCAAGCCAGACTGTATACTTACCCTCGCCACTTGAGGATTCCCTGTAAGTCTCGGCCGCATCTTTTCAAGTGTATTTTGCGATTTCACGCTAAAGGTTCTATTTTATGTTAGATTCGGAGATCCTGATCTACCGCCGTCGGCCCTCTGCCTCTGAGATGGCCTTGCGACCTCAATCAGTACTCTGCTCCATGAGACGTCTACCCGACACTGCCGCCCAGGGGGACATTCCAGTTCAGACTCCTCCCCCTGCTGCCGACAAAGGCAAGAAGAAAGCTGCCAAACCCGCCACCGTGGCTGGAGAGCGACCTCCCAAGAGGGCGCGAGCTGAACCTGGCACGCACCGTTCCACGTCAAGTCGGGGTGCTGGAAGGGTGGCTCCCAGCCCGACACCTTTGTCAACTTCTACCCGGGAGGGAGGTCGTCATCCGGAGGACGATTACTAGATTGGTTGGGATGAGGAGAGGATGCAGAGGTAGGCCGTTTTCAACTCTTAATGAATTTACCTCAAAACCGGGACCAAACTTAATATATTTATTCCTCCTTGTTCCAGTCAGGAGCTGACGGCCAGCAAGTTCTCACCGGAGGTGCTGAGCTTCCTGAGATCCCCGATTCCTACGCTGGAAGGCACGCCCAGAGACTGGCCCGGCTACTTGGAGCGGACGATGAGGAATGTGACGCGCGCATGGACGAAGGATGATCACTCCTCTGCCCATCGCCAAAAAGTCACGGGCAACATGTATTCGGCTGTTGTCCACTCCTTGAAGGCCGCCCTCTACATGGAAAAGGCATGCGCCCAACTAGAGAAGGCCCAGGCGATGACCTATGAGCAAGCGAAATCACTGATAGCTGCCTATGAGGTGCAGAAGAAACTGGAGGTTGCCAAGGCTGACTTGGCCAAGAGAGCCTTGGAGCTCGAGGGCCAGCTGAAGGAAGCCGAGAGACTGCTCGGGTAGGAGAAGGAGGCTGTGACTGGGATGAAGGCGGAGCTGATCCGCAAGGATGTAGTGGTCGGGGAGAAGTTAACCGCCAAAGACGAACACTTTAAGCAGGTCAAAGAGCATAATGCTAACTTCGCCTATGTCGTGGCGGTTGAGAGCGCTATCCGAGTTGTTCGGCGGAAGAACCCTGCTACCGACCTCTCTAACATTGTGACCGAGCTGACTGCTTACGTTCACGACTTCCCCCTGCCTCCGATATTGTGCTGGAGATTAAAGATCTGGAAGATCTGGAAGATCTGGGCATTGATTTATCCTTCTTCCCTAATCAGAGTCGGATCATGTACCCCACTCCAGATCCAGATGAGTCACAGCTGGGAGACTATGAGGTGGTCCTCGAGACTCAGTCGGATGAGCTGGGGCACAAAATGAGGTCGCTGAGATGTCCGGCGCGGCTCCTCCCATAGAGCAGGCCACAACTGGCCTCTAGGGGAGGTGTTTACCAGCCCAAGATCCCGGAGGCGGGCTGCCCACACCCTCACCAGTGTTATTCAGCAACAATTAGGTGGGCAGCCTTTGAACATAGTCAGTGCTGCTGATGGGGTTCTTGATCATTTTTAAGAATGATGTCATCAAGAATCCCAATAAGAAAAAGGAGATTGAGAAGTTTTTTAACCCCATCTCCAACAATACTTTTGATCAACATGCCTTAAAGTTGAAAGTCGTCTGCCAGTCGTAGATATTGGGTTGTAGTAAAACATCTGTTTGTCTAGTTATCATGATGTATCTTGGTTTCCGCTTGATGTAATCTAGCCTTCGGGCTCTTATAATGTACCGACCTTCGGGCTTGTTGTCATTAATGAAATCTGCCTTTTTCTTTCCTTTATTGTGCCGACTTGATTTCCTTATGTGACTATAATCTGTGCGTATGTTCATTCGTCTTATTGGCATTGCGATTTTAGATTGAACCTCGCTTAGTCGTCTTATAAAGTTAGGGGAGGATCACACCGCTAGGGGTGGTGATCTCGCCGCAAATATGTCGAAAGTCGTTCCCGGGGGAGGTCGATGTTTCATCTATGCGACCTCCCTGGGTTTAAACACAGGAATTGTGAAAAAGAAAATTTAACTCATTATTATTGACTCGCCTGAAAGTTTACGAGTACACTGGCCTCGACCCTACTGATAGTATCTCTTGGATGAGATCGTTCACGAATCTTGAGGAGGCCGAGTGCCATCTGGGTTCTCGAGCTCGTATGCCCCGTTGGATAATACTCGAGCGATCTTGTATGGTCCTTCCCAGTTTGGTCCGAAAGTTCCTTTGGTTACTCGAGAGTCTTTTTGAGGGACTGTGTCGCCTTTTGAATTTTCAAAGTCGCACTTTAGAGTTGTGGTATTTTTCGGACTGTTGTTTGTATCTCACACTTTGGATACCTGCCTCTAATCGCTTCTCTTCAAGCAAGTCTAGGTTTCTGGCCAAGGCCTCATCGTTGCAGTCGGTCGCGATCTACGAGGTTCTGAGAGTTTGGAAATCGACCTCTGCGGGTATGACTGCTTTCGAGCCAAATACCATCGAATAAGGGGTCTCTTCGGTCGAATTTTGGTAGGTCGTTATGTATGACCACAGTACATCTGGTAACTCACTGGCCCACTTCCCTTTTCCTCCCTCAATCTTGGTTTTCAGAGTGTGCTTGATGATCTTGTTCATAGCTTCGACTTGACCGTTTGACTGAGGGTGATAAGGGGTAGAGAAAAGCTTGGTGATTTTCCATTTTTTGAAGAAATTATCGATCTTATGACCATCAAATTGCTTCCCATTATCGGATATAATTGCTTGCGGTAGGCCGAATCTGCAGATGATGTTTCGCCATATGAATTTGATGACGTGATCCTGATCTATGGTCGCCAAAGCCTCAGCCTCGGCCCATTTTGTGAAGTAATCTACTGCGACTAGGGCGTACTTGACTGAACCGGGGCTGTTGGTAATGGCCCGATGATATCTATCCCCCACTTCGCAAAATGCCAAGGACTGAGGATGCTGGTGAGTTCCTCAGGTGCGACCTTGATTGATGGTGCGTGTATTTGACATTTGTGGCATTTCCGTGCGAAAACCATGGCATCGGCCTTTAAAGTTGGCCAATAATACCCCTATCTCGTCGTCATATGAGCGAGCGACTGCCCCCCAGCGTGGTTTCCTCATACCCAATGGTGAATATCTTGTAGGATAGCCTACCCTTGCTCCGGGGTAACACATCGGAGCAGTGGTATGCTGAAGCCTCGCTTATATAGTTCGTTACCAACCAATGTGTACTTTGCTTCCCTTAGTTGCAATTGCTTTTCCTAAATTCTGTAGGTTGGTAATTCCCCAGTCATCAAGTAGTCGATTATGGGGGTCATCCAGCTTAAACTCGGGGTGTCTAGGGCAGCGACCGTTGTGTTAGCAGTGGAGGGGTGGGAGAGTTTTGTGATGGTGACATCCCTCATCTCTGCTGGTCCCTCCGAAGTCGCTAGTCGTGTTAATGCATCAGCTCGGGAGTTCGCATCCCTTAGTACTAGCTTGATGTAGATTTGTTCAAATTTTAGGCAAAGTGCTTTGACGACCTCTTGGTAGGCTGACATCCGCTCGTCTTGGGCCTCATACTCCCCTGATATATGGCGTACTACGAGCTGGGAGTAGGTATGTACTTGAAGTCGTTTGATGCCCATTGCGGTGGACATTTCTAGACCGTTGATCAGCGCTTCATATTCGGCCTCGTTGTTGGTGGCAGGGAAATCGAAAGTGATGGCATTCTAAAAAGAAATCTCATCTGGACTAATTAACACAATTCCTGCCCCTAATTTGTTGGAAGTTGCCGAGCCATCTATGTACAACTCCCATGGTGGGCCGGTCGAACCGCTGGCCCCAGGAGGAGGGGTTAATTCAACGATGAAGTCGGCCAAGGCCTGAGCTTTTATTACAGGTCACGGCACGTATGTTACCCCATACTGTCCAACCTCGATGGCCCAATTGAGGTCGATGTATCTGGTCGATGGAGCACGTTGCGAAGGGGTAAGGAAGTGAGGACCTCCACTTGGTGATCGAAGAAGTAAGGTCTCAGTTTCCTCACACTCATAACTAGAGCATATGTTAATTTCTCTAGAAGAGGGTATCGCTGCTCGGTTTCATTTAGCGTCTGACTGACAAAGTAAATGGGAAGATGGGTTTGACCCTCTGCCCGTACAAAGCATCAAGGCCGAGGCAGTTTAAAAGGTCGCCAAGTATAGAAGCAGTTTCGCCGCCAGGGGCGGTTTGGCTGGTTTTGACGTCGGCCAGATATGCTTTGATCTGTCACAAGAGCATCGACTCTCGGATGTCCATTCGAACCTCGCCTTATACTACGATGGTGTCGAACATGGGCTTGCATTTATCCCCCATTCGGGAGATGAATCATTGAGTGGCCAGCACCGTCGGTTTTTGAACGTCCTTTTTTGGTTTTGGGGGGCCCCATATACAAGATAGCTTGCACCTTGGTGGGTTTGCTTCAATCCCGCCAGCGACCCGGGTGCCCTAGAACTTCCCCGAGTATCTCGAAGCTTGCGCCAAATGAGCCAAATGATCTTTGCACCGATCTCGGCCGGGTTGGCGGTCATCTTTGTCGACCTTGCCCCCTAATTATGCGCCCGAGGATTCTTGACAAACTCATTCATAAACCCATCTTCATAAAGCTTCCACAACTGCTTCAATAGATCTCAACACTCGCTGGTGTAATGTCCCCTCTGGTCATGATAGTGGCAATACTTGTTTGGGTTTTTGCGGCTTTTGTCTTTCATGGGGCGGGGTGCGCAACATGTCTCATCCCAGGTATCGCGTTACAGTGTCATAACGCAAAATGGACTCCTCAAATACTGCTTGGGGTGTCTTGTAATGACCCCGAGAACCTTTCTTGGGCTCCACTTCCTTTGTCTCTCACCGAACGGGACTCCATGGTATGGAATGGTTCCTAAAATCGGCATAGGCGGTCGGTGTCTTGTAATGGTAAATCTTGTATATATCTTGGTTCTCTTACGAGGCGGATGTGGGCACATGCGCGCTCAGTGTTAGGGGAAAAATCTACGCCGGCGTCCGATGCCCCCCCATTGAGGCCATATCGCATTGTACTTCACCATATGGGACATAAGTTCAATCGGATATACTATCTTTATGCCCGATGATCATAGTTCAAGACCTTCGAACGGTCCAGTTAACCCGGTTGTTGGGCAAATGGCAACTTACTATGGTGGGCATAAACGCGATATGTGGTGCATACCGGGGCCATGGTGAATCTCCCTATTCCACCCCCTTCCAAAATCCAACATTTTTATAGTCATCGTCCGCTACCAGGTTCAACGTCATGGCGCCCTTCTCTTGTGAAATTGAGACATTTCTTGTTCGGCCGTCCATCGTCTTTGGCATCCTGCGGTGTTTGGACCGGATTCCACCGGTCGGGAATGATGCCGATGATTCGGTGAAACCTCGATGCCATCACGAATGTCGGTTTCATTCACGATTCTGACTTTCCCTGGTGGGTTGCCATTTTATTTTTCTTAGAGCTTGGAAGGTGAGGTCTCACATGAGAATTGTTGAAATTTCTCAAGAAATGTGTTCCCACACAATGAATTGTTGTAACCGGTTTTCATCTACTCGGTTAAACAATAATTATTGTGAAATCATATGCTAAAAAGCAATCGAAATAGGGAAAGAGACAAAAAAGTTGGTGACCGGTTCGTCTTTGGCCTCGTCCGGGGCGTCTGGAGAGGATGTATGTATATGCTAGAAGTATAAGTTAAGAGATGCCTAAACCTAAACCCTACTAGAAATAAACATAAGCATTGTGGTAGGAATGCACAGGATTTGGCGCAGTTACTTACTAGCCCATCCGGCACTCAACGGATATAGCTTTATGCCCGGCGGCATCCCTTCAAAAAGCCAACCCCCAATTTTACTAGGCATAAATGCATATGTTTTGCATCCCCTTCAAAAAATCCCACATTTTTTTAAGACTCCAATTACGGCACTACAGGCTACAAAAAAATCTTATTAGGCACGTTAAACCGCATGCATTGCTACCATGGCCTCAAAATCCCCGAATTGCATCCCTTTTTCCTAAAATCCAACATCTTTATAGTTTTTGCATCCATCAAAAAATCCGCCGACCAATGCTCCATCGGGCGCAGATCCCCTTCCACATCTTTATAGTTTCCAAGGCTCCATTAGCGCCACAACGCTCCACACGCAAAATCCATCGTCCGCACACATCGTGCCACAGCCACACGGATGAGCTGGTCACCTTATTGAGGCTACTCGGCATAAAACCCTCTAGCATTTTGCGGATGGAATGCACCGAGGGATTTGGCGCTGGGCACCGCATGACTAGTTCGCCCATCTGGCACTTAGCGGATATAGCCTATGCCTGATGGCCTCAAGGCCTTCGAACTAGCCAACTCGCTTGGCTTACTAGGCACGAAACTACATGCGTTGCTACTAGAGCGAATCCCACGTTGCATACCCTTCAGAAAATCCCACATCTGTATAGTCGGCGCTCCACTGGGGCTCCGACGGTACTCCGCAGCGCTCTGTCTGCATCATCCACACCCGGCCACACGGATGAACTAGTCACCTGATAAATTGGAAAAAAAACCCGCAAGCTTTTTACGGTAGGAATGCACCAGGGGATTTGGTGCATTGCGCTGCTTGACTCGTTCGCCTATATGACACTCATCGAATATAGCCTATGCCAGATGGCCACAAGGCCTTCAAAATAGCCAACCCTCTCGGCTTACTATGCATGACACCGCATGCATTGCTACCAGCATGAATACCCCGTTGCATCCCCTTCTAAAAATCCAACATTTTATAGTCGGTTCTCCAATATCGCTCGACCAACGCTCCACTGGCGCTCCGTTGGCGCTCCGCACGCATCATCCACACCCGACCACATGGATGAACTGGTCACCTGAATGAGGTTACTCAGTACGAAACCAACAAGCATTGTGTAGGCGGAATGCACCAGGGGATTTGGCACAGGGTGCCGCATGACTTGTTCGTCCATCCGGCACTCAGCGGATATAGCCTATGCCCGATGACCGCAAGGCCTTTGAACTAACCAACTCGCTTGGCTTACTAGGCATGAAACTATATGCGTTGCTACCAGCGTGAATCCCTCATTAAATCCCCTTCCAAAAATCCCACATTTTTATAGTCGGTGCTCCACTAACGCTCCACTAGAACTCCGTCGACTCTCCACTGGCGCCGTATCGGCGCTCCGCCTGCATCGTCCAAACCCGGCCACACGAATGAGCTTGTCACCCAATCGAGGCTACTCATCACGAAACCCACAAGCATTGCACGGGCGGAATGCACCAGGACATTTAAAGCGGGGCACCGCATTACTTATTTGCCCATCCGGCACTCAGCGGATATAGCCTATGCCTGATGGCTGCAAGGCCTTTGAACTAGCCAACCCGCTCAGATTACTGGGCACGAAACCGCATGCGTTTCTACCAGCGCGAATCCCCCATTCCACCCCCTTCCGAAAATCCAACATTTTTATAGTCGGCGGTCCATTAGCGCTCGAACAGCGCTCCACTGGCGCTCCGTTGGTGCTCCATCAGCGCTTCACACGCATCGTCCACACCAGGCCACACGGATGAACTGGTCACCGCATCTTCCGTACATGGCCACACTGATGAGCTGGTCACCCGATCAAGGCTACTCAGAACGAAACCCGCAAGCATTGCACAGACAAAATACACCGTGTGATTTAGCATGGGACGCTGCATGACTCGTTCGCCCATCCGGCACTCAGCGAATATAGCCTATGCCCGATGGCCTCAAGGCCTTCGAACTGGGCAACTCGCTCGGCTTATTAGGCAAGAAACCACATGCGTTGCTACCAGCGTGAATCCCTCGTTGCATCCCTTTCCAAAAATCCCACATTTTTATAATTGGCGCTCTACTAGCGCTCCATTAGCACTCCGACGGTGCTCTACTGGTGCTCCGGCTACATCGTCCACATCTGGCCACACGCATGAGTTGGTCACCCGATCAAGGCTACTCGGCACGAAACCCGCAAGCATTGCACGGGTGGAATGCACCAGGGAATTTAGTGGGGGGCGTCGCATGACTCGTTCGCCCATAAGGCACTCGGCGGATATAGCCTATACCAGATGACCACAAGGCCTTCAAACAGGCCAACCTGCTCGACTTACTAGGCACGACACCACATGCGTTGCTACCAGCACAAATCCCCCATTGCATCCCCTTTCAAAAATCCAACATTTTTATAGTCGGTGCTACACTAGCGCTCGACCAGCACTCTACTGGCGCTCCATTGGCGCTCCGTCAGCGCTCCACACGCATCATCCACACACGGCCACACGGATGAGTTGGTCACCCAATCGAGACTACTCGGCAAAAAACCTGTAAGCATTTTGAGGGCGGAATGCATGGGGGATTTGGCGTGGGGCACCGCATGACTCATTCACCCATACAACACTTAACGGATATAGCCTATGCCTGATGGCCACAAGGCCTTCAAACTATCCAAATCGCTCGGATTACTAGGCACGAAACCGCATGCGTTGCTACCAGCGCGAATCCCCCGATGAATCCCCTTCCAAAAATCCCATATTTTTCTAGTCATTGCTCCACTAGCGCTTAACCGGTGCTCCACCGGTGTTCCACCCAGATCGTCCGAACCCGGCCACACGGATGAGCTTGTCACCCAATTGAGGCTACTCAGTACGAAACCCGCAAGCATTGCGCAGGCAGAATGCACAGGGGGATTTGGCACAGGGTGCCCCATGACTCATTCTCCCATTCGGCACTCAGCGGATATAGCGTATGCCCAATGGCCTCAAGACCTTCGAACTAATTAACTCGTTTGGCTTACTAGGCACGAAACTACATGTGTTGCTACCAGCGCGAATCCCTCGTTGCATCCCCTTCCAAAATTTCCACATTTTTATAGTCGGTGCTCCACTAACACTACCGCTCATCTTACTAGGCACAAAATCGCATGCGTTGCTACCAGCGCGAATCCCCCGTTGCATCCCCTTCTGAAAATCCAACATCTTTATAGTCGGTGCTCCATTAGCGCTTGACCAGTGCTCCACTAGTGCTCCATTGGCGCTCCGTCAGCGCTCCACACTCATCATCCGCACCAGGCCACACGGATGAGTTGGTCACCTGATTGAGGCTACTCGACATAAAACCCGCTAGCATTTCGCGGGTGGAATGCACCGAGGGATTTGGCGTTGGGCGCTGCATGACTAGTTCGCCCATCCGGCACTTAGCGGATATAGCCTATGCCTGATGGCCTCACGACCTTCGAACTAGCCAACTCGCTTGGCTTACTAGGCACGAAACTACATTCGTTGCTACTAGCACGAATCCCTCGTTGCATATGTTGTACCATGGAATATCCCTACCTGGTGTAGTCAATTGAAGCGACTTTGATGGAAATGGGAGGTCGTAGAACGACTTCCTCATGAAGCAGAGAAGGTCGCACATCGGTTTGAGGAGAAGAAGGTCGCCATCGACCTTGAGGAAGGCTGCAAGCCGGAAGCGTCCTCCAACAGCTGTAATTGGTAAAGATATGAATAACTGAGCGCGGATATCGTGGGTAAGCAAGGCAAGTGCATCCGGATGTGGATATCACGGATTCAACCGAGGAAACCCTAGATTTGGCAGCAGAAGCTTGGCAAGCCCACTAAGAGAACCCCACGAAGGAGAAAAACCCTAGTTTCAGGTCTATAAATACAACATGTAACTCTCATTGTAACGACATGAAAATTCTAGTACTTTAGCCAGAAAATATAGTGAAATACTCCTGGCTTGGGCGACCCCAGACGTAGTCTTATTCAAAAGATGAACTGGGTAACCAAACTCACAGCGCATCTTCATATTTGTTATTTGTTATCTGTTTGATCCATTTCATAATGACGTTGTCCTAGATATAAAATTGAGGTCACAACATTGGTGCCGTCTATGGGAACAATTCTATCGATTTACTAAAAATCTACAGGAAACCCGAAATCTCCAATGGCGATCAATCAAGGTAACAATCCCCAAAATGAGACCGACAACCGCGACGGTGTGGAAGCCTCTATGAGCTCACAGCGCTCTCATCCCGTTATCCCAGAGGCCACCCCCGATTGGTGGAACCTCGTCCAGACGCCAGAGGATGCAAAGGCCATCCTGGCCGTTCTCAACAAAAAGCATCTCGTCTTCGACGAGGAGGATGAACAACCACCCGCCAAGAAAGCGGCACCCAATCCGGAGACCTCTAAGGGCAAGAACGCCCTTATCAAGAAAGGGCATTCCACCAGCCAGTTGGCATACGATCCAGTGAAGCACGCCATCATTCGGAATCGCAGGCTCCTGGAAAGGCCGGCAAGGTCGGGTAATGTGTTCGAGCGACTTGGGGAACAAGAAACCCAAAAGGCCCCTTTGGCCGCTGAAGACGAGGCACAATCTCAGCCCCATCGCGCCGACCAGATGGAGCGAGACCTGGTCATGGCCCTGAATCTGCACCACAATGAGCTACCGAGAGGGTCAGCAATCCATCAAGGTGACCCACCGGCGACTTTCCCCCCAGGGATCATCGCGACATCAAGATCGATGCGCTCGCCAAAACGGTCCAGCGACTTCTCGAGCGAGCTGAGAACCAGGGTAGCCCGGCAGGGTGGACAGCGACCTTGCCGTTCCAGACTCCCCCCTCGGGACCACAGTCACTTTGGCTCCTACCCAAAGAAAAATCAACACCGCAACTCTAGATCGCTACAGCGGAAGCACGGACCCGAAGGTCCACGTGGCCAAGTATAACTCCTACATGGCTTCCATGGGAGCCACAGATGCCACCAAGTGCAGGCTGTTTTCCTTAACCTTGAGCGACCAAGCCCACCAATGGTTCACCTCACTACC
>JBBCBC010000036.1:13103480-13121500 GCA_037126765.1 Stenogyne calaminthoides
GACACAAATTGAAAACATACGGGACTAAATTGAAACATGTGATAAATACGGGACCATTTCAATAAAGGTCCAAAGTTATGGGACAAAATCGATTTAAATCCCAAAAATAATGTATACGAGTCTAGTTCATTAATTTATTACGTACTTTATATTTTTATCAGTAAATTTATATATAGGTTATCAAACTAGGGCACAAACATGGAAAATCATCTATTGCCCAATAGTTTACAAAGATAATTGATATATTTGAAACCCTTAATTTATCAAGACTATCTTGCAAAACCTCTTAACACCATGAAGAGGGCATTATATTTCACTTTTCTACCATGGGTGGTATGACTTTCAGATGGAAGCAACAATGGGGGGAAGATGGAGTTAACTAAATGAATAGACGAGGCAAATTTTGTGACAATAATCACCCTTGGTCAACTTCAAATTTTGAGGGGTTGTTTTGTGAGTGATTAAAGAATATATGTTCCATAAAATTACTCTTGATTAAATTAAGCTTTAGACCCTAATAATTTTAATTTTTTTTGGGAATTTTTGGTTCTATAGTGTTATCAAATGGTCCTGTGTCAAGCAAAATGCGTCATCTCCGTTGATAAATATATATAGAAATCATTAGTGCATTTTACAATTAGGAGACCAAATCTTTTAAAAAAAAATTATGGAACTAATTAGAGTGCATTTTTTTAATGTGAATCTCCCCTATTTAATAGAGTCCAACTATAGAAAATCTATATACGTAAAATCTTTTTTTTTTATTTATTATGATAATCAATTACAATAGTTCCTTAAGATAATCAATTATAATATGTTTTTCTACCATCGAGCCCATAATAATATCATTTCATCTCGTTGTAGACCGGAACCGCGAACAGCACCGCAACCCCACAAGAGGGGGACCACCACCCCACAAGAGAGAATAAATATTCTCTCTCCGTGTCTCGAACCCAAGACCTCGGGGTCTCAGGCAGTGAAACTCTAACCAGTTGAGTTATTCACACTTAACAATCTATATACCTAAAATCAATTGAGAATCTAATGCTGCTTTTGTAACGGGCTTCATTGTTGAAGCCCAAAATAATATATTCTGGGCTAATGTGGGCTTACAGTCCAACCATGATTCTTCAACGGTCTGAGAACCAAATTAATAGGAAGTGAAGGGTAACAAAAGGATAATATATTTTTCTTTTTTTTTCGAAAGGAAAAGGATAATATCTGTTAATTACATATTCACGTTTCATTAATATAGTACACGATCCTTTTCCAAAATAAAAAATAAAAAATTAGTACGTACAGCCATGCCTCAAATTTTAACTTTAACATATATTTGGAAATTTCAATTGGAGCACTGCCAATTATCGGTGAAATTAGTTCTCCAAATTGAGAAGAGATCTGTCCTTGACTAGATATCGAGTCATTAATAAAAAAAAAAATCTGTAATAAAATTATTTTGTGGTAATTTCTTGCATGCCTAATCGCTCACATGCGAGTCGCAACACATAAATAGGCACTGTATAATCTTACAATTCATGTATGAATGGCATATATAAAACGCAAAATTAATCAATAAATTATAAAACATAGTGACAATTAAATAATTTATAAATGAAAGGTCTGATGAAACATAAAATTTGAAAGAGAGTGAAATCGAAGTGGAAAATAAATTATACTTCATATAATTATTTACAAATACTAAAAATCAAATTCTAAAAGTTGTCTAAATCGAATCGGGTTTATCTACGTTGTGCCATCCATTTCCTTACTCCGCCGCATCTCCAAAACTTTTCGGTGACTATTCGAGTGCATCTCAGATGAAAAAAGGGGCTGCACGCTGGTTTATATTCGGGAAAAAGCCGTCCCGATTTGTACCGTACACCACAAGCATTGCACAAAGTTTTTCGTCCCTCTGGCCCGGTTCGCCACTGAGGATATCTTCTGTAACATGGCTAGTGCAAAAAAAAATATAAATTTCTTCCTAACAAAAAACGGAGATTGGATAAAGAATAGAAATTTTTTTCCAATGTTTTTATTCTGGCCCTGGGCCGATACTGTTGTCAAAACCTTATTCCTGTCGGTCTATTAATAATAGATTTCGATGAGCGGTGATATTCGTGGTCTATCGAGCGATATACACCGAAAACCTAAATTCTAAAATAATCGCCATTTTCTAATAAACCTCGCTTCTTTTGTCCACTTTTTTTGGGAACCGGGATATTCACCGGTTCAGACCGAATATCTTGCTCCATACTATCTAACTCGTCAATCTATCACAAAAAAATTAAATAATAAAATAAATAAATTTCTTCCCCCTAACAAAAAACAAAAACAAGTATATATATATTTTTTTAAAAGAGTTGAATAAATACCTGAAGGAGGAGTTGACCAATGGTGTCAAATTGGACGGCTTCAGGAGAAAAATGATGGAATTCATTTTCTAGTTCGGGGAGATCGAGGTTAAACAAGTCTTCAACAGGAAAATAATCAAAGGAAATGCTGTTATTTCCATCCCAACACAAAACGTCATTGTTGTAAAAATTCTGAGTGTGTCCACTCCATTTTTCAAAACTCAACTCCAAAAACAAATGAAAAAATTTACTACCAAATCAAGAAGATAAATATTTATATAGAGAATGATATTTCCAGTAGTAAATATTTATGGAAATGATTTTGTTTATATTCCAATGATTATGATATTTTTTACTCATTTTAATATTTTTTTTATAATTATGACAGTCTGACAAGTAAATAAAATACTTATATTTTATTTAGGTACATGAGCAAATGTGATTATCTAAAAATAAGGAATTAAAGAAGAGATTCATCACGGTAACTACGTTTAAATTTAACTCAGATTTGAAGAGTTGACAATAATTAAATATTTTGTTACAAGATTTTGTTTGATTTATTTTTCAATACACTTATAAATGGTATATTACGTAGGATGATACGATGACAAATCATGAAATCGTGAATTTCTTTCCAAATCACGTAGTCCAAATGGCTGTAATAATTTACCAAATGAAATCACTCGGTTAATACAAATATTGGCTGTAATCATTTTTACCAAATGGGTTTGGGCTTAAGTTCTTCAATATTTTAGTGGGCCAATTAGCGTATCATTTGGGCCGAACACCCTACATGAAGGAGGAGTTGACCAAAAACTGAGAAAATATGGAAAAAGAGATCGAAAAACAAGTCTTCAACAGGAAAATAATCAAAGGAAATCTCGTTATTTCCATCCCAACCAAAACGTCATTGTTTAAAAAAGTGTGTCCACTCCATTTTTCAAAACTCAACTCCAAAAACAAATGAAAAATTTACTACGAAATCAAGAAGATAAATATTTATATAGAGAATGATATTTTTTAAATATTTAAAATGATTTTGTTTCCAATGATTATGATATTTTTTACTCATTTTTATTTTTTTTATAATTTGACAGTCTGACAAGTAAATTTATATTTATTTTACATGAGCAAATTCTAAAAATTTTCACGGTAACTACGTTTAAATTTCTTCAATTTGAATATATTAAATATTTTGTTAATTTTGTTTAATTTTTTATACTTTTATATAATTAAATATTCAACTGAAATCGTGAATTTCTATCCAAATCACGTAAATAATAAAAAATGAAATCACTCGGTTTACAAAATGAATATTTTTTAAATGGGTTTATTTCTTCAAATTTTAAATTTTTATCATTTGGGCCGAACACCCTACATAAAACTGAGAAATAGAACCCTATACTTTATATCATTCCTATTTATTATTTTATTCCTACATTTAGCAACATATATTTATATTTTGATAATTTTTTTATATTTAAATATTCATTAAATTTTAATTAAATGAATATTAAATATTTATAAATTAAAATTTTAGCGGAAAATTTTTCATATCACTTTGATAATTTTGTATTTGTATCCATTTTCAGTTTGTGTTTAAATTTTTCATCGTACTATGTTCGTATTTGTATCTGCTTTATGTTTTAACTTTTAGGTGTTATGTCATTTTTCAATATTCTAGTTAAGAATGCAAATTTATTTGTCTCACAAGCAAAATGTAATCATGTATTCATATTTAATATGCAATGAATGTTTTATTGTGTTTATATAACTATTTCTAAATATTAAAAAATAAAAATGTAAATATTAGTAATAAAAGAAAGAAAAAATATTACACAATAAATTATTTTAATTATATAATAAAATGATTTTTAATAAATATTTTCAATTAATTGTATAATTGTATTTATAAATAATAATAAAATAATAGATATAAAGTATAGAGTTTTGATATAGACTACTCCACATATAGAGTATACTGTTTAAAACTTTATTTCCAAACTCTAATTTAGAGTATGCATTGGAGATGCATGTTGATCTAGGGGAATCTTACTTTTAAATTGTGCAATTTATTTCACTAAAAAATACAATTTATTTATACTGAAATTTGTAAAATAAATTTACATAAACAAATTATATGTTTTAGTATAAAATAAGTTACAACTTAAATATAATAAATTATATTTTTAAAAAATACACTTGAATTGCATGATGTACATGATGCATACAATACTTTTGATAAGAACTTTTAGAAATATTTAAGTAAAAAGTAGTATTGTATTTATTATTTCACTATCCACTAAAGTAGATGTTGGATAAGATCAAATTATAAATTGAGATTTATCTAATTCATTAAAGTAGATGATGGATAAGAACATTTTTTTAATTCACATCCTCAATTCCATTCCACCTAATTTATATTCAATACGATTCTTATCTTCAAATGAAACGAAGCCTAGCTATATACTCAGTATAGTTGTAAACAGTTACTTACTCCTGTTCAAAATAAATGACATTTTGATCTTTCATTTCATTTCCAAGTTATATGACGTTTTGTACTTTTTAATATAATTAATTGGTTTTTTTAATTAAAATATTTAGATGAATATTTTCTTTTAAAGAGAAAGACAAACATTTATTAAGAGTACAGTAAGAAACTAATTATTTTCTTAATATGCTTTCGTCCAAAATTAAATATATTTTAAATTTGAAGGAGTAATATTTCTAAAATGCAACCGTGTTTGAAAAAAAAAAGGGAAATAAATACAAAATAAAATGAATATTTGTAAAAGATAAAATCTCCATCAATTCTATCCTAAATGAAACTTATACTTATATATTTTTATTAGATACATTTTAAAATGGAAGATAAACTTGATGCTATTCACTTAAATAAATTCACACAAGTATTACTCTTTATATAAATAAATAAATAAAAAATCTCAAAAAAAGAAGTCTATTTTCTCAACAAAAAAAAAAAAAAAGGAAAATTAAAATCTGACGCAAAAGCACAAAGAGAAAAAGCAAGGAAAGTAGTTAGAGAGTAAAAACCTCGGAAATAGCAGAAGAGAGAGTCCAAAAGAATTGAGTGAAAGTAAAATCATTACTTAAAATTCTGGTGATCTATATCATCTATTTCAATATAGTGTTTCATTATCATCTATTACACCAAAACACAAAATAAAACACCAAAGTAAAACGAGTGATAAATTAATTTTGGAGTTTATATAGACAATAGAGATCCAAAATTTAACATCTCTTCAACAAGCAAAAAAAAAAAAAAATTGTTACCACCAAGATGTCACCATTATATTTCCGGCATATCAACCTCATATTTTTACTAATGCGTTTGTGTTCCTATATGGTTTTTTCACAGACTCTAGTTGAATATCTGCCTGGTTTTCCTGGAAAACTTCCATTCAATCTTGAAACTGGGTATGTATCATTCACTTGTTGTTTGATTTATTTCTCTTTTTTGAGATTTATTGAATGTTGATATATGTATGTGTGTATCTTCTTTATACATAAAGATACATAGGTGTGGGTGAATCAGAAGAAATACAATTTTTCTACTACTTTATAGAGTCTGAAAAGAGCCCCCAAAATGATCCTCTTATTCTTTATCTCCTTGGAGGCCCCGGATGTTCTTCTTTTTCAGCCATTGTCTTGGGGATTGGTACCAATTTTTATATTCTTAATTTCTAAAATGTGATCTCATTTACCCTCAAGTTTATTTGATTAGTTTAGGTTTTTTTTTTTTTTTCAATTTTAGGACCTCTCGTATTTGACTCCGCCCAAAACGATACGACCATACCCACTCTTTCATTAAATCCACATTCATGGACAAAGCTTTTAAGATCTACTATTCTCATTCTATTTTTTTTTTCTATAATACTCAATGATGTGTTTTAGTTTTCTTAACTTAATATTCTACAATTTTTTACAGCGGGCGAACATTATATTTTTAGACCAACCTGTGGGTACTGGATTTTCTTATGCGAAATCTCCGGAAGCTTATAAAACTGACGATTCATTATCAGCGAAGCACACCCATGACTTTCTCCGGACGGTGAGAAAACAATGTTCTAATATATGTGAATTTAATGTATTATTATCATATTAATATAAATAATTCAACTTCCCCTTTCATAATTATATGAAATATAATATGATATTCTAATTAAAATCCAATTCTTATTAATATTCATATTTTTAAAGGGTGATGATAACTCCATAAACATGCCTTTAATATTATTTATTTATCTTTTCAATTAAAATTTTAGTTTTATATTATAATTGCGATATAAAGTACTCCTCCATCCTATTTTTGATTATCTGGTTATTGTAGACACATAGATTAAGAAAAAATAAAAGATAATAATATTAAATGGTGTAAAGTGGATAAAGCGGGTTTGATGGAAGAAAATAATAATATTAAATGGTGTTAAGTGGATTTATTGAAGAGAAATAATAATATTAAATAATATTGAAAGTTGCTTTATTTTCTTTTTAGGAAATGACCAAACAAAATTAGGACAACTATTTACGGAAAGTGAACAATCAAAATTAGGATAGATTTAGAAAAATCGCCATGTGACATCAGTGAATCATCTCTTCCTAATTATGTTGATTTTGTTGCAGTGGATTATAAATCATCCTAATTATCAGAAGAATCCATTGTTCGTGGCCGGTGAATCTTTTGGTGGCTTGATCATTCCTCTCGTTGTTGACAATGTACATAATGGTAATTTCATTTGCTTCATCTTCCCTTATTAAATTAAATAGTTGATAAATACACTCATTATTTAACAAATGAACACATTTATCTTGGTTTTGTAGGCATTACAGCAGGGATCGAACCACATATGAACATGAAAGTAATCATCATTTTCTTCCTTTTTCAATTAGTCACAGTGTGTGGCTTTTACTAATTCATTTATTTTGTGATTGAGAGCTGCAGGGATACATATTGGGAAATCCCGGTACTGATAAGTTTATAGACTTCAATGGAAGAATTCCATATGCTCACCGAATGGGACTCTTATCTGATGAACTCTACATGGCAACTTGTGAGATCGATTTTAAACCATTTTTTTTTTTTTAAGGAATTTTAACGGCTTGAAGTTGACTAATAAAGTTCAAGAAAAAAAAAATGTGAACAAGAATTTTTAGCGGTGAGCCAATTGTTTACGCGTGTGAATTATATTATAAAAAGTGTGTTAACTTTGACTATAAAGTTTGTGTGACTTTTTTCTTATAAAAGTAATTATATTATAAAAGTGCATTGAGAAGATAAACATTTATCATATATTAGAACCGTGGTGTGGTAATTTGACAAGATACGAACTGTTTCCGCATTGACAAAAGTTTAATCAAATGACTTAAAATTATTATCAACGTTTAAAAAAAGCCCCACCTTTTTTTTCGAGTCATGTAACAAGTTTATTTATCACTTTTTTATTCAATCTTATTAATTAAAAAAGTGTCTCTTTAATTTTACTATGTGTATTAATTTTTATTTTTCTTTTGAATTTTTTTTTTTTTTATTGGACGAATAAGTTCTCGTTGTTTCTCTAAATAAAAAAAAATAATTTTACTATCCATAATTTTTATTTTTAATTTCTCTTTTTTTTTTTTCATTAATATCTCATTTATTTCTATTAATGAAAAAATAATAATTTTACTATCCATAATTTTTATCCTTACTTTTCAACAATATTATAAAAAATACAAGAAGTTCACTAATTCTTCACTCATTAGTTTTACATTACATCGTTTTTTTTCTTTTTTCCCAATTATCCCAATATATATTCCTTTTTATTTTTATTTTATTATTACTCCATTTTTTAAACAAAATAATAAAAAGAAATAAAAACTTATCTTTGCAGACTAAAAGTATTTGTTTGGGTTAATAATCAGATTGCAGGGTAAAATTGGGTTCTAAATTAAACCACACCATTATGAATATTATTTAAAATACTAATTAACATTTTGAAAATATTTTAAAATTATAAGGTGAAAAGAATAAATATTAATCAAAAATCAAATTAAAATTAAAATTTTAAATCATGTCAATTCAAATGAATATTTAATTAGATGAATTAGTTGACTCTTCTAATAAAAATTAGCAAAGGTTTTGATTTTAATTTAATTGAACAATTTGTGTTTTTTATTTATTTGATTTTTAATATATTTTAAAAAATCCAGATTATAATTTTCAGTTATGTCCAAAAATTTATGTAGATGTTTTAAAATAATATTCAACTTTAATATGGAACTTTATAGATAAAATCGAATTCCAAACACAATAAATAATATTTGACAAAAATTCAGTAACTCACCTCAATTCAGACATTTTGTTTAGCTACAAAGAATGGTGTGATTTTACTACAATTTAATGGTTTATTACAAATCTCACTAACTCTTTCCAAAGTGTTAAATTGATTTTTATCTAAAAGTATGTCTGCTAAAATGGAAATTTGTGATACATATTTTCTAATAATATTTTCCATTCACATGTTGTCCAAAAAAAAAAAAAAATGACTATTATTTTGGGATGGATGGAAAAAAGTTAATTGGAGCTAATTCGTGCAAACAAATAGAAATTTATCATTTATTATTAGTTTGCCATTTTCTTTTCAATGTCATAAAAGAAATCAAAACAAGACCCTTCAGTCGGATTGTTTCGCTCGACTTGCCGTCTAATTCAAATCATCAAAATTGATAAATTCACAATTATTTATCAAAACCATTTTACAGCATCATTGTCACCGCTATAAATTCTTTCGGAAAAGAAATTTTTTCTTCATAATCTTGGATCAACTTTTTCGAATTTACAAGTTTATGACACCAAGTACTAGTTATGGCAAATAATAAAAAAAATGAGAAAAAGAAGCAAAAATGTTTTTACACCAAAACACTGAACATTTGTGGTTGCCGTGACGGTGGCGTTGTAAACTGTACTACCCCTCAATCCTTTCGAGCTTACGACGTCGCATCGGTCAAAAATGATAAGGAAGATCTTGAGGGTCTCATGCGAATACTTGCCGTGAGAAAAGGTGGTGGCGCTACCGTGGATGTTGATGCCGACGGGAATCTAGTGTGGCGGAAACGGGCGACGGAGACGAGCTACGGCGACGGAGTTGGGAGAATTGGGAAAATCGATGAGGACAAGCCTTGTTGTTTTAGCCAAGTCGATGTTAACAAGTTTTAGGTATTTTGAATCAAGTAATGGCAAGAGTTTTAATCTAGCTTATAAGTTGTAAGTTGCGACCTCAAAAAAGTTGTTTTTTTTTGAATGTTTTTGTTGAACTTTGGGTTTGGAGACTATTTTGAGGTTAATATTATCAGTCTAAAAAGGAAACCCAATAATTTTTACATTATGTTTAAAAAATTGCTCAAAAAATAAATATCAGGCCTTTAAAAACTCAAATGTCATGCCAAATTACAATAAAAAAAATCAGCTGATAGGTCTTTTACAGGCCTAAATTTCAGTACGAGGCTTATGTAGAAGAAATAGAAATCATGAATTTATTTAATTTTTATTCTAATAAGGATTTCATCTTGGGATTCTAAATCACGACACCAGTAACACTTTGTTTACAGGAGGTCCAACTAGAATATCAAATTTAAAATCAAATACACATTGCAACTTTAATCAAAACAAATACAACCATAATTTATGTTAGAATTTATAGAATCCAATTAGTGATAATAGGATCTAATTATCTTTTTTTTTTTTTTTTAAATTATTCAAATTGTAGATAGTATCTCTTGTTGTAATCACAGAAGTAGGGAAATATTCTTTTTGGGATTATTGTTGTACATCCTATTATTAATAATATGTTTTCCCAATCACCCAATTAACTTGAATGATCTCATAATGTCATACATAAACTACACTAGATAGGTTTGTAACCAATTTTCTCTTTTTTTTCTATCATCCTTTGAATAGAATACTGAATTTGATAAATAAAAGAAAATTTTGTAAAACAAGAGCTTTTGAATCTTTTTTATCAATTCATTGCTCACTTAAGAGCAGCTACAACTTTTCTCCTCAAAGATAGTAATCACAACTCGATTGTACGACGAGCGGGTTGAAGAATATGGGAAAGCCAGATTCCCGATAATCCAAGAGGTCCTGATAATGAAACTACAAAATCATAAACATGGCGGGGAGAAGAGATTACACTCTAGCTATATTAGTTACACAATACTAAATGTGAAAAGTATTAACTGAATAATTATCTTTAAATGAATATTTGTTTATTTCTATATTTAATCGATGTGATTAGATTCATTTACCAACATGCAAATTATATTATTAATTATTTCTTTAATTTTATATTATAAATTCAAAAATTATTACCAAATAAGACACGAAAAATTTATGTCCTTATCGATACAATAACAATACAAACAATGAACCTAAACACTTGGAATGAGGTTTTAAAAGACAACATTAATTTTGGATGTAATGTAATTTCATTATTTTTATGTACCATATTATTGCACAGTATTCAAATTTTCCTATCCATAAGAGAAAAAAAAAAAAGAAGCAATTAATGAGAAATAATTATAGATAGCCTTTACATAATAACAAGTTCATAAAACGATTTTGCTCACTGTAACTCCACCAATTTAATACCAAGATGCTACCATTATATTTTCTGCAGCTCAATTTCACATTTTTTACTAATGGGTTTGTGTATCCATATGGTTTGGTCACAATCTCAAATTGAGTATCTGCCTGGTTTTCCTGGGAAACTTCCATTCAATCTTGAAACCAAGATAAGCATCATGCTTTGACAGTTTGTTTGATTTATTTTTTTTTTTTGGTATTGTTGAATATTGATACATTTATTTTTTATAAATTAGATATATAATAGGGAGAATCGGAAGAAATACAATTGTTTTACTATTTTATAGAATCGGAAAGAAGCCCTCAAAATGACCCTCTTCTTCTATGCAAAACCAAAAAAGAATGGTGAAGATGAAATTTGGCTCCAAGGAGGGCCCGGATGTTCTGTATTTTCCGGGCTTGTTCTTGAGACGGGTATTAATTTTTCTATTCTTAGTTTAATTTGTTCAAGTTTAGCTTTGTTTTTTTACTAATTTTTTATGAAAAAAAATATGTATTAATTTATTTTTTATTTAACATTGCAAATATGTAAAAGGGCCTCTAAATGTTTGATTATTCTAAAACCAATAGCACCATACCTGAACTTGTATTAAATTCATATTCATGGACAAAGGTATTAAGATCTGTCGTTCTCATTTTTATTTTTTTATTTTTTATTTTAAAACTAGATAAGACTTAATTTGTGTTATTTTTGTTTTGACTCAATCATATGTTATTTTCTACAGGTGTCAAACGTTATAAATTTTTAGACCAAATAAGTAGGAACTGGATTTTCTTACAACAAAATCTCCGGAAGCTTATAATTTTGACGAGACAAGTTCAGCAAAGCTCATATATGAATTCCTCGAAAAGGTGATAAAATAAAAAGTACATCGATATTCAGATATAGCCTTTACATAATAACAAGCATAAAAGGATTTTGCCTAATAATTATAATTGTTGAGAAAGTAAACAATTGTTGATTTTGTTGCAGTGGCTTATAAATCATCCAAAATATAAGAAGAATCCGCTCTACATAGCCGGTGAATCTTTTACTGGCTTGGTCATTCCATTCAAATCGTTAATCATATATATAATGTTTTTTCTTTTTGTTTCACCTCCTTGATAAATCTATCTTTTTTATAAATGAAGATATTTTTGGGAGTCCTAAACTATTACTATTTTTATTTCAGAAAAAGCCCTCAAATGATTTTTTGTTTAATGAAGGAGGGCCTGGATGTTTGATTTTTGCTTTTCTTGAGACGGGTTCTTCTTGACTATTTTTTTAATCAGTTAAGTTAACTTTGTTTTACGTTTTTTGAACAAAAAAATATGTACATCATCATTCTCAAAAATTGCCTCAATGTTTGACCATTTTTAAAACCAATTAATTGTTCCATTATATTATTTATGGAAAGGTATTAAGATCGGTTGTTCTCATTCAAAAATCAATAGTTTTCTTGACTTCATATTAAACAAGTCAAAAATAATTTTAGGACATTTCAAACGAAATTTAATACGCAAAGTTCCGGAAGCTTTAATTTAAAATAAAATTATAGTTCAAGAACCTTTTGAAATGAAAAAATAATAGTTTCAATTGGACATAACAAGTACATAGATTATCATTATAATTATAATTGAACAAATTAACAATTTTTTCTCTTGGTTTGATAGGCATTAAAGCAGGAGCGAACCACATTTCAACATGAATCTTAAACATCGGTTTCATTTCCAAATTTTTTAGTTGGTCTTAGGGTGTGTTTACTTATTTTCATTATTTAATTAGCAAAATCTGAGCAAACAAATTAACAAATTTTATCTTGGTTGATAGGCATGGTTCAAAACGAACCACGTTTCAAATGTATGCATGTCTTAGTGTATGTATTTTTACTAAATTTTTTATTTGTGATTGAGAGTTGCAGGGGTACATATTGGGAAATCCTTTTACTGATGTCTTCAACGACTGCAATGGAAGAATTCCATATGCTCACCGAATGGGACTTCTATCAGATAAACTCTATCTGGTAATTTCTTAATCTAATAATTGTCATGTTTAATTATTTACCAATGTCTCTGTATAAATAGTACTCGTATAATTTATTTTTTAAATTTCAGTCTGCAAAAGAAAATTGCAAAGGGAATTATCTGAGCCATGAGCCTAGCAATTATCCATGTATGAATGACATGAAAAGAGTAAATGAGGTGAGTTTCTAATTAGTTTGAAAATTTGGATTTTCAATCTTAATTTGTTCTAACAAGGAAAAATATTTATGCACAGAGTGTTGAAAAGATAAACCCTTTTCATATATTAGAACCGTGGTGCGATATGCCGTTATTGCACCAAATGCCGCTTAAAGACGAAATCAACGCTCGACGTTTTCTACAATACACCACTCCAAAATCTTTGTGTCGAGTAATGCTTTACTTTTTCTTTACAAACTTACATTAATTAGGAGTTCTTGTTTTTTCAGGTGTATTAAATTCAAATTCTGATTTATTTTTTCTAAGCAGGTTATGAATTATATTTTCATGTACAAGTGGGCGAATATAAAATTTGTCCAAAAAGCCCTACATATTCGTGAGGTATGTCAATCATATTCATTTCACGTTTGTTTTATTTAAAATGAAGAAAATAAGGGTGATCAATGTAAAAAAAGTTTTGATTTCTTCCCATACATTCTGGGACTTGCAAAAGTCCGACTAATAATTATTTAGATGAGACGATTTTCTATATAGTATTTTTTAAAATATTTGTACTTAACAGGGAACAATAACGGAATGGGTACGTTGCAATATTACCCTCAAAAGTGTGTCTTATACAAATAATGTCAACTCCACTGTGAATTTTCATAAGAAATTCTTAGATCAAACTGATGGTCGAGCTCTAATTTACAGGTACATATATACCGTAAATACTTCCTTATTATTTTACTTTCAACTACTACAAATATATATATATATATATATATATATATATATATATATTGTAAACTAAATAATGTCATTAACAGTGGAGATCGCGACATGGCTGCTCCCCATTCGGCAACAGAAGAATGGATAAATTCGTTGAATTTGCAAATTAAAAGTAATTGGAGACCTTGGTTTGTCGAAAATCAAATTGCAGGGTTAGTTTTATTCTTATACACTAATATTTATAAATTCCCAATCAAATTTTAATACTTATTATTATTTTTTATATTTTTGAAAACTTAAGGTATACAACTGCATACGCTAATGGTGAATCGGAGCTAACATATGCCACTGTGAAGGTTAGCCATCATTGCTAATTGTTTACTACATATGAAAATTAAGCAAAGATTTCAAACTTCAAATTTATTTATTATTTATTATTTATATTTTCAGGGGCAGGTCATACAGCTTCGGAATATAAACCTTTGGAATGTCTTTCCATGATTGATAGGTGGCTTAGTCGCAATCCCCTCTAACATATATTGCTTAGTTTGTTTTATATTTTAATTCAATACTGTTAATCTTGTTAAAGTTATATTATTGTCTCTCACCCACAAATATCGTCCTAAATTAAGCTAAGTGTTGCAGTGAATAAATGCTAAAGAGATAAGGCAAATTATGTTGTTAATGAACAAATTCTTGTATGAGACGTGACCAATCGATTTACTAGTTAATTCTTTTTTTTTTTCCTTTGAATATTTGAAATTTTTCATCATCCCAAGCAGGAATGGATTACCTGGCGCTACCCGTTGGAATTTTAATTTTTTTTATTATATGTATAAAAAAAATTATATTTATACTTTAAAATCGTAAATTTTGTCATTTCGTCTTTAGGGGATAAAAATTTTCCCCGTCCTTACTTAATAAAAAATTTCGCCCCTATTAAAACGAAATTTTGGATCCGTGTCTGATCTCAAGTGAAAGGGTAAATTACGATGGGTAAATTTTGCGTTTCACCAAATTACCATTTCCAACTACCGAATCTCCAATCAATATTTTCCATATATTCATATTTTAAAAAAAGAAATGGATAAATTACGTTCAATATGGGTAAATTACAAGATAGCTCTCGCCTATCGAGCTATGTTTAAATTACTAAAATAACTACTTCCTTAAAATATCGAATTTTACGACAATTGAATTTTTATTGTATTTTTTTTTTGAGCAGTTTTGTATTAGTAATTGAAATGATAAAATGATTTTTTTAAGAAGTGGTATGATAGATAAGTCACTCATCTATCATACATCTCCTTAAAAATAATTTTTCATTTCAATTATTAATAAAAATTAACTTCAAAAATTTCAAAATCAAAAATCCCAAAAGATAAGATGGATGGAGAAAGTATATAATTTTAAATAATTAAAAAATACTAATTTTTTGGTGAAACACAAAATCGTTTCACTTATTATAAAAACTCATCGTATGATTTGTTTACCATATATAAAACGCAGGGTATAAATTAACACAAATCACATTTTTTTCTAAAAAAAGTCAACGCCCAAATTACGTTCTCCTCTCCTGCGAGGTCGCTCTCACCTAAAGTATGCCCTCTTTACTTATATATATATCTAATTTTACATTAGTCGTCACAGTCGTCAATTTTATAATTCTTGTTTTTCCAATATGATTTTTATTTAATTTTTGAAATATTACCCGGTTATAAATTTTTACATTAAGGTGGTGGGCCTGGTGGCCGGATAAACTCCAGTTTCGGCCGCCTTCATTTAATTGTCAGAAATTGACCCAATTGAAGGGTAGTCCAATCCACCTTCCTCATTTAATTAAGAATGAATCTCATTTTAAATAATGTCCAAGTTAACAAAAAAAATATCCAATGATACTGTGGGACGAATAAATAATGTTAACAAAAAAAATATCCAATGACACACGCATGGGAGATTGGGGCATTTTAAATAATGTCCAAAATAGTAAAATACAACAATATCGGTTCTGGCATTTTTGCAGTAGCTACCCAATTATCCGTATAACTTATCAATGATGTGCATAATTTTTTCTGCAATAGTCTTTACGAGATGAATTATTCTAAACGAGTTTAATCATTTAATAAAAATAGTATAATGTATATATATATATATATATATATATATATATATATATATATCAACAAATTAAATACGTTAATTACATAATCTCATAAATAATGTGAAAATTATACTATATTAAAATCAAATTATTAATTATAATATGCACGAATTAACGGCCAAGAGTGTAATTATTTATTTTAAATGTTTTCTTTTGAATGAGCTCAATTTTTTTAATCTAAAACTTCGAATGTTTTACAACTCGAGAGCGTCTCCCTCAAATTTGGACTCAAAGCGGCAAATTATTCACATTTGCCACTCCAAGGACAACTCAAAATTGGATTTTGAAGTTGCATTTTTGTGAACAGTTTTGCAAAGCAATTTTGTCTCTACATCGTTTCACAACCTTTTTTTTTAAAAAAATTATTTTGTGTATTATTTTAAGGGTTTAAATGTGTGTATTTTATGTTTACTAATTTTTACATTAAATGCAATTTTATTTATAGTATTGCTATGTAATTGTGTGATGACTCATGTATTTAAATTTTGGTATTTTATATAATTTTTTTGCAAGAATATTTTATAATTATATGATTGAGCCAATGTGTTTTAATCTTTTTTTATTAAATTTGCCTTTTTTTGTTTAATTTAATTATAAATAAATGTAGATAAATTAAAAAGTTAAATTGATAAAGTTAAGAATATTCTTATAATATTTTTATTTGAGTTAAATTTTGAGTTTAATGGTTGAAGATGATTTTACTGTTGGAGACAAATTTGGTGGCAAATTTGAGTTTTGAATTGTAATGGTTGGAGGTGCCCTAAGTACTGGGAGTGAAAATACGTGATGTTAAATGAACTTCATTCAACATATTAAGTCATGTCATAACTGTACGAGAGAGGATGTTGGAGTTTGGTGGTGGGAAGTAAACAATTTCTTCCTCTATTCTAATTACTAATGTATCAAAAACTGCAAAATAGTATTAATTGTGTAAAGGGGATTCAAAAATTGTGGTAGATGCTATCAATTCTACTCAGCGGCTGTAATCGACTTTTGGTGACTTTGTTCAAGCAAGTCGAATCCTCTTATCGTCTTGTAATGATGTTTCAGTTAATTTCGTTAAACGTAATGCCAACTTTACATTTAATATTTTTGCTTGGGCTTCTTGTGATTATGATAATTCTAATAATTGGAATGAACCATTGATCTTACCTTGTAGTTGGTCTTCCCTTTTTGATTTGCACATATGTGTGCAAATAATACAAATATTTTTGTGGTCGAAAAAAATAAGCGGGCCTTAAGATTTATTATTACTATTACTTTTAGCATCTAACGGTGGAACCGTGGAAGCAATGCAATTGCAATGAACTGATTAAGAAAAACTACAGGTATGTGGTTGCTATTTTTTTAAGGCCAAATATTAATCATATGACTCATATTTTAGTCTTTTTATTAATTTTAATATATTTTTTTTCTCTTTCTAAATTTAATAGATATTTTTATTTAATATTTAAAAAATTAAGAGACACTATTTTCGACAAGGACTATTCAATGTGGTAGTTAGAGTCCATTTATCTTGTTGATGTGCAAATATTAAAATAATAAAAAAAAAATCACCACTTAAAATTAGAAAGCACGTCGGGCCACTATTTTTTACTAGTGATATGTTTTATTTTTTTATTATAATATTTGCACATCAGCAAGATAAGTGAATACAGACGACCACATCAGATGAACCTTGCCAAAAATGAAACCTGATTTTTAAGTATTAAGTGAAAATATATGTTAAATTTAAAGAAAGAAAAAAGTAAGTATATGCTCAAATTGATAAAAATTGAAAAGTAAGTGTTAGATTTGATTATTTAACTCTTTGTTTAATAGTGACAAAATTTTAAAAGTTCTGAAAAAATTATTTATAATAGAAAGGATGATATTTGAGAATAAAATAAAATTACTTTAAAAAAAAAAATGGAGTTGAATCTACTCGACAAAAGCGTCAATGCCCAAATTATACCCCGTCTCACCGTGAGAG
>JBBCBC010000204.1:0-82838 GCA_037126765.1 Stenogyne calaminthoides
GCGTTGATTGGTACAACGGTTTGATTCCCCTGTTTCAATTTTGTATTTCATTGGTGTTTCACCCTTCTAAATTTTTAACACATGGACCCGGGGTTGAATATTTTTTTATTATTTCACGTGTCATCCATCCCAGCGTGGTTTCCCTGTTTCACAAGCCTGTTTCATCTGGTGTTTCATGCCTTGGATTTGCGCCACATGTCTATGGGCCGGGTGAACCATCTACACCCTAAACACTAAATAATAAACCCTAAATCATGGCCTATTCGGGCCGGGTGAACCATGAATCACTCGGGCCGGGTGACGGAACGGAGTGGGCCGAATGGACACATGGCGCAAATTCGAGACATGAAACACCAGATGAAACACACATGTGAAATAGGAAATCCGAGCCGCATCCATCCATACTATGAAATAAGTGAAACATCAATTATGTAATAGGTGATCTCATTACTTCTAATTATATCCCGTTTGGATCAGTCCCATTCACACTACTAGTTTTAAAACTCCTCCGTATAAAATTAGTTAATTAGTTCATGAATTCAGTGCCTTTTTTTTTCCCCTAAACTAGAAGCACATAGTAACGTGGAAGAGGAATATTTTCTTGTTCAAGAAAAGGCCTGGTATAAGATCATCTCATATATATACAAGACATAAAATTCATGTCAATTTAATGGTACCATAAAAAACATGCAAGAGGACCCTATCTCATACATGAAATTGTGTGATATAATTTTATAATTTTTGGTGCTTGTTCAACAATTCAAAAATGTCACTTTCAAATATATATCCAGTTACTTATTAATTTAATTAATTACCTGTCATACCTTGAGTAGACTAATTCTACTGATGATTGCTAAAATTGATTGATCAATGTCAAACATCACTAATCATTACTTGGGTCCTGTTTGGCGTATCTGAACTTCGCGGAACGCGGTTACATTCAAAGGAATTGATGATCTCACTGCTTACTGATTGGATGAGGGAACCAACTTTCTCATATGTTTGAATTGATTTTTGTTTTTTGATGAGATTTTCCCTCATGCTGTCCTTTGTAATCTGAATGCCCTCCCTTTAATAAAATTTTGCCTGCTCCCAAAAAAATCACTAATCATTACTAATTGTTTGCTATTTCATAATTTTGAATCGCAAATGGTAATAACTATAATTTATATATATATTTAGTTTCATAAATTTTTTATTGTCTATTTAATTCCAATAACTTTGACAATGTCAAATTTTAGTTTCAAATCAGTCGAAGCAACGTCGTTTTGTCCTTTTTAATTATTTTAAAATTTTGAATTTATTTTACTTTTAATTTTGACTTTTTTTAATTGATTTTAGTGAGATGGAATTTTTTATTTAAATTAAATTTTTTTTATTGAGTTTATTACACACGTGACACGCCACATGTGCAAATCAATACGAGTCAGCTGATTCCGGTCAAAATTGGTGGCGCGTGGAAGACAAGCGTGCAAAATGATGTATTTTTTAGTGATCTTTCGGCGATTTGAGACTAAATTGGATCAAATTGAATACACATGAGGCTAAATTGAAAAAAAATAATAATTGCGTGACCATTTCAATAAGAGTGCAAAGTTATGTAACGATTTTGATTTAAATACCCTATATATATATCATCAAATCAGATCTCCATTTTTCCTCCATTTCACTTAATCAAATTAATTGTGAAGTACAGAATCTAACGAAATTTAATTAATTGTGATCCACATAACAAATTAAACCCTAATAATTTAATCAAGAAAGCATTGAATAATTAAAATTATAAAACTGCTAACTAAAACTATGCAATTAGAAGTGGAGCTAGATTGATGAAATACATTTCACACCATAAAATAATTTATTACACGGTAGCACAAATACAGATACTTAGTGGAGTAATTATACAATTATTGAATTACAAATCAAAGAATGAGCGAAAAATAACCAACAACTTGCATGCAAAGAAGGAAGGTTTACGTTATGGCTAACAAATGCAGAAAGAATATTATGTGGGCAGGCATATATGTTAGTTGATGGCGCTGCACACCCTTCTTATGATTCCATTTTGTCCAACTAGAGGCTGAATCTCCCCCATTTTGATCATTGCCCTCCCAAAATCCGAAGCAAACAGACGCGGGTTTCTGCTATAATCCAACACCGTGCGGCTTGTCGTAGCTGCACTCATAAGCACTTGATCCGACTGAAGCAGACCCTTCCTCTGCACCAAATTCTTAAAGTAGTTATTGTCCAACGAATTAGGCGTCACCAAATCCAACGGCGCCAAATTAGCGTCACCCCCAATTTGGGGGCATCCGCGCCTTCTGGTGTTGGCAAACCGAGCATCAATATCAGTTCCGTTGCTGTAGATTCTCCCGCGGAACAAGAAGCACTGGGACTGCCCTATCGTGTGTGCCCCAGAAAGGGCAACCATGTCTTTTGCACTGAGGCCCTTGTTGCCAAAAGCGGAAATGAGGGTTTCAATTGGAGCGAAGGGGCTGGGGAGGTCGGTATTAGCTTGGGCGCGGTTGGCGGTGGTGGAGTCCCTCCTTCCGAGCCTGACGTTCCATGATGGCCCGCTTACTGCCACGGACGCGTCACGTGCGGCTAATGTGAGTATGTCGGCGCATGAGACTACCCCGGGGCATACGCGTTCAACTTCTCGTTTGGCGGCCTCTATGACTTCGTACCCTCTCGCGGAGTTGAGATTGGGGAATGCGGTCTTCTCGCTTTGGATGGTGGGGGTTTCGTCGAGTAGGACGGACGCGTCGCAGCCCTGGACGAAGCAGTCGTGGAAATGGAGACGGATTAGGGAGGCTGCCATTCGGCGCTCACGGGAGATTGCTCGGCTGATTGATTTGCGGATTATGGAGACTGCTTTGGGGCATGTTTTGGCGTAGAATGTGGTTGAGAGTTGTGCCTCGCAGACTATGTTGTTCAGCGTGGCCAACATTGATGTTACGATAATTAATTTGACTAAGAAATTGAGGATATTCATTTTCGAAATATAGAAGATAATTGGAGGCTATGCACGAATTAATAGATATTGGTTTGAGCTGAAGTTGATGGAGATAAGTGATCTTAGTGAGAGTATTTATAGGTTCAAAATGTTGTGTACCCTCGAAAGAAAAGGCATGTGGTTGGTCACGTATTGTTGGCTGGCATAACGCGTATTTGCGATATTAAAAAAAGGTTGTTTTTTGTTTTTGGGTTTTATTTTCTTTGATACACTTTACCTGGCGTCGTAATTGGATTATGATATTTAGGTTAGACGTCGACGTTTTGGATATGATTTGGTCAAAAGAATAGTATAACAAGGTTCTCTTACAAAGAAAGGCAGGAGTTACGCTGCAGAAAAAAAAAGTCAATTTACGTTAATTGAAGTACTATTGTTGATTAATTAGTACTATAGATCATGATAGTGGAGATTAAAAATTACATAATGATGGATTAATTAACAGAGAGCTCGACGTAACTTTCTTTGGTTGAAGAAGGAGCGTGGAAATATGTTAGAGCATCCCAATGAATTGAGAAAAATTCATCTATTCATTCACTCTCTCTCCTCCGTATTATTTTTACATTATTAATTTTTAAATATTCAATTATTTAAATATATTCTTACAATTCTTATCTAGGGGTTCGTCACATAAGAAAAATGCTTAATAAAATCACATATACACATAACTGGCTAAATTTTTTTTTTTAAATAAGAAAAAATATACAATTAAAACTAAAATCATACATTGCATAAACGCTACCTTTTCTGCCATCAAAATTTGAGACAAGAAATACATAATGCTTAGTTTGCCTAAACTTATTTTAAATATTTTATAAGTTGCTTTAAAATCTTATAAAATGTAATTATATATTTAAATAGTTTATAAGTTGGTGATATTTTACTAATGAAATTTATAAGCTTTTTAATAATTTTAAGATAATTTTTTTTAATATTTTATTTTTAATGTGGTTGACATGCAATAAGTTGGATTTTTTTTTTTTGAAAACATCTTATTTTACCGTTGCAGATTATAAGCTCCTTAAAAGAAGCAACAGGCTCAATATCTCACAGTTTTTGTTTAACAAATTTGTGATGTCCACTTGTTAATTAGTTAACGTGCAAGTCTAATATTAGTAGCTAGCTAGCTACTCTAATTAAGACAGTACCTTGTTTTTAAGGATTAAAAAAAGGAGAATAGGAATAAACAAATGAAGGCTTTCTTTGTCCACGCGCCCTTTATAAACTCATACTCCGTAATTACCTGAGCACCGAGTCTTTGCATATATACCAGCTTGTGACAGTATATATATGTATATATCGACAGTTGAATTTTCGGTACATCATTCATTTTACAAAGACAATTTCCAAATTCAAATTAAAATTGGATTTTTCTTGCAAGTTACAATCCTTGATTTAGTCATCAGACAGCTAATTACCAAACAAGCTATTGGGAAACTTTTACTCGCTTATTATAAGTCAACTCAAGCTCAAGGGACAAAACCAAAGTAAAAACTACAAAATAGTTAATTATTTTGGAAGAAATATTATTCACTAGTTTAATTTCGACTTAAAATAAATATTTGCTTATATTTTATAAATTTCAACCAAACAATTTTTCCAAGTTCAATTGACAAATTAACAACCCACGTTCAATCAATTAACTTGAAATTTTGGGTTTATTACTCTGATGAGTTAGTGTGATATTAAACAATTTTACCTTGCAACTGATTCACAATTATCACTTTACATTAAAATAATTAATAATTTTTAAAAATTCACACAAAATGTACAACAACTTAAAAGTAAATCTGATTTTACATAAGGACCTTGCCTTTTAAAATTAGTTTTCAATAATTGTAGCATAATATTTTATAAGGTTAATTAAGTTACCGAATATATCTAAATCACCCTGTATATATAGTCATTGGTTTACCCGCGTTAAGCGCCCCCGGCCCCACCAAATCTTAATCTAAATTAGGTTTGTGTCGTTTAGTTTAATTATTTTCCCGGTTCCTTCCTCAATCCGAAAGAAGTCGTTATCACTGTGATTATTTTAATTCACGAAAAGGAAATAGTATGTGTGAATGCTTTTGACATTTTAATTAATAATAACAAATTGACTTTTGCTCTTCTAGTTAATTGTCGTCTGCATGTCTCTGTCGGGAAACCTAATTAGTGAAAATCAAGATTGACCAAATCCAATTCATATAGGATAGACAAATGACAATCATATAACCTTTTTATCTAAATAAATTCAAGTTGAAGAAGGTTTGAATTTCAAGACTCAAGATAGCAACGAATGTGCTTAATTTTTTTTTAAAATATTCACTACTACACATTTAAGCTTGGAGAGCCCCACTTGGACAGCCCTTATTTCAAACAGCTCTCCAAACTTAAGCTTTTGAAGAGCGATTTTATTTAAATATATATATATATATATATATATATATATAGACAGCAGTTTGCAACTGCTGTCCAAGAAAATCACTTAGACAGCGGTTCAAAACCGCTTTGCAAGTTCACTTAGACATCGATTCATAACCGCTGTCCAAGCTAAAGCTTGGAGAGCGGTTATGAACCGCTCTCCAAGTAAAAATCCGAATTTATACAGCGGGTTCAGCCCCTGAACCCCCATTTCCACTATTTTCGACATCGAAGCTTGGTGATTTTTCCCCTCCTCCTCCCTCCGTCCCCGCCGTCCCTTGCCGCCACCGCCCTCCTCCCCTGCCGCCGCCGCCTTTCTTCGCCTCTACAAGGTAATGCTTAATCCTTTTTTTCCTTTTTGTTAATTAATTAGTTAGGGTTAATTTACGTGTTATATATATATATGTTGTGTATATATATATATATATATATATATATATATATATATATATATGTTGTGTGGCTTGATTGTTGTTGGTAATTTGTGGATAAATTGTTAGTTTGGAATGGTGATTTTTATGTTTATTTAGAGATGAATATATGATATGCACATCAAGTGTTTGATCAAATGCATGTGTAGGAATTTAAGCATAAATTAGGATTGAGATATATTTTTGAGTTGGTTGGTGATTTTTTATGTCAATTTAGAGATGAATATATGAAGCACACCAAGTGTTTGATCAAATGCATGTGTAGGATTTAAGCATAATTTAAGATTGTGATATATTTTTGAGTTGGCTGATGGTTCTTCATCTCCGAATCCGGCCTTCCAACCATGGCGAATGGAAGACAAAAAGCTTCTCAGCGTGATCAATACTTCCCTCACGCCGGAGGCCGCCTCTGAAGTCCTTGAATGTCGGACATCACACTCTGCGTGGATCACTCTTCAGGCCGCCTTCTCTGATTCTTCGGCTTTCCACACCCATGCACTGCGAGAGGAACTGCTATCCCTTCGTAAAGGAGACATGTTCATTGATGAATATGGGCGTAAGTTTCAGAATCTCTTTGTTCAATTATCGGCTATTGGCCGACCCATTGATGAAGAGGACAAGAGCCATTGGTTCTTGAGGGGCCTTGACATTCAATTCGCCAGTTTTGCAGATACCCGGTTGGCCCTTGCTACAGTTCCCAAATTTTAAGACCTTCTTCACCAGGCTCGACAATTTGAGGGGTCTTCCTCTTCTCATCAGGGTAATTCTAGTGACGGACGTCAGGCAAATTCTAATCAGCACGGTCAGCACCAAAATTCTAATTTTTGCAGAAATTCGAGTGGTAGTTCGAGTGGTCAGTTTAATAATCAGGGACGTCGTATTTCTCGCTGTCAGATTTGTCGTGGAGAGCATTACGTTGACAAGTTCCCTCAGTTTATTGCTGCTCGATCTTCGATGTCTCAGGCTAATCTTGCTCAGGCATTTAATTATGCATGCCAGGTCTCTGATTTGACTCCTGATTGGTATTTGGACTTTGGTGCTTCTGCTCATACGACAAATATGACTGCCTCTCTTGACTTCTTTGAACCATATACGGGTAACGGTTCTGTTATTGTTGGTAATGGTTTTACTTTAAATATTTTACATGTTGGCACTTCTAAACTGTCTGGGGACGTAAACTTGTTGGATGTATTGGTTGTGCCCCATATCACTAAGACCTTATTGTCTATTTCTAAGTTAACTGCTGATTATCCTGTGGATGTTGTGTTTTCTGATAAGTTCTTTGCGATTCAGAACCGGGTCACCAAGAAAATTCTGGCTCAGGAAAGGTGTGATAAAGGTTTATATTTGCTTGATCGGGGTGTCCCTGCGCTTGTTGCTGCTATTCGTAATAAAGGTTTGAAGGCTAGCTTTAATTTATTGCATCTTCCTTTGGGGCATGTCCCATTTACTGTTATTTCTTTTTTGCAAAAGTTAGGCCAGTTGTCTATTACTTCTCTTTTACCGAATCCTGAACTTTGTTCCTCTTGCCAGTTGGCCAAGAGCAAATGTTTATCCTTTCCGTTGAATGAAAAACGTGCTGATGCAGTTCTTGATTTAGTGCATTGTGATTTGTGGGGCCCAGCTCCGGTTGTTACATCGGATGGTTTTAAATATTATGTGGCTTTTGTGGATGATTACTCTCGTTTCCCTTGGATTTATCCTCTGCGTGCTAAGTCTGATTTCTATGATGTGTAGTGAGATTCCATGCCTTTGTGTGTAATCAGTTTTCTTGAAAAATCAAGGTTTTCCAGAGTGATGGTGGAACTGAATTCGTGAATTCTCGAGTACTTGAATTTATGTCCTTGAATGGCATCCTTCATCGTCTCTCATGCCCTTACACTCCGCAGCAGAATGGGCGTGCAGAACGCAAACACAGGCATATCTCTGAAACAAGACTTTCCATGCTCTTTCACTCACATGCTCCAGTCTCCTTGTGGTTTGATGCATTTGCCACTACAACTTATGTTATTAATTGCCTGCCTTTGTCTGTTATATCCAACAAGTCTCCGTTTGAGCTTCTTTTTGGGTCAATCCCGAACTATGCGAATTTTAAACCATTTGGATGTCGTGTTTATCTTTTCTTGAGGGACTATGCTGAGCACAAGTTGGCACCCAGAAGTCGGCCTTGCATATTCCTTGCGCTACAACAGTTTGCACAAAGGGTTTCGTTGTCTTGATCCGAGTTCTTCCCGGGTTTTTCTTTCCAGGCATGCTCAATTTGATGAGCTCTGTTTTCCTTTCTCTGAGAACTCATCTCCATCACCTGTGTCTGCTTTGGATATCTCAAGTTTTTTGGATGGTATAGTCATTTTGCCTATGCCACCAGCTGCAAGTTCTTTGCCATCTTCGCCCCCGCCTCAGTCCCGTGTGATTTCTCCAGATGATGGGGACCAATAGGACCATCACCCGGCGCCTTTGGTCGCTCGAGCCCCAGCGTCGGCCCCTGACTCGGGCGCAGTGCCACAGCCGCATGCTGCTGTACCGGCCGATCCTCCAGCTCTCGCCCCTATTCCGGGTGCTGACCATGCCCCTGGTCCTGTCGTGTCGCCAGTTCAGCCAGCCCCAGTCTCAGGGCCCGTCCATCCTATGGTGCCGCGTGCCCGTGCCGGGGTCTTCAAGCCTCGTTACCCGGTTGATCTTTCTTGCACGACACTGCTTTAAGCTCTTGTCGCTAGCTCCGAACCTAGAGGTTTCAAATCTGCCGCAAAATCTCCTGAATGGTTGTCTGCTATGCAAGAAGAGATTGATGCACTTCGTGATAACAATACGTGGGATCTTGTGCCTCGTCCTCCGGGCACTAATGTCGTTGGCTCAAAGTGTGTTTTTCGTACTAAGTTCCATTCCGATGTCACTATTGAGCGTCATAAAGCTCGTCTTGTTGCCCAGGGATTCACTCAAGTTCCTGGTGCTGACTTCCATCACACGTTTAGTCCGGTTGTCAAGTCTGCTACAGTCCGGGTTATTCTCGCTCTTGCTGTCCAGCACCATTGGCCTCTACATCACTAGATGTCAAGAATGCCTTTCTTAATGGGGTTCTTGACAGACCAGTCTTCATGGCCCAACCCCCGGGATTTGTTGATCCGCGTTTTCCCGATCATGTCTATCGTCTGAAGAAGGCGTTGTATGGTCTGAAACAAGCTCCTCTTGCTTGGTTTCAGCGTTTCAATACTTATCTCTTTGGCTTGGGATTCGGCCAGAGTCGATCTGACTCTTCACTTTTCTTTCTCATTCGAGGTACTTCTATTCTTTATCTACTCTTGTACGTAGATGATATTATTGTTACAGGCAATGATGGTGACATGCTCAAGACGTTTATTGCTCGCACGCATAAGGAATTTGCTATTAAGGACTTGGGGCGCCTTAACTATTTCCTTGGTCTTGAGGTCTCGTATACTCCGGATGGTCTTTTTGTGGGTCAAGCCAAGTATGCTTCCGATATTTTGGAACGAGCAAATCTGGTGGATGCCAAACCGATCGCAACCCCGTTGGCAGCCAGGGAGTTTTTTTAAGTGATGGTTCTTCGTTTCATGATCCTACTTTATATCGGTCTTTGGTTGGGGCTCTTCAGTACTTGACTATTACTCGTCCGGACTTGCCATATGCTGTGAATGTTGTTAGTCAATTCCTTCACTCACCTACGGATGTTCATTTTAGTGCTGTTAAGCGGGTTTTACGATATGTAAAGGGTACCATTCATTATGGTCTATCCTTTACCAAACATCCTGAGTCGACTGTCACTGGCTACTCTGATGCTGACTGGGCTCGTTGCATAGAGACCCGACGTTCTACCTATGGTTACTCAATTTTTCTTGGCGGGAATCTCGTTTCTTGGAGTGCAAAGAAACAACCTACCGTGGCTCGCTCAAGCTGTGAATCCGAGTACCGTGCTATGGCGAATGCAGCAGCTGAAATTGTTTGGCTCACCAATCTGCTTGATGAGCTCCGTGTCAAAATCTCCACTCGCCCGGAACTCTTGTGTGACAACAAGAGTGCTATTTTTCTGAGTCAGAATCCGGTTGCCCACAAACGGGCAAAGCACATTGATTTGGATTATCATTTTGTTCGAAAGTTGGTTTCCTCTGGGAAGATTTCCACCCGTTTTGTTCCGTCTCATCTTCAACTAGCTGACATCTTCACCAAGAGTCTGCCTCATCCTGCTTTTGAGCTTCTTCGTTCCAAGCTCCGCGTTTGTCTTCACCCCACGCAACGCTTGCGGGGGGTATTAAGGATAATTAAGTGATGTAATTATAGTATAGATATTTGTATTTAATTCCCTTTGACCTTTCTTAATTGCTCGGTCAAATCTGTTGTATTGTAATTATCTTTATATAGTGCAAATCCACTCATCACCAATTAACGGTGATATTCTAATTATCATCACAGAGAGACAGCTAATAATTACAAAAGCATAATTATAATCAATTTGCTTTAGTTAATTGAAGTGTCAAATTTCAACAGCATTCTACTTTAGTTGTTATTCATGCATTAAACTATCAATCGCAAATGATGACGCAGTGAACTTTATTCGTGCATGCAGGCAGGTCGAGGAAGCGGCTAGGAATTAGACGAAAGCACTTCAATTAATTAAACCCCTCTTAATTTGATTCACACAAATAACGCTAACTACTAAGAAAACCCATTTGATCTCAATTATAACTGTACATAGCAGACCAAATTCAGAAATCACGGGTGGCCGGTGCATTCAACAAGAGCCAAATAATAAAAAAAAAGTTTCATTAATTTGAATAACTAAAAAGTCAAAAGATTTTATTCGAGTTACAAATTTAAAATGTCCGGATTAATGTCATATATGGATTGAACAATTCTTAGATCCATCTGGACAAGTTCTATTCACATGACTAGTTTGAAACTCCTCCGTATTAAATTAATAAATATAGTTAAATGCATTTTTTTATAGAAGAGAGGAAGATTTCTTGTTCAATGATTAAGATACGATATCAATTTCAATTATATTAATAATAGTATCATGTATACGTAATTATATATATATATATATATATATATATATATATATATACTTGCGTACTTAATTTGAGTTAATTAATTCTACTTTAAACTGCTAATTGAATATATTTAATTAACCAGCATAGTATCCCATGATGGTGTATATATATTTAAATTATAAAAAAAAACACTAACGTATGTATTGTTGTGAAAAATTGTCATTGGTATAAGAAACTTTATAACCAAATCAAGAGTGATTAAAACAAGTTCAATTAGAGGCGGTTCTTTAAAAATAATAAATATATATTTGGAGTTGATGATGGGAGATTATAATGGTATTCTATTTTTTATGAAGAAGATTTAATTTTTAGAGGAGCATCCACGTACGAGCTAGAAGTCGTCCGTGCACGCGACTCCCAGCTGCCCTCATGATCACCGTGCTGCCACCGCCACTCAATCTAGCTCCTTTCGCTTCTGGCATCTTCTCACTCCGTGACATTTTGTTTGACTTTTATTTATGTTGATTGAATTTTAACGTTAATGTGATATTATTTGTTTTAATAATTTATTAAATTAGCAAAAAATAAATTTGATTTTTTAATTTTTTAATGTATTCTCAAATTTAATTACTTAATTTATATCAAAAAAAATAATTACTTTTATAATTTTATTAATTAAAACTTCTAATTACCCTAGAGTAAATTAATTTTTTTTGCTAAATAATTTTAAAAATTAAGTTAAATTTGAATATTTAATTATTTTAATTTATTTATATTAAAACCATTACAAAAGCTTAAGGTTTTTATTTTTTACAAATTTAGCGGCATAAGTTTTTTTTAATGAATTTACTTTAAGTTATTTAAAAAAAAATTAATTTAATTTTAAAAATATTTAGCAAAATTTGATTTATTTTAGGGTATTTAGATGTATTATGAAAATTAATAGAATCTTAAAATTTATTTATTTTGAAAAATAATTTATTTTCTTATAAAAAGTTTCCAGTAACATAATTTTTTAATATAATAAAAAATTTTAATTTTTTAATTTATTTTCTACTAATTTAATAGATTAATTAAAAAATAATGTCACATTAATAAAAAATCCAATCAGCATTGTCACATGTAAAAAAAGTTCAAACAAAGTGTCACATGTGTATTGATAGATGTTCAAACATATTGTCCTATATTTATATATTTTAATACATTTTCAAGTTCGTAAAATTATATTGTCCTTAACACACATGTCCCCATAAGTTACGGTCCTAAAAATAAATATTCCCCATTAAATTCTAATTAAAAAATTGGTCAAATTAAGTTTGCATTTTTAAATGAGATAATTTTTTTTACGGATTTAAATCGAAATGGTCCCGTAACTTTGCACCTTTATTGAAAAGGTCCCGTATATATCACATATTTCAATTTAGTCCCGTATGTTTTCAATTATTGCCGATTTAGTCCCAATAGCCGAAAATCGGTCAAACCACCCAAAAACGACGTCGTTTTAGTAATTTCGGTCTGGAATTTATTATAAAACGAAGTCATTTTTTGGTAGTTTGACCGGTCTCCGGCGATTTGGGACTAAATCGGCACAAATTTAAAACATATGAGACTAAATTAAAACATGTGATATATATGAGACTTTTTCAATAAAGGTGCAAAGTTACGGGACCATTTCGATTTAAATCCATTTTTTTTATGATATGTAGAACCTTTGACCACATTCAAATTGTGAGTTGATTCCGTAGAAAGCAATTACATACATATTAATTATTACATATTTTTATCTTGAGAGTAGAGTTGAAATCCTCAACCTTTAGATGAAATGAAATTATTTCACATATAACTAATTAATTAGACCTTAATAATTCCGATTAATTTCAAAACTATGACAAATTACTTGACTTGGAAATGTAGGACAATATATTTTAAAATTTATAAATATAGGATAATATATTTTATAATCTTGTAATTAAATGTAGGACAACCGAGCTTCAACAAGCACAAATCTCACGTGACATTTCAGCCCTATTTCGACTTATTTGGACTCGATTGTCCTACATTTACAAATCTTAAAACATATTGTCTTATATTTATATATTTTATTACATTTTTCAAGTTCGTAAAATTATAATCCAATGAAAACACAAGATCCCCATAAATTACTGTCTTAAAAAAACTCTTGTACCCCAATATATTCTAATAAAATTTTGGTTGAATTAAGTTTAAACACTTTTAAATGAGATAAAATTCTTTTATGCTATATAAATTCTTTAATTCACATTCAAATTCTGAGTTTGATTCGGTAGAAAGCAATTCCACTCATTTTACTACCTTGAGAGTAGAGTTGAAAATCCTTAAACTTTTAGATGAGATGAAATTCTTTCACATATAACTAATTAATTAGACCTTAACAATTTGATCAAGAAAATATTGATTTTATTTATTTATAATAGTGCTAAGTTATAAGAACATTAACGCAAATAGATGAATTAAATACAATTCACTATGTTTATGCCATAAATAATTTATTACATTACATGGATCGAACAGTAGAAATAAAAATAATTAAATTAGTGCGAATGGTATACAATTATTGAATGATAAAAGAATGAGGAAATGAAATAACAAACAGCCTGCATGCTAAGAATTAAGGAACATACAAATATGGTTAACAAATAGTACAGAAAGAATATGCAGGGCGGGTGTAGGCGTCTAATTGATGGCGCTGCACACCGTTCTTATAATCCCATTTTGTCCAAGCTGAGGATCAATCTCCCCCATTTTGATCATTGCCCTCCCAAAATCCGCAGCAAACAACCGCGGGTTTCTGCTATAATCCAACACCGTTCCGCTTGTAGCTGCCGCACTCATAAGCACTTGATCCGACTGAAGCAGACCCTTCCTCTGCACCAAATTCTTAAAGTAGTTATTATCCAACGAATTAGGCGTCACCAAATCCAACGGCGCCAAATTAGCGTCACCCCCAATTTGGGGGCATCCGCGCCTCCTGGTGTTGGCAAACCGAGCATCAATATCAGTTCCGTTGCTGTAGATTCTCCCGCGGAACAAGAAGCACTGGGACTGCCCTATCGTGTGTGCCCCAGAAAGGGCAACCATGTCTTTTTCACTAAGACCCTTTTTGTCAAAAAAGGAAATTAGGGTTTCGATTGTATCGAAGGGGCTGGGGAGGTCGGAATTAGCTTGGGCGCGGTTGGCGGTGGTGGAGTCCCTCCTACCGAGCCTGACGTTCCATGATGGCCCGCTTACTGCCACGGAGGCGTCGCGTGCGGCTAATGTGAGTATGTCGGCGCATGAGACTACCCCGGGGCATATGCGTTCAACTTCTCGTTTGGCGGCCTCTATGACTTCGTACCCTCTCGCGGAGTTGAGATTGGGGATTGCGGTCTTTTCGCTTTGGATGGTGGGGGTTTCGTCGAGTAGGATGGAGGCGTCGCAGCCCTGGACGAAGCAGTCGTGGAAATGGAGACGGATGAGGGAGGCTGCCATGCGGCGCTCTCGGGAGATTGCTCGGCTGATTGAGTTGCGGATAATGGACACTGCTCTTGGGCATGTTTGGGCGTAGAATGTGGCCGACAGTTGTGCTTCGCAAACCCTGTTGTTCAGCATGAGCAACATTGATGTAACGAGAATTAATTTGATTAACAAATTGAAGGTACTCATTTTTTAAATATGAATAGAGAAATGAAATTAATAGATATTGGTTTGAGATTGAGATGAAGTGCTTATTTGTGAATGTATTTATAGGCGATGATGTTGTACGTATGTCTTCAAAGTTCAAAGAAAGGCCATTTGGTTGGTAAATCACTGAAAACGCGTACGTATTTGCAACATGTGTTCGGTCAAAATTGAAAAAATAAAAAATGGAAAAGGTGATGGATTTTTTATTTTTTTGGGGTACTATTTTAATGGGGCCGGGAACAAAACTACTTTTATCAGCACGTTGGATACTGATTTTTGGTTTGACGTGGACGTTTTAGATATGCTTTGGTCAACAATGATGGATGTGATGTGGGTATTTTATAAGATTGTGAGCTACCCCCAAGACATACAAGTCAATTTACGTTAAATAAACTAATTAGGAATAGTGGATTAATCAATGGAGAGCGCCATGCAACACTTTCTTGGTTAAAGGAAGGAGCATGGAAATATGACATAGGTCACATACTGAAATTAAAGCAACTCATCATTTTGATTCTAATTAATTAATCAAATTCATAAGATGTGTTTTCTATGTTTAATTTGTACTTTCTCTAGGAACAAAACTAAATACAATATTTATCTTTAAAAAAAAAAAGTAAAAACCTTCATAATCTTTGTAACTCTAAGTTTTGAATATATATTTCTCACGTTGGATTCAGATCCATATGTTTTTGTTATAAATATAATAGTGACAAGAGACATCTAATAATTACAAAATCACAAAGTCAACTTAATATTTACGTGTCAAATCATTCAATTGTGTGCACACTGTGCACATCACATTAAATGTGAAAGAGAAAAAAAATTGATCCCCAATAACTTTCATGTAATTTATTTTTCGTCTCAAAATATTTAACTATTTAATTTTGATTTCATAATAATCTTGATTGCTCAATTTTGATCCCATTTTTGTTAAAAAATAGAAAATTTTGTCGTTTTTGGTCATGTACAAAACACTTGCGGTTAAAATGGGGGGTTTTCGAGCACACAGATTATAACGTGAACGTTGACTGTTAAAATAAAATTTATTTTTAAAAAAATTAGAAAGAGCAAGAAATTTTCTTAAATTGCTGAAAAATAATTTTTTTTTGTAACAGTCAGCATACACGTCAGCTACGAACTAGAAAATATTTTTAATCGGCATGTGACTTGCGTGACCAAAACGATTTAATTTTTTATTTTTGAAAAAAAAATGGAACCAAAATTAAACAATCGAGATAGTTATGAGACCAAAATTGGATAGTTAATTTTTTGGGATGAAAAATGGATTACAAGAAAATTTTGGGACCAACAAATTCTTTTCTCAAACGTGGAACTAATGTAATTAAATTTTTAAGGAGTGTAATTTTTTGGGGCAAAATAAGACCACAACTTATCGAGTTGACAAAATAATTAATTGAGGACTATAACTTTAAAAGTATTAATTTCAGATTGACCCAATTTTTTGCTCAAATTAAGATTATTCGGGCTAATTTTATATGAAATTGCTACTCTTTTTACGAATTTTATTTTGTCATCCGAAAAAATTATAGTCCTTGTTTCGTTTTGCCATCTCAAAATTTACCGTATTAAAAAAAATTATATATCTGAGAGTAAACATAACAAAGATAAGGTGAGATTGTGCCTCACAAGTCATAACGTCAGATTGTGCAAAATATACTACAACGTTTCATTGGGCTCAGCTCGAAGACAGCAAGGTTAACTATATCTCTACACTTCGATCATTAATAGATTAATCTATATGGATTTCACGTTTTATACTCCTAGATCAATAAAATTTGATTTTGTTACAAAAATAGATTTTATAGGGATAAGTTGTGTTCGGACCTTTTTTAATTGGTTAGGTTTTTGTATGCCCCAATTGTACCTTGCACCCCATAGTATATTTTTTTAGAATATAATACATTGTATTAAAACATACAATGTTTACACTTAAACATGTTATTTTTGGAACACATTATGTTACACGTTTCAGTATAAATAAATTATATATTTCAGTGCAATAATATATTTTAAAAGTACACTATGGAGAGATCCACTATTTTCAATTTCGGTGTGAGAATTTCAAATCAAAATATTTAAAACCAGAATTAATTCTTAACGCTGACGCTCAGTCGCTCAGCGTAGCGTGAAAAGGAGGATTTCCTATCCAAACATTAAGACAGTTAGAATGCCAATTTTTATTTTTTTTGAAGGGAAATTAGAATGTCAATTTTGATCGTATGATATCACGCTAATCATTTAAATACAACTTTACTAATACTTTGAACGTATCAACTCTACTTTAGAATACTAAAATAGGTTTATTATATAATAATGTCAAATATCACCAATCATCTGTTTTCTTTGAAAAATCAAAGAATACTACTCCTTCTAGCTTCTTTTTTATTTGAAAATTTACTATTTACACGTATTATATTTTACGTTGTTCATTAAAATTAAAATGGATAAATTTCTTTTTTTAATAAGAGTTGAGTGGTAAAATAATAACATATATATAATGTAAATTAAAAAAATAAAATTTAGTGTTTACTTGAAAAGTAATGACATATGATATAAATAACAACATATGATATAATATATATGGAAATGTTTGAAGGAGCTTTGTAAAAAATAAAATTATTTTGCTTTTAAATAAAAAAAATGTTCAATTAAATAAAAAACAAACTTTTCGGACTTATGGTCAAACAAGATGATCAGGACGTACAGAGGAGTATTAATATAGAAAAAATAAATTCTTTGAAAGCATATAAAAAAACTGGTTTGATCGAGGTTTGAATATTACCAGTTAAACTAAAAAAATATATAATAAATGGGTATTTAGATCAAATTGTTCAAGTTTGGTTCATGTTTTCAATTGATCCGTATACATATGCATGCAGTTCAGTCAAGAATTCGCTTATGAAACTTAAATAAATATGAATATCAGTACTTATATATTAGCCTGAAAAACTTAACTGATTGACGCTGCTATGGCTAATAACATAATTAAAATAAATAAATAATTAATTAAACAAGGAATAACAGGAAAAAACCAAGCTTTAAAATAAAATGACAAAGTCAAACCAAGTGATCTCATGCCATAAGTATGTTGACTCTATATATTGGTTAAATTATTTTTTCCCCATAATTTATATACTATCTATTTTTCATCCCAAAAATTTTAAATTGTTTAATTTTAGTCCCATAATTAAATTGATTGTTCAATTTTCACTGAAAAATTGCTATCAACGTCGTTGCGGTCACATGCAAGCCACATATCGATAAAATTTGAAATTTTCGATACTCTCACTAACGTGGACACTGACTATTATTGTCTTTTAATTTTTTTCATGTTATTTAATCAAGAAAATTACATGTGTAAATAATTTAATAAATTAAACCAAAACTAAAATTTGAAATCGACAAATTTAAAAACAACTAAAAATAATATTAAATTTGAACAATCAATTTAATTATTAAATTAAAATTAAACGTTTAAATGATTAAAATAAAAAATAGACAGTAAATAAATTAAGACATCAATTGACTTTTTTCTCTTGTATACGGCTAAGTGAGTGGGCATAGTTGATTTAAAATATAAGTTAGCTAATTAATTTAATAATTTGCCGGGGGAATCAATAAAAAGTAAAACGTCATGAAAATTCTATGGATTGACAGCTCAATCACAGACAATTAACAACTCGAATATTACTATTGTATTTTATTATCGGATGGCGTAATAACATTCAATTTCAGACTCAATCAAAGATAAGCACCGTCTTTTAATGTAGCTATTTACTCATTTACACTTGTTCTTTTTTTCTTTTCTTTTTTTAAAAAAAAATAAATTCATTGATGATCAAGAATTTGCAACATGTATTCGGTCAAAATTGAAAAAAGAAAAATGGAAAAGGTAATAGATTCCTTTTTTCTTTTTGGGGGTACTATTTTAATGGGGCAGGGAACAAAACTACATACTTTTATCAGCACGTTTGGATACTGATTTTTGGTTTGACGTGGACGTTTTTTATATGATTTGGTCAACAATGAGATGTGGGTATTTTATAAGATTGTGAGCTACCCTCCAGAAATACAAGTCAATTTACGTTAACTAATCTAATGTCGATAATTAGTACTAGTGGATTAATTAATGGACGCCCCAGTCCAACTCTTTTGTTTAAAGGAAGAGCATCGAAATATGAACTCGATTTCATTATATAATTATATATATAACCAAATTCATAAGATGTCTTTCCTATGCATGTTTTGTATCTTTAGAAAAATTATAAATATTTTTAAATACCTTCATCTTGTTACTCCGTGGTCCCTACCCCATTGTTTTTAATTGCTCAAGTCAAAATGACACGAATTTTAATAAGAGAGTTGTTTATTAATATTAAAATAAATGAAGTTGCATTTTTTGTTGGGGGTGATTTGATCCTCTCTAGAGAATGAGAGAAAAAAAAATATATTTTGTGTGTAATTATTAATAACATAAGATGTTGATTTATAAATGTTTGTAAAGAGTTTGTTTGAAAGGGTAAAATTACTTTTTTATTATTTGTGAGATAAAAAAACTAAATAAAAATATTTATTTATGAATTTTGAGCAATTAAAAATAAGAAGAAAAAAATACTTTTTATGTTTCGAAACTAAACTATATATATTTCTCCACGTCGAATTAAATTATATAGATAAAAACTCATATGAGACGGTCTCATACATGAGACGGGGTACAATCAAGCACAAATCACACCCACCTCTCCCAAAGCGTTAAAGCGTCAATGCCCAACTTATGTCCCGTCTCACCGTGAGACGGTCTCATTCAAGTGTGCATCAATTCTATAAGTTTTGGTTATATTATAGTAACAAGAGACAGCTAATAATTAGAAAGTAACAAAATGTGAAAGTAAATAATTTTTTTCTTAATGACCATAATTTTATAAGGGGTGGCGAAATAGGGATCACAATATTATTAAACTGGCAGAATAAGAGTTATAATTTTAAAAATAACAATTTCAGAGTATATTAATCCGAATGACCCGATTTAGTGTCAAACTAAAGCCATTCGAGCTAATTCAGTCTGCAATTGTTACTCTTTGTGATCAAAAAATTTAGTCATCGTTTTGTCAGTCCCAAAATTACGGTCCTAAAAATAAGATTCATGAAAGTAAACTTAACAAAAAATAGGTAACAAATTGTGCCTCACAAGTCACAACACATTGTGCAGAATATATATAGTTCAACGTTTTGGGCAGGAAGACAGCAAGTAGGCTATATCTCTACACATCGATGATCATTCATAGATTAATCTATAGGGGATCTCAAGTCTTATACTCCTCGATAGATAAAATTTGACTTTGCTCCAAAAGTAGATTTTATAGGGATAAGTTGTGTTCAGACCTTTTTGAAATTTCCGTATGAGATTATTTCAAATCAAAATATTTAAAACCAGAATTAATCATTAACGCTGAGGCTCAGTCGCTCAGCGTAGCGTGAAAAGGAGGATTTCCCATGCAAATTAGAATGTCAATTTTGATCGTATGATATTATTTAAAGTTTAAACACAACTTGTCCCATACTTTGGTCGTATCAATTCTACTTTAGTGTACTAGAATAGATGTATTATATAATAATATCAAAAATCAACAATCATTGTCTTTTCTGAAAGATAAAAAAAATACTATTCCCCCATCTCCTTTATTTAAACATTTTCTATATATTTGCACGTGATTTAATATAAAAATTATTTATTAAAATTGAAATTGATGAATTTGGGTTTTAATGAGGGTTGAATAGTAAAATAATGACATGTAGTGTAAATTAAAAAAAAATGATTTTAATGTGTGAAAATAATAAGATATGATATAATATTGAGATGTTTGAAGGAACTATGTAAAAAAAAAAAATATATTTTATTAATATATAAGAAAATGTTCAATTAAAAAAAAAGGATGGACCATTTGGACAAATTTCAAACAAAGATGAAGGACAGAGGAGTATTGATATAATTTTTTTTTAAAGCATTTAAAAAAATCTGATTTGAATCGAGGTTTTAATATTACCAGTTAAACTAAAAAAAACTATAATAAATGAGTATTTAGATCAAATTGTTCAAACTTGTGGTTCATGTTTTTAATTAATTGATCCGTACATGCATGCAGACTGCAGTTCAGTCAAGAATTCGATTATAAAAATTTGAATATAACTACTCCTTAGCCGGAAAAATTAATTGATTGACCCTGATATGGCTAATTACATAAAAATAAATAAGTATTTTAATTAAACAAGGAATAACAGAAAAATACCAAGCTTTAAAATGGAGACAAAAAATTGTAAAGATGTGGTTCATGCTATGAAACTTATTTTTAATTCATATCATTTGACCTTACCCAAGATATAATACGAGTCAAATTTAATGATTTAAAAAAATATATAAAAAATAAGTGAAATAGTCTTTATAATTCAAGTTAATAGCATAAATTGGTTCAGACCAACTCCAAAATAAAATGACACAGTCAATCCGTTGGATCTCATACCATAACCATGTTGACTCTATATATGGCTACGTGAGTGTGCATAGTTGATTTAAAATACTCCTATAAGTTATCTACTTAATTAATTTAATTATTTGCCGGGGGGTTCAATAAAAGTAAGATGTCATGAAAATTCTATGAATCGACAGCTCAATCACAGACAAATTAACAACTTAAATATTACTACTATTGTATTTTATTACTGGATGGTGTAATAAGATTCAAATTCGGATATGGTCCGTCATTCAATATAAGCACCGTCGTTTAATGAGAATGTCTTGTGTGAAATATTACATCATATTGTTATGTGTAATACCGCATAAATAAGAAGAAAATGACTGAAAATTCGCGGGTTGGCTGGGGGCGGGGCGGACGTGAGTCAGGGCACGGGTCTGACGACCAACATATATTTATTGAAGGTTATGTTTATCAAATATGTGTTATAATCTAGTGGTTCAGGTCCGTTGTTAAGATATTTGGTCGCAGGTTCAATTTTTATTTTTGTGTGTGACTGCATCTATGTTTAGGTGTTACTACATTGTTATATTGAAATAACTTCATAAACTTCATATCTTACGTAACACGTATTAAAACATAACGTAACACATAAATATTCATAAGGTAACACATTGTTGTTCATATGGTAACACATGAATATTCACATAGTATTGCGACATGTATACAATGTTACATATTACTAAAAAAACAAGTATTAATGCATGAACAAAAAGTGTTACCCTATGAAGAATAATGTGTTACTACATGAATAAAATCAGTACAAGCGCGAAAAGAAATCCCAAGTCCAAAATTACATATTTAAAGAACAACTTGATGTGTTACTACATGAACAAAAGAGTGTTACCCTATGAACAAAAAAGTGTTAACAGATGAACAAAAATCAATATAAACGCAAAAAAAAAATCACCAGTCCCAAATTACAGATCGTGAGAAGAGAAGATTTATTCAATCAAATTCCATACAACAACAACAACAAAAATATCAGAAACAATACTAATTTATTCAAATCTTACAAACTATTAGAAACACATGTCTATTTCTTCATATCGGAGACGGTTAAGAGAAAGCTGGTAAGCCTGAGCACCTCGTCGGAAAAAATCTGGTAGATCGCGAGAGAAGAAGAACCAGATCGCGAGGAAGAAGAAACAGCATACGCGGATCCGAATGGGATGGGTCTGACCCGCGAGAAATAAAAAAGTCCTAATTTAGGTTAATTGCACATATCACTTGTATGCAATATTACATACAAGTTTTTGCGTCGTTTGATATACTCATTTACACTATTTTATTTTGACTACTTGATCTATGCACCAAATGCACCGTGCAGTTTAAATATCTTTTTAAAATATTTAATTTATTTAATTAAAATGTTCAATTTAATTTTATTAAAAAAATTAAACATTTCACTATAAATAATTTAAATATTTCAATAAAATAAATTATACATTTAAAAAATACATTAAATTACACCGTATATTTTTTTTTGACGGGAATTACACCGTATATTAATGCATACAAGAACTTTCTTTATTTTTTTTTTTTTTTTCAAATTCATTACCTACATAATAACTTAACTTTAGATGATAGAGGGAGAAATTAACTACGGACTACCTATTCATTTTAATTCATTAAATAAATAATTAGGTTGACATATTTTAGAGTTAATTATTTTAGTTTTGACAAAAACTCTTTTGGGGCTGTCTTACCCATGAGATGAATATCATTTACATACTCCCTCCTCCATCCGTTTCAAACTTGTCTGCACAATATTCATTTTGGCCCGTTCCAAACTCTTTTGTACATTTCTTTAAATAACAAAATCAAAACTCTTCAAACACAATTTATTTACCATATGTCACTCACTCATACCCTCAACACTTTATCACTTTATCACCTCTAATAAATATTATTCTACCTAACTAAACACCCTTTAACTTTTTGGAGCTGTCCATCGAAAATTTGATGTGGCGTGAAAAACAAATAATAGTGCGTCTTACTTCGTTACAATCACTAATACAGATTTGACTTTTGATAGCTCTTAAAAAGGGCCTTGTACAACGGTTATAAGGGCTGTCCAAGTGAAAGCAGTCCAAGTAAAGTAACCACTTAGACAGCAGTTCAAAACCGCTGTCCAAAGTAACCACTTAGACAATGGTTTTGAACCGCTTTCCAAAGACTCAACTTAGACAACGGTTTTAAACCGCTGTCCAAGCTCTTCTACTTAGACAGCGGTTTCCAACTGCTGTCTAAAAATATTTTTTTTTAAATTTTTCGTATAATAAATGTTCAAACCGCTGTCTAAAGGTTTTTTTTTAATTATATAATTTTTTTATATTTTTAAATTCCTGTATATACAAAACCAAAACCAACACAAAAAACCAAAAGATATATATACAACTATAATATATATACGTCCAACGCCAAAATATCAAATAAATAAACATATGCATACACATCAATTAATTAATACAACAAAAACATGAAATATATCGATCATCACAAATATACAAATTAATTCAAGTTCCGCAAGAATCAATTGAATAAATACCTGATCCAATCAATCTTCCATTGAAGTATTCTTTTGTTGGAGTAAGACGCGAGAGGACGTGGATAGACAAACTGCAAACAACGATCAATCAATATAATTAGATATATAGTATGAATTTTTATGGGGTTAATTGCAATACTGGTCCCATGTGAATATACCCTCACGAAATTGGTCCTTTTTTTGACAAAAACGGTCCCATACTAATTTTCCGTCTAAAACTAACGGTGGAAAGCGCGTGTGGTAAACGCGCCCGTTAAATCCCTCAAAATATCAGAAATCAAAGCTTTCTTTGCTCAATCTTTGAAATAAGCCTGCAGCACATCAATATCTGATATCTTTACCCGCCTCAGTTAAGACGTGAAATTGGAATCCTTTCATTTGTCTTCGTCAATTTTTGTTAAGAACTTGGCTTTCTCTCTCTTCACTCTTCTCCCACACGAAAGAAACCTTTCTTCTTCCTCTTCGCATCCACACCAAAATCACACTCAAATCCACTCCAAAATCTGAAATCATGGTGAACAACACAAATTCCACATAACCCATAAGATTAAACCCACAAAAATCGTATCTAAAAAACCAAAAAAAAATCGCAAATCGCGCAAATCGGCAGCGAAAATGTTGCGACGAGGGAAATAGAAAGCTGCAAAGCCTCCTCCACATCGTAAGTTTTGATGACTTAGGGTTTTTTTCGACGATTTAGGGGTTTTCCAATTTTTTTCAATTTTTAGGGTTTTATGACTGCAAAAGGGGGTTTTTATAGGAAAGGAAGTGAATTTATGTGAGTTTTGGATTCTTGTTATAAATAAGAAAATGCATGAATAGGGGATCAGGGGGTTGGGTGAACGTATCTCGGTTTCACATGTTGTACGAATTTAAGGAGTTTTGGATTCTTGTTATAATTTATTCCTTGTTAGGGTAGTGGGGAAACATATGTGTTTGCTTTATTGGAAAAAAATGTTATTTTGGTGGTCCACCGTTGTTAAATGCTTACTGTTGTAGTCAATTGATGTAGTCAATGTCTGAATTTAATATGTTTCCTTATTTATCTTTTATAGGTGGAAAGCAGGTATTGTACACCTTGCACATGCATCATGGGGGAACAATATCTGAGGAGGATGGAAAGTATAAATAAGGGGGGTACTGATAAGTACATTTGACTATGTAAATGTGAAAGGGCTTTCAACTGAACTATTTGATGGGTTAGCTGCACAGTTAGGGTTAAGTAGTCTGAAAAAAAAGTATTATAGGATGAATAGTCTGAATGAATTAAGTCCAGTTTATCTAGGATGTGAATTGTATTTAAGTTTTAATACTAAGACATTTGAGGTTGATCTATATGTTGTGGCTGAGGATGATAGATCTAGGGATGTTGAACAGGGGAAATCTATGGATGTTGAACAGAGGAAATCTATGGATGTTGAACAGGGGAAAGGGAAAGTCATTGATAAGGGAAAGGTTGTTGATGATGTTAGGGGAAAAGGGAAACTCATTGATAAGGGGAAAAGAAAGCTTATTGATGAGCCTGATGATGCTATTATTGAGGATTTGAGTAATTATGAGTGGGAGTCAGATTTTGGGATGGTGGGAGATGAAAGAAGTGAGAGGGGGCGGGATATGGGATGGGGGGCAGATTCCGAGGACAGTGACTTTGTGATGGGATCTGATGATGAATGTAGTGACTTGGATGATGCATTATTTGAGAAGAATATTGATCTGGAGGTTGAGTGGTCTGGTATAAGTAAGGAAGTTGAAGAAAAAGTTGAAGTAGACACAGAGTCTTCCACTGATGAGCTGGAGGGTAATGAAGATGAGGATTTTGAAAGTGATTTGGGATCTAATGATGAAAATTTTGAAAGGAGGTTGAATAATAGCTTTAAAAGCTCTACTGTATTCAATCATAACTTCTTTGTTGGGCAAAATTTCAGTTGTAAGAAGTTGTTTAAGGATGCAGTGAGGTCTCATGGTGTTGTTCACAAAAGGAATGTCAGAATAACAAAAAATGACAAAAGGAGGATTTATGCTAGGTGTTTAGACTGTGATTGGTTTATAAATGCTCTGAAAGTTAAGGATGAAGAGTCTTTCCAGATCAGGAAGTTACAGAATGATCACACTTGTTCAGTTGCTTTCCGTGTGTTGAGTCTGAACTCCACTTGGATGTCAAAGAAATATATTGAAGACTTTAGGTCAGATCCCAAGAAGGATGTAGATGGCTTCAGAAACACAGTTTCAAGAGAAACTCAAGTTCATGTCTCAAAGCACCAAGCATATAGAGCTAAAATTAAGGCAAAGGCACTAATTGAAGGTAGCTTTGAGAAGCAATATGACTTGCTTTGGGATTATGCAAATGCTCTGAAGGCTAGGAATCCAGGGTCAACCATTAAAATTTGTGTGGATGAAGGGGCTGGTGGCAAGAACAAATTCAGCAAGCTATATGTGTGCTTCCAAGCATTGAAACAGGGGTTTCTGTCTGGGTGTAGACCTTTTGTTGATGTGGATGAGACATTTCTGAAAGGCTTGTATGGTGGAGTGTTATTAACAGCTGTTGGTGTTGATCCAAATGACCAGATCTATCTAATTGCTTATGCAGTTGTGACTACTGAAAACACCGAAACCTGGACATGGTTTTTAGGGTTATTGAAACAAGATCTCAACATTGTGGAAGAAAACCATTGGACCTTTGTCTCTGATAGACAAAAAGGCTTGTTAGCTGCATTTGAAACAGTGATGCCAGGTTGTGAAAACAGATTTTGTGTGAAGCACATGCATGGAAACATGAAGCAAGCTAGTTTCAGGGGCACTGCTTTCAAAAATGCATTGTGGAAATGTGCTAGAGCAACCATAGTACCTCAGTTTGCATAAGCAATGGAGGAAATTGGACAGATTGATCAGAAATGTTTAGAGTGGTTACAAAAAATACCTGCAATGGGCTTGGTCTAAGTCACACTTTGACCCATTTCCCATGTGTGACCTACAACTAAACAACATCTGTGAGTCATGGAATGGGGTACTAGTGGAAGCTAGAAAGAAGCCAATCATAACAATGTTGGAGTGGATAAGGCAGAGCTTGATGAAAAAGTTGCAAGAGAACATAGATAAGTGTGAGAGGCTGTGGGAAGGCTTTCTAATTTGCCCATCAATCAAGAAAAAATTGACTAGGAGGATGGCAAAAGCTGTTGAGTCTACTGCAATCAAGTCAAACTCTGTGTTGTATGAGATTGATTGTTTTGTTGGAGGAAAGTTTTCAGTGGACATAGAGGAAAAAAAATTCCAGTTGCAGAGTGTGGGATCTTACAGGAGTGTCATGTAGGCATGCAATGTAAGCAATTGTTGCTGAGAGGTTAAACCCTGATGAGCTTGTTGCAAAATGCTATACCATTGAGACATATAACAGAGTTTATATGTCAGCTATGCAACCAATGGTTGGAGTTGACATGTGGGAGAAGACAGGGTACATACCACCACTCCCACCACACTTTGGCAAGAGAAAGAAAGGTAGGCCAGTAAGAGCAAGAAGAAGGGGACCAGATGAAGAACCCTCTAGTGGAAGAGAAAGAAAGAAGAAAAAAGTAAAAGAGGTAATGCCTAGACAACCATTCAAAGCGAAATGTAGCTTTTGTGGTCAGCCAAGTCATAATGAAAGGACATGTCAATGGAAAAAGTTTGCTGAAGAGTTTCCACTTGATGTGACTTTTATTGACTAATCTGTAATTTTTTTCTTATTATACTTGATGTTTAAGTTGCTCATATTTCAATTTATCTGATTTTTAGGATGAAATGAATGTACAAGCTGATGACATTCACCCTGTGGTAGCTGATGACATTCCCCCTGTCACTCAAGAATCACAAGTGAGTACTCTTTCTTTGTCAATAGTAATTTGCAGCATTTGAATGTTATAACAATTGTACATTCTGTTATTTTTCAGGAAAATCAACCAATTGAGGATGATATTGCACAAGTTGGGGAAGAAATGACACAAGCTGATGACATTCCTCCACTCACTCAAGAGTCACAACCTGTACCTACAGTGAATTGAATTGCACTTCTTATATGAAATTCACACACTTATTCAATTTGTAATTTTTATCTTTCACTTTTCATTAGGAGCTTCTACCTAGGACATGGAACACTGTTCAGGAAAATCCCTTGCCTAATGTAGTTGAAATCTTCAGCAAGTAAGTCATCTTTATTTTTTAAATCTTCAGCAAGTGTCATTTCTTAATTGTAGGAAAATCCATTGCCTAATGACATTTTACTCTTAATTGTAGGAAAACAGACCAATGGAAAGTTATTTTATAAAAACCAACTGTTTCAAACCACCAAGACCAGTTGGCCAAAATCAGAGCTCCAGCTCCAGCTTCAGCTTTCATCCTCCAAGGTTTGGGCCTAACATCAGAGCACCAGCTCCCATGACTTTCCACCCTAGTGAGAGTATGTACCTTGAAAGGGGTAGTGGGCCATCTGCTCCAGTTCCAGTGATAAAGAATGGAGGCAAAAAGTATGTTACTATGGCAAATTTGGAGGCTTCAATGGCTGAAGGGTCCAAGAAGAAGAACAAGAAGAAACATGGAAAAAAGTAATACTTTGTCTCTGTTTTTCTATGTTTCAGTAAATACTTTTGGATATTTGGGAATTTTAGGGTTGTTTTGTGCTAGACAGAAAACAATGTTGCCTCATGTGTGCCTCTTTTTGTGTTTTTTGTGATTTTGAGGAGGATGGTGATTCTGTCTTAGATGAAACAATGCATTTTGTGATGATTTTGTGCTAGGGTTAATTGTAAGGCTGATTAGGCTGTTTTTGTGCTATGAAATTGTAAGGCCATATTGAATTGATGATGATTTTGTGCTATACAATCACTGGTTTTTGTGGTTTTTGTGATATGATTTTGTGCTTGTTTAGTTTGGTTAGTTGTAATGTCATTAGGATTTTAAAGTGAATTGAAACTTCATTAAAACAACCATGATACTATTACAGGTAGCCAAGATATTACAAGCAACAACAAATACATATTTTTTCACTTCCTATGCTTTTCATTTTCTTCATGTTTCTGCATCTGGGTGGTCTTCATTTGCAGCTCTTTGATTTCATCTTTCAAACTCGTGATGCATACAAGTAGATTGTTGTTCTATTCCTCTAGCTTCTTCACTTTAATTTGTGCATTCTTTAGTTCATTTTTCTGTGCCTTCATGTTGTGGAGTAAACCTGGGATGATTTATGTGGATCTTTGACACATAGGTTTGTCAATCCATTGAAATAATTTACAGTCATTACCAGTCATTGAGAACTCACAATTGAGAAACCTTATTCCGGGATTAGCGTCTGACCACGAGGTGCGTTGAACAACCAGTACTCCACACCCGCATCTAACATTGGAACGAATGTAAGATGATGATGAAGACATGTGAGTGATTCTTTTTTTTCTTGCAAAGATGTAATTTTTTGGAGTGTTTTTGGAGTGTTTTTGTGGTTTGGGTGAGCTGCTGGTGTGCTGTTGGTGTGGAGGTATTATATAGACAATTTCCCTCCAAAAAATCAGACCTAAAACCATTTTCCCTCCTAAAAATTGATTTTCCCCCCTTTTTGGCCACTTAACGGAATCTGTTAACTTATTTAATGGTTGGGACTATTTTTGCAAAAAAAAGGACCACAAGTTTTTCGTGGGACTACAAATGCAAACTCAAAATATACACGGGACCAGTATTGCAATTAACCCAATTTTTATGGTTATCAATAATAATTTAAATAAATCGACTTACATTTTTAAAATGAATGGCCGTATCAAAAGTTTTGATTATATCTTCAATAAAGCAACACACAAAGTGCCCACAGTGGATACTATCCTTTTGCTTCGGAACCTGTTGATTAGAAATTATAATCATGTATTACAATTATAATTATTTCTATTAATCTTATAATATCTAAAGTAAAGTTACCTTAATATTTGACCATTTCATTTTACTGAAAGATCTCGAGGCTTGACTCGGAAGGCGAGTCCGAAACAACATCATCACACTATTATTATTATTATTTATAATTAAAAAAATTAAAATACGTACATTACATATGCATAATTTTAAAAATAAAACAAATCATTATATTAATTAGAATATTCAAAATTAACTTACGTTTTCACAAATTTCATGAGTTCGGGCCGATTTGAAACCAATCCATCCCAGCTAGGTCCATAAAATAAACATTTATTGTATTCATGTGTATGACGATCAACACCCAATGGTTCCTATATTATATTAAGAATATTAAAATTAACAACATGCTTATATGAATACAAAATTTAACGAAATGTTCAATTGTACTCACCCCACATTTGATGGCCAAAAAATCAGATGGTCTCTCTCATTAACATTCAACATATGGTCAATCATCCCATCTTTGTACTGTTTACTATCACGTCCCAAGACGTAATTCACATGGGGGGAGATGAAGGAATACTTTGCACCTGTCTCGACATCTGCGGAGAGATACTTCTCACCCAAATATCTTTAATCAACATACGCTAATTAATACTCCCTCCGTCCCATTTCAATCTTCACACCTACTTTATTATCGAGTTTTTGTGAGCTAGTTGTTTATTAGTATTTCAAATGATAAAATGATTTTTAAAGATGGGTATTATAGATCTACTTCTCATCTATTGCATGCATCTTTAAAAATTACTTTATCATGTCAAATACTAATAAAAAATTCACTCGCTAAAATATGAGAAAACAGTAAACGTGAAGATTGAAATGGGACGGAGGGGGTATTCAATAAGAAAATTAAATTATATAGGAAGTAAATACTGAGAATGAGTAAACACATATACCTGAGGTAAAAAGTTATGCTAGACACACTCAACCACTCATCGTTCAAGTCTTTATTCACATGCTCCCGAACGATGTATTCCTCAAAAGGACGCTGATGAAAGTGAGCAACTATGGGAACTCTGTTGGGTTCGAAAGTAGGGGACGCGACCATCATGGTCACCGTCTCTATAGTGAATTCATGGTCTAAGTCTGTTTGCAAAGGATAACCATAATTCCGTCCAGACGCACCCACAGTGAAGTCCCTCATTCTCTCCCTCTCACTCTCTACGACAGGAGTCGATTTTTGTTTAGCCTTTTGTCGAGTCGGCAGTTTCTACAATCGATTTGCAACATTATTTAGAACGACAAATAGGATAATGAACTTTAATTAATAACATATATTTTACCTTAAGGGTCGAAGAGACCAACTCCCTCGGCCATTCGAGGAAGTGTCCGATACTTGTTCCGACTGTGACGGCATCATCTACTGGTTTTGGTAGCGGTGAATCCTATTCTTCTTGCGTGGGTATATTCAGTGTGACACTTACGAAACTAGGAGTAATCGTGTCATTTGACGTATAGTACATCAGTCCTGTGGCCACCATCCGAAGAGGATCCTCCAAATAAAGGTAGCAAAAGGTCGGTTGCTATTCCAAGAAGATATTTAGTTAGAAAATTTTAAAATAGATCATAGAAGTCGTCTTTAATTAAACTAAATACGAAACACATCTTATACCTGGGAAGGGTTTTAAAATGGATCATAGTCGTCCCTAGTCTTCATCTCATTCAATATATCGGAACCTGACAATAAACGTGGTGCTTCATCTTCCTCGATTGTGCCATCGAATGCATCGGCCATTGTTCTGTACTTATGCGTTGGGTCCAACCACCTCCTATGTCCCATATAAATGGACTTCTTACAATGACTCAAGCGAATGTGATGTGTCTTCTTGGTACAACAAGGACATGCATCGGCCCCCTTCACACTAAATCCAGATAGATTCCCGTAAGCGGGAAAGTCATTGATAGTTCCGAATAGCATGTCCTTCAACTTGAAATTCTTCTTTCTACAAGCATCATACACATCGACACCCTTATCCACATGAGCTTCAAGTTCTCTATCAAAGGAGCCAGATATACATATATGTCGTTACCAGGTTGTTTGGGTCCTGATATCAACATAGACAACATCATGTAAGTGTGTTTCATGCACAAGTCGGGTGAAAGGTTATAAACTAACAAAATCACTGGCCATGTACTGTGGTTGGTACTTTGGATACCGAACGGATTTATTCCGTCAGTTGAGAGTGCAAGACGCAAGTGTCGTGGCTCGTTGCCAAATTCTGGATGCCTGACATCGAATGTCTTCGACTGGGGTGAATCAGCAGAGTGTCTTAGCATTCCATCCTTGATCCTATAATCATGATGCCAAGTTAAATGTCTAGCATCCATAGCGCTACTATACATTCTCCTGAATCTTGGTATTATTGGAAAATACCACATCACTTTCGCGGGAGTTTTTTTTTCTTATAACGCTTCTGACCACACTTGGGACATTCATCGAGGTCTTTATACTCCTTCCGAAATAAGATACAATCACCGGGACAAGCATGAATTTTCTGATATGTTAACCCGATGGACTTGAGTTTTTGTTTAGCATCATATGCTCTCACAGGCAGTACATTTCCATCAGGCAATAGACCACTAACTGCTTCCAGCATACTTGTGAAACACGCATCTGTCAACTGGTGAGCTGCTTTTAGGTTGAACAATATCAACACAGCTGACAGTTTTGTTGCCTTCTCACATCCGGGCCAAAGGGGTAATCCAGCTCCAGCGTCATCCCTTAACTTCTCTGACATATAAGGGTGATCTCGTAGATCATCGTGATCATCCCCACTCGGTACATCTCCGAAACTATCCGCATCCTCTATATCTTCAAACCTGAAGTCAGTTCCTAGGTTGCTTGAGCTACATCCATCTCGTCTCTCACCATGAGATGTCCAAACGGTATATGTTTTATCAATACCAAGAATCATCAAGTGGACGAACAAGCTTTCTCGACCACTAACTGTTTTTCCATTTATACATTTTCAACACGGACATGTAATGTACCGATGGTCGGTGTAGTGTCTAATTGCATGATTACAAAATTCTTCCACCCCATTCCTATACTCCTTTGATAATCGATCTGCTCGAACCCATTTTCGATCCATATAGAAAAAGAGATGCCTATAGGAAAGATAATATGAAGTGTTTCTCAAGACATTAATGTATATATACCTAACCATACTTGATCTCAACTTTTATCCTAATGTATCTTCCTAATCATTTTCTTCTTAAAAGCTATATCACAATCCTAACATACCTAAGGTTTTGTTTCTTCTCAAGACATTAATATATATATACAATCAATCATCTAAAGCAACTATCTAAAACACATGCATTTGATCAAACACTTGGTGTGCATCTTATATTCATCTCTAAATTGATATAAAAAATCACCAATCAACTCAAAAATATATCTCAATCCTAAATATGCTTAAATCCTACACATGAATTTGATCAAACACTTGGTGTGCATCATATATTCATCTTTAAATTGACATAAAAAATCATCAACCAACTCAAAAATATATCACAATCTTAAATTATGCTTAAATCCTACACATGCATTTGATCAAACACTTGGTGTGCTTCATATATTCATCTCTAATTTGACATAAAAAATCACCAACCAACTCAAAAATATATCCCAATCCTAATTTATGTTTAAATTCCTACACATGCATTTGATCAAACACTTGGTGTGCATATCATATATTCATCTCTAAATAAACATAAAAATCATCATTCCAAACTAACAATTTATTCACAAATTACCAACAGCAATCAAGCCACACAACATATATATATATATACACAACATATATATATATATATATAACACATAAATTAACCCTAACTAATTAATTAACAAAAAGGAAAAAAAAGATTAAGCATTACCTTGTAGAGGCGAAGAAAGGCGGCGGCGGCGGCAAGGGACGGCGGCGACGGAGGGAGGAGGAGGGGAAAAATCGCCAAGCTTCGACGTCGAAAATAGTGGAAATGGGGGTTCAGGGGCTGAACCCGCTGTATAAATTCGGATTTTTACTTGGAGAGTGGTTCATAACCGCTCTCCAAGCTTTAGCTTGGACAGCGGTTATGAATCGATGTCTAAGTGAACTTGCAAAGCGGTTTTGAACCGCTGTCTAAGTGATTTTCTTGGACAGCAGTTGCAAACTGCTGTCTATATATATATATATATTTAAATAAAATCGCTCTCCAAAAGCTTAAGTTTGGAGAGCTGTTTGAAATAAGGGCTGTCCAAGTGGGGCTCTCCAAGCTTAAATGTGTAGTAGTGAATATTTAAAAAAAAAATTAAGCACATTCGTTACTATCTTGAGTCTTGAAATTCAAACCTTCTTCAACTTGAATTTATTTAGATAAAAAGGTTATATGATTGTCATTTGTCTATCCTATATGAATTGGATTTGGTCAATCTTGATTTTCACTAATTAGGTTTCCCGACAGAGACATGCAGACGACAATTAACTAGAAGAGCAAAAGTCAATTTGTTATTATTAATTAAAATGTCAAAAGCATTCACACATACTATTTCCTTTTCGTGAATTAAAATAATCACAGTGATAACGACTTCTTTCGGATTGAGGAAGGAACCGGGAAAATAATTAAACTAAACGACACAAACCTAATTTAGATTAAGATTTGGTGGGGCCGGGGGCGCTTAACGCGGGTAAACCAATGACTATATATACAGGGTGATTTAGATATATTCGGTAACTTAATTAACCTTATAAAATATTATGCTACAATTATTGAAAACTAATTTTAAAAGGCAAGGTCCTTATGTAAAATCAGATTTACTTTTAAGTTGTTGTACATTTTGTGTGAATTTTTAAAAATTATTAATTATTTTAATGTAAAATGATAATTGTGAATCAGTTGCAAGGTAAAATTGTTTAATATCACACTAACTCATCAGAGTAATAAACCCAAAATTTCAAGTTAATTGATTGAACGTGGGTTGTTAATTTGTCAATTGAACTTGGAAAAATTGTTTGGTTGAAATTTATAAAATATAAGCAAATATTTATCTTAAGTCGAAATTAAACTAGTGAATAATATTTCTTCCAAAATAATTAACTATTTTGTAGTTTTTACTTTGGTTTTGTCCCTTGAGCTTGAGTTGCCTTATAATAAGCGAGTAAAAGTTTCCCAATAGCTTGTTTGGTAATTAGCTGTCTGATGACTAAATCAAGGATTGTAACTTGCAAGAAAAATCCTATTTTAATTTGAATTTGGAAATTGTCTTTGTAAAATGAATGATGTACCGAAAATTCAACTGTCGATATATACATATATATACTGTCACAAGCTGGTATATATGCAAAGACTCGGTGCTCAGGTAATTACGGAGTATGAATTTATAAAGGTCGCGTGGACAAAGAAAGCCTTCATTTGTTTATTCCTATTCTCCTTTTTTTAATCCTTAAAAACAAGGTACTGTCTTAATTAGAGTAGCTAGCTAGCTACTAATATTAGACTTGCACGTTAACTAATTAACAAGTGGACATCACAAATTTGTTAAACAAAAACTGTGAGATATTGAGCCTGTTGCTTCTTTTAAGGAGCTTATAATCTGCAACGGTAAAATAAGATGTTTTCAAAAAAAAAATCCAACTTATTGCATGTCAACCACATTAAAAATAAAATATTAAAAATAATTATCTTAAAATTATTAAAATGCTTATAAATTTCATTAGTAAAATATCACCAACTTATAAACTATTTAAATATATAATTACATTTTATAAGCTTTTAAAGCAACTTATAAAATATTTAAAATAAGTTTAGGCAAACTAAGCATTATGTATTTCTTGTCTCAAATTTTGATGGCAGAAAAGGTAGCGTTTATGCAATGTATGATTTTAGTTTTAATTGTATATTTTTTTTATTTAAAAAAAAATATTTAGCCAGTTATGTGTATATGTGATTTTATTAAGCATTTTTCTTATGTGACGAACCCCTAGATAAGAATTGTAAGAATATATTTAAATAATTGAATATTTAAAAATTAATAATGTAAAAATAATACGGAGGAGAGAGTGAATAAATAGATGATTTTTTCTCAATCCATTGGGATGCTCTAACATATTTCCACGCTCCTTCTTCAACCAAAGAAAGTTACGTCGAGCTCTCTGTTAATTAATTCATCATTATGTAATTTTTAATCTCCACTATCATGATCTATAGTATTAATTAATCGACAATAGTACTTCAATTAACGTAAATTGACTTTTTTTTTTCTGCAGCGTAACTCCTGCCTTTCTTTGTAAGAGAACCTTGTTATACTATTCTTTTGACCAAATCATATCCAAAACGTCGACGTCTAACCTAAATATCAGAATCCAATTACGTACGTGGTAAAGTGTATGCAGCAAATAAAACCCAAAAACAAAAAACAACCTTTTTTTAATATCGCAAATACGCGTTATGCCAGCCAACAGTACGTGACCAACCACATGCCTTTTCTTTCGAGGGTACACAACATTTTGGACCTATAAATACTCTCACTAAGATCACTTATCTCCATCAACTTCAGCTCAAACCAATATCTATTAATTCGTGCATAGTCTCCAATTATCTTCTATATTTCGAAAATGAATATCCTCAATTTGTTAGTCAAATTAATTCTCGTAACATCAATGTTGGCCACGCTGAACAACATAGTCTGCGAGGCACAACTGTCAACCACATTCTACGCCAAAACATGCCCCAAAGCAGTCTCCATAATCCGCAAATCAATCAGCCGAGCAATCTCCCGTGAGCGCCGAATGGCAGCCTCCCTAATCCGTCTCCATTTCCACGACTGCTTCGTCCAGGGCTGCGACGCGTCCGTCCTACTCGACGAAACCCCCACCATCCAAAGCGAGAAGACCGCATTCCCCAATCTCAACTCCGCAAGAGGGTACGAAGTCATAGAGGCCGCCAAACGAGAAGTTGAACGCGTATGCCCCGGGGTAGTCTCATGCGCCGACATACTCACATTAGCCGCACGTGACGCGTCCGTGGCAGTAAGCGGGCCATCATGGAACGTCAGGCTCGGAAGGAGGGACTCCACCACCGCCAACCGCGCCCAAGCTAATACCGACCTCCCCAGCCCCTTCGCTCCAATCGAAACCCTCATTTCCTTTTTTTTTTTTTTTTTTGGCAACAAGGGCCTCAGTGCAAAAGACATGGTTGCCCTTTCTGGGGCACACACGATAGGGCAGTCCCAGTGCTTCTTGTTCCGCGGGAGAATCTACAGCAACGGAACTGATATTGATGGTCGGTTTTGCCAACACCAGGAGGCGCGGATGCCCCCAAATTGGGGGTGACGCTAATTTGGCGCCGTTGGATTTGGTGACGCCTAATTCGTTGGATAATAACTACTTTAAGAATTTGGTGCAGAGGAAGGGTCTGCTTCAGTCGGATCAAGTGCTTATGAGTGCAGCTACGACAAGCCGCACGGTGTTGGGTTATAGCAGAAACCCGCGTCTGTTTGCTTCGGATTTTGGGAGGGCAATGATCAAAATGGGGGAGATTCAGCCTCTAGTTGGACAAAATGGAATCATAAGAAGGGTGTGCAGCGCCATCAACTAACATATATGCCTGCCCACATAATATTCTTTCTGCATTTGTTAGCCATAACGTAAACCTTCCTTCTTTGCATGCAAGTTGTTGGTTATTTTCGCTCATTCTTTGATTTGTAATTCAATAATTGTATAATTACTCCACTAAGTATCTGTATTTGTGCTACCGTGTAATAAATTATTTTATGGTGTGAAATGTATTTCATCAATCTAGCTCCACTTCTAATTGCATAGTTTTAGTTAGCAGTTTTATAATTTTAATTATTCAATGCTTTCTTGATTAAATTATTAGGGTTTAATTTGTTATGTGGATCACAATTAATTAAATTTCGTTAGATTCTGTACTTCACAATTAATTTGATTAAGTGAAATGGAGGAAAAATCGAGATTTGATTTGATGATATATATAGGGTATTTAAATCAAAATCGTCACATAACTTTGCACCTTTATTGAAATGATCACACAATTATTATTTTTTTCAATTTAGCCTCATGTGTATTCAATTTGATCCAATTTAGTCTCAAATCGCCGAAAGATCACTAAAAAAATACATCATTTTACACGCTTGTCTTCCACGCGCCACCAATTTTGACCGGAATCAGCTGACTCGTATTGATCTGCATGATGTGGCATGTCACGTGTGTAATAAACTCAATAAAAAAATTTAAATTTAAATAAAAAATTCCATCTCACTAAAATCAATTAAAAAAAGTCAAAATTAAAATTAAAATAAATTCAAAATTTTAAAATAATTAAAAAGGACAAAACGACGTTGCTTCGACTGATTTGAAACTAAAATTGGACATTGTCAAAGTTATTGGAATTAAATCGACAATAAAAAATTTATGAAACTAAATATATATATATAAATTATAGTTATTACCATTTGCGATTCAAAATTATGAAATAGCAAACAATTAGTAATGATTAGTGATTTTTTTGGGAGCAGGCAAAATTTTATTAAAGGGAGGGCATTCAGATTACAAAGGACAGCATGAGGGAAAATCTCATCAAAAAACAAAAATCAATTCAAACATATGAGAAAGTTGGTTCCCTCATCCAATCAGTAAGCAGTGAGATCATCAATTCCTTTGAATGTAACCGCGTTCCGCGAAGTTCAGATACGCCAAACAGGACCCAAGTAATGATTAGTGATGTTTGACATTGATCAATCAATTTTAGCAATCATCAGTAGAATTAGTCTACTCAAGGTATGACAGGTAATTAATTAAATTAATAAGTAACTGGATATATATTTGAAAGTGACATTTTTGAATTGTTGAACAAGCACCAAAAATTATAAAATTATATCACACAATTTCATGTATGAGATAGGGTCCTCTTGCATGTTTTTTATGGTACCATTAAATTGACATGAATATTATGTCTTGTATATATATGAGATGATCTTATACCAGGCCTTTTCTTGAACAAGAAAATATTCCTCTTCCACGTTACTATGTGCTTCTAGTTTAGGGGGAAAAAAAAGGCACTGAATTCATGAACTAATCAACGCGATTTTCTGTTTCACAAGCTTGTTTCATCTGGTGTTTCATGTCTTGGATTTGCGTCACATGTCTATGGGTCGGGTGAACCATCTACACCCTAAACACTAAATAATAAACCCTAAATTATGGCCTATTCGGGCCGGGTGAACCATGAACCACTCGGGCCGGGTGATGGAACGGAGTGGGCCGGAATGGACACGTGGCGCAAATTCGAAGTATGAAACACCAGATGAAACACACATGTGAAATAGGGAATTCGAGCAGTGTACCAATCAAGTAGCATGTTACCGAGCGAAAATTTCAAAAATATGAAATTTATACATTGCAAATAGAAGGAAAACATAATAACTTAAGGCTCCATTTGGATGGATTGATTTGAAAATCCATGGATTTCACACACAAATCATACTCTCCAATGAATTTACAAATACTACAAATATATATTTAGATGTTAGAATTTAGGGAAGAGAGTGAAGGGGGAGAGGGGAAAGGGGTAGAGATGAGAGGATTTCACAAATGACTAGGTTTTGATGAGGATTTGAAATTCCTCCATTTTAAATTAGACTCTCAAATCTAAGTATTTGTAATTCCATTGGAGAGTGATGATTTATGCTTGAAATCCATGAATTTCAAATTCATTCATCCAAATGGAGCCGAAAAGAATTCTTTTGTGTATGTGTTCTTGATTACACGGTCTACGTACACCGTCCTTGATTTATAAATTTTAATTTGGACGGCTACAATTATTATTGACAAAAATTATATATAATTAGGATATGGGTTTTCTATGCAGCGGTTAGACCCAAAGAGAGGTTAATTGATGTTTGCTTTCATCTAGTTCCGGGCTGCTTCGTCAACCTGCCTGCTTGCAGGAATAAAGGTCACTGCATCATTTACGATCAATAGTTTAATGCATGCATAACAACCGATCAATAGTGTTGTGTTCGATATAATAATCCAGGATTAATCGAACACGTAAGAGCGACACGTGTAATATTTATTAAAATAATCATGCCCAATGGACAAGTATTTGCTACTCAGATCAGGAAAGAAGGAATCAGATGAGCTAAGTCAAGAAGGCCACGAACAAATCTGAGGACTCAGGCGGCCAAAATACTCAGATATCCTGAAGGGCTCAGATATCCTGATGGTCAGTATGCTCGCAACTCAGATATCCTGAAAGGCTCAGATATTCTGAGGGTCAGTATGCTCACAACTCAGATATCCTGAAAAGCTCAGATATCCTGAAAAGTCAGTATGCTCGCAGCACAACATTCTGAAGACTCAGGCATCCTGAAGGGTCAGAGTGCTTGACACTCAGATATCCCGAAGACCCGAACATCCTGAGGGCGCAGTGTGCTCGAGGAGGACAGTATTCCAGCATAAGACTGGCATGGTTAAAGGGGCGAACAAAACATCCAACCGAGCAAAAGATTAATTTGGACGACCAAAAAGATGCCTTGTAGACAAGCAAAAACGAAGATCAATCTAGAAGACGGAGTTGGAAAAGTGGCCGTATCACAAGGATTCTTGCATGATCCGAAGTCTCCAGCTCATGCTTGCCTACCCAGCTCATACTTGTCGGAGTGCTATAAAAGGAAGAAAAAAAGAAGAAGAGAAAGGTTCAGAAAAATTTCCCAGAAAAAGTTACACCCACACAAGAAATTCCCCAGAGAGGTGAGGAACAGAAAAATTCGAGTGATAACCCACACATACAGAAACCCTAGCACTCATATGCTAACTCTCCAAATTATCTTCATCAGTAACGATTCATCTTCATAAGGTGTATCAAATATTGTACGTGTAAAGCTTGCAATACCACATCCTGGCTTGGTATGCCCCCAGAGTAGTCATTTCCTGACGAACTGGGTCAACAAATTCATCTTATTTACAGTTTATTTTACACGTGCATGTTTTGTTTGTGAGTTGTTATCAAATTAGCCACATCATATTCCTCAAATAAAATGACTCGCGACAACTGGCGCTAGAAGGAGGGTAACTTCACCAAGAAACCAACCCATACACAAACCCTTAGTTAGCCGAGGCAAAAAAAAGAAATATAATGCCTCAATCTAGGAACACACAAAATGAGAGGTCAGGGCAAAGTCGACCTCGTGACCGGAAAGAGGCTCAGCGCCAGCCTCATAAAGATCAGATAGGGGAGACCATCAATCTTCAGGATATTGCCAATGATCCGGCGGCCACAACAAGGGCCATCACTTTCCTGCTGCGAACGCAGAAAGAGAGGGCCGAAAAAGAGTTGGCTAAGTTAGGAACTCAAGAAGATGAAGAACGACGCTCGCGTACACCTGATAGCGAGCAAGTTAAAAAGAAAACTGCGAAGCGGGCCAGTAAAAAAACTGATGATACGTCTGATGACGAGCAGCCTCAAGGGTCTAGACCATCAGAGTTTAGACGTTTGAGGCTCTCCGCCAAAGACCGAATCGGCAATAATAGGCGGCAGGATCCAGGAAAGGAACAACCAATAAAAATGCCCGCACATTCAGATTTTCATGATCATCCGCAAGCCGAACAAAAATCGGCGGGAACAAAATTGTCTATCCTTCATCGATTGGGTAGTCAAGCACGAACTTGAAAAGGGGGACTGCCCCATCACGAGCATGACCCACCAGGTCCTCATGATGGGAAACAGCCCCGATCCAAGTCTGTCAGTTCCACAAAATTTGCGGAAATGCAGAAAGCCATCGAGGGATTACAGGCCGACCTGGCCGCGACCAAAGGCAACCCTCGAGCGAGCACAATACCATGCTCGCCATTGTCCCCGGCGATCATGGCGGCCGAAATACAAGAGAAAGTGGCGAAGTCCCGACCGCCAATTTCCATGTTCGATGCTGAGTCTGACCCTCATGTCCATCTCAGCAAATACTCAGACTTTATGATCGCGATGGGGGCCACAGACGCAACGCAGTGCCGATCATTCCCCATGACTTTGGGTGATCGGGAACATAGATGATTTTCTACTTTGCCCGCTGCATCTATCACATCTTTCGCTCAATTGGGACAGCAATTTCTGTCCCACTTTTCATCCATGTGTGCTCGCCCCGCGCCAAAACAAAGGTTGGCGCATTTTTCCCAACTAAAAGGTGAGTCTGATCGAGCATACATCGAAAGATTTGATAAATGTTTGTATGATGGGGCCCCAGTCGAAGAGGATGCCAAGATCCTCACGGTGGTCGGGGGCCTGACCCTGAATACTGACATGTGGAAGGCCATGCATCAAGACTGGCCGAACACATATTCAGAGTTCCGAGAGCGAGTGGCCAAAATCATAGCCATGCAAGATTTGCTCGCCCAATCACGATTGGGTCAGGAACCTACAACTAGGAAAGTTTTCGGGAAGAAAGTGATGAATGAAGGGGGGTACAAACCCCCAGGCTCTTTCAAACCATTCGAAGAAAGAGCAGAAGCAAACGCCCTACGAAGTCTTCTGGGCGTTTCAGCGGAAACAATTTTTAACCAAATTAGAGATCGGGACATGTTGGATAGGCCGAGAAGAATTATAATGGACAAACATAGGCTCAATGCTTCCAAATATTATAATTATCACGAGTACATCAGGCACAATACGGAAGATTGTCGCGATTTACTCCGCCAACTTTGGAAGCTATACGAAGATAATCGTCTTACCCAATTCTTAAAAAAGCCAGCGAGCAGAGACTCCCGAACAGAAAAAACTGAAGATCGAAGGGGTAAGCGAAAAGCCGAACAAACATCTGACAGTGATCCCGAAGAATCACGTAAGAGGTCTGAGTTACCTAAAAAATGGCCTCCTACTGTGGGAAGAGGTCGAGATAGTCAAGAGATTCACATGATACGTCCTGAATATGGTCCAGTGGGTGGATGTTACCAGGCACCAACATTATCGAACAGACGAAAAAATATGGAGATGCGTGCCATGCAAAACATCCATCAAGTGAAGGTGGCGAGCACATCAGCTAGCACGCCACCCTCTCACCAAATTATGTTTTCAGAAGACGATCTCGACGGAATCATAACTCCCCACAATGACTCCTTAACCATCAGTGCTCGACTCCTCGGGTTGAAGGTGCACCGCCTCCTGGTTGACACCGGAGCTTATGCGAACATTTTGTTCGTCAACACCCTTCACCAGATGGAAAAGCAAGTTGGGGACTTGAGCAGTTATATTGAACCGTGTAATCATACCATAATGGGTTTTGGGGAATCTTTAACCCGACCCTATGGCATGATTAGGTTAGGAGTCGAGTTAGAATCAACTCTGAATCCGGACATCCGACGAACTAGAATGCTAGATTTTGTAATCGTCGATGCTCCGTCTACTTATAACGGGTTTCTAGGTCGCCCGTTTATTCAAGAATTTAAAGCGGCATGTTCTACGTATTACTACTGTGTTAAATTCCCAACACAAGATGGAACAGGTAGCGTAAAAGGAGATCAGAAGAAAGCTCGAGATTGTTTGCTATCATGTGCACCAGAAAGACAAAATATCGTCAACATGATGGAGCAAACATGGGAGATTGGTGAGTCAAGCCAGCGAGCAAATGCCTCGCCAAAATATCTTCCGATGAACATAAGTTCGACGAGCACAGCTCCCCGCGCGAACACAGAATGCGCGAACACAGAATCCGGGGTGGCAACTCATGCCCCAGATCTCCTAGATCAAATGAATATTGATCCGCCGAACGAGCATACGGACTTAGAACCTAGCATAGGTGTTGAACCCATGGAGGTTGATGACGAGCACCGGGGGTCCATTCAACATCCTCGGTGGAAGCAAAAAAGAAAGCGAGCAACACCTGTCGAACAACTGGAGCCTATCAACATCGACCCGAACAGACCTGAGTTAGAAGTGTTCATTGGTTCATAATTATCTGAACCAATTCGAACAGAAATGATTGCTTATCTTCAAGCAAACTTGGATGTGTTCGCATGGTCGTATGGGGACATGGTTGGGATTGATCAAAGACATGCATGCCACTCCCTCAACCTTGATCCAATACAAACTCCAGTTATCCAGAAACGCATAAAGTTTAGTCCGGAAAAGTATGCGACAATGAATAGTGAAATCAAAAAGTTGCTCAACAACAAACTGATTTGAGAGGTGAAATGCCCAAGATGGCTTGCGAACCCTGTGCTCGTCCGCAAGTCCAATGGATCTTGGAGACTATGTATTGATTTCACTGATTTAAACAAGGCATGTCCGAAAGATAACTTCCCGATGCCGCATATCGATTATTTGGTCGATAATACAGCAGGCCATGAACTCATGACTTTCATGGATGCATTTATTGGTTATCATCAAATACCTATGCACCCGGACAATCAAAAGAATACGGCATTCTGCAGTGAAAAGAATATGTACTGTTGGCAATGCATGCCGTTCGGATTAAAGAATACCGGAGCAACATATCAACGTTTGGTGAACAAAATGTTCGACGAACACATCGGCCGAACAATTGAGGTATATATTGATGATATTGTGGTAAAGAGCGAACACAAGGAAGACCACATCACCCACCTCGCACAAACGTTTGATATACTCGGGGAGTACAACATGAAGTTTAAACCCGAAGAAATCGACTTTGGGGTTCACTCAGGAAAATTCCTCGGACATATGGTCAGTCAACGAGGGATCGAAGCGAACCCATCAAAGATTCAAGCCATGCTTGATATGAAGGCCCCCAGGAGTGTGAAAGAGGTCAAAAAGTTAACCGGACGTTTAGCTTCCGTAAGCATGTTAATATCACGAACTGGGGACAAATGCAAACCTTTCTTTGATACATTAAAGAAAGGGAAATTCCAGTGGACCGAGCATTGCCAAAATGCATTCGAATCATTGAAGCAGTACCTTGCAGATACTCCGGACCTTTGTTTAAGCTTTGTCCCCCGGATGAACAACTCTATATGTATCTTGCTGCATCCGAACATGCAATCAGTGTTGTGCTCGTACGAGCAGAAGGGACCATACACTTGCCCATCTACTATGTAAGCCAAGTGCTTAAAGAAGCCGAGCCGGTACCCTCCATTGGAAAAATTAGCATATGCTCGCCGTGAGTGTTGAAAATTGCAACCATACTTTTTTCGATCACTCAATCGAGGTACTGACCACCTTCCCATTGCGCCAAGTCCTCCACCGACCGAATCGCAGTGACATTGAAATGGGCGGTGGAGTTAGGACAATTCGGCATTACGTTCGCTCGGCAAACAACGATGAAGGGCCAAGCTATGGCCAATTTTATGGTTGAGTTGACATATCCACAAATGCCCGAAAAGGCTATCGACCAACCATGGCATATGTATGTTGATGGCTCATCAACAAGTTCAAGAGCCAGAGCAGGCGTAGTTCTCATCAGCCCAACCAGGCAAACATTCACAACAGCCATCCGTTTTGATTTCCCGGTACAAATAATGAAGCCGAAACGACGGCTTTGATCATTTGGACTCTGAGATGGCTATGACAATGGGAATTTGAGGTCGATGATTTACAACGATTCTCGGATAATCGTTTATCAAATAACAAAGCGAAAGTCTGAGGCCCGAGGCTTAACAAATGGCACGATATCGACGAACTAGCAAAAGAGTTGCTTTCGAACATTTCGAACAAGTTTTCATAGAACAATTACCACGATTGGGTAATTCGTTCGCTGATGCTTTGGCACGCCTGGCAACAGCAGAAGGAGTGACGAACACAACAGACATCGTGGTCGTCATAACTTGTTCGCCATCAGTTCCCAGAGTTATGATCGCCCAAGTAATGACAAGTTTAACAAGAAACTTGGATGACTCCAATCGAAGTTACTTACAAAAGGACTTTCCCCGAAAATAAGGCCCAAACTACTCGCCTCGACATAACAACCGCTTCGTTATACTATCATAGACAAGCATTTGTACAAAAATAAGCTTCTCACTTCCTTTGTTAAAATGTATTACTCCCGAGGAAGGTCGGTAATACGGAACAAATCCATGAAGCCGAGTACGCGGAAATCATACAGTGGGCTGCCCCGCACATAAAATAATCGGAGACAAAGGTTATTCTTGGCCCCTAAAAAGATTCGCCACGATATGCTCATGGCGTGCCACGCAAGTGCAGTACATGCCCCACTTATTCATAGCCCCACCAAGAATTAGTGTCGGTCTATAGCCCATGGCCATTTTGCTAAATGGGGGATCGATTTGATCGGTCCATTTCCTCGCGCACGTCGGGAGTAAAATTTGATGTGGTTGCCGTTGATTACTATACTAAATGGGCAGAAGCCGAGGCCATTGTCAAAATCACCGAACAAAGAATGTGGAACTTTGTTTGGAAAAATATCATTTGTCGTTTTGGACTTCCCCAATCATTAGTAACTGATAACGGCAAACAGTTCGATGGAAGTGAATTGATTGAAATTGTGCTTTCGCCGAGGCATAAAAAACATTACTCAACTCAGATTATCCCCGATCAAGCGGACAAGTTGAAGTCGTTAATAAAATTATCAAGCATACCCTCAAGGCTAGGCTTGATAATTCTAAGGGGGGAGGATGGGCTGAAGAGTTGTCTGAAATATTATGGGCCTATCGAACAACTTTCATAACATCAACTGCGGAGACCCCGTTTGCCTTGGCATTTGGTGCGGAAGCTGTTATACCCACAAAAATCAAGATTCCAAGTCACCGAACAATGACTTTTGGAGAGCACATCAATGACATTCGCCTACGAAGTCGTGAACTGTTGGAAGAAAGAAGGACGGAGGCTGATTTCAAGAATGCCATGTACAAAAAGAAATCAGAGAAGTTCTACAACTCCAAAGTCCGAACACGCAGGTTCAATGTGGGCGAGCTAGTTTTAAGACGAGCAACGGGGGTATCAAGTGGTGTGTTCGGCCGAGCATGGGAAGGTCCGTACAGAGTTACAGAACGTTTGCTGAACGGGGCATATGACTTGGAAGACCTGAACGGAGTCCCATTTTCCTACTCGTGGAATGCGTCAAATTTGAAAAAATATTATCAATAATCACGAGCACAGTTGGCCGAACAAAGTTGACCACACAGCTGAAGCGAGCATAGTCGGCCGAACAAAGGTGTCCTCACAGCTGAAGCGATCATAGTTGGCCAAACATAATTGCTGAGGAACCTGAAACGAACACAAGTGGCCGAACATAATCAGTCGTTCAGTTAAAACGAGTAGGACAATCCTAAAAGAAGAATACATTATGTTCGACACATATCTTCAGGAAAGAAATGCTGGCCAGCACTATCGAAAGACAGAAGATACGTGTCAGAACGAGTTGTCAACAGAAGATACGTATCAGAACGAGTTGACAAGTGGTGGCAACCAAGCAGGGATGAGTCAATCTTTGAGCAAGAGCTGTCAAAAAGCTGAACAGATGTCAAAAGGGGGAGCAAAAGTAAGAGAGCTAGCACCAGCTAGCTATGCCAGCACTAGCTTGGGATAGTTCTATAAATAGGGGCATACTGATAGCTGAGAAAAGCAGAGAAAAAAACGATGAAGAAGAAAAAGGAAAAAATATTACAATTCTCAAAAGGAAGTCGGTTTAGTATGCCCCTAGACGTAGAAGAATCCAGCTCTCGATTCAGCAAACATTCAGCTGAATCGAGCATATATCCTGATATGAGTCTGTTACCCCATATACATGACGAGCACAGGTTGGAGCTCGTTGCCGGACTCAAGATGCTCGGCAGAGTTATGGTTGCCACTCCACGTTACTCACTGCTTATGCAGTAGTAAGTCACTAGTCCCCTATGCATCCCCAAAATCTCCTCCGAAGGGGAGGGATGTCATAGTGTCCGCTCAAAGCAATATGCGGATGCTGATGCTTAGGCATCTACTGAAGGGGACAGAATGGTGCGAGCCAAAAATTTTGCTCGCACCTGCTTTAGGCGAGCAGGAATGCGCGCCACATGCTCATGTCCTCAGCCGCCTGCATAATCACAGCTTTTCCAGGAGGGACAAAAGCTTATGATGTTGCTGCTTGAGCATGTTACTAAAGGAAGAATGGTAGACAGGATGATGTGCCACATCCTTGTCAACATCAATTCTGCGGACAAGGTGAGGCGGTTAGGTGGTCTACTCAAGACAAGGTTTAAATTCAAAACCCTAGTCTGATATCTATAGTTGTGTAATAGATAGTTTCTTCAAATATGAAGGTTGTAATAGAATACAAAGTGTTGCAAAAAGAAAAAAAATATGTATGTATTTTTGTTCGCTAAGATTTTCTAGTTCAAGCCTATTTGAGGTCGCGACCTAAGCTTCGGGACGGCCCGAACAAAACAAACAAACGAGCCTAAGTCTATGCTTTCACTTTGATTTAACGAAGTTCAGACTCGATTCCCAACAAAAAAAGCGAGTAATGGGTACGCAATCAAAAAAGATGACTCGTGACTTACAGATAACCAGAAGCGCAAGTGGGTGATGAGTCTTGCGGGTCATGACTAAATAAAGATGGCCCTAATACGAAGTGATCGCGACCTAAATAAGACGATCGCGAACCAAGAAAGGGGGGTTCATAAAGTAACCCATTTGGTCGCACCTAAATAAGACGATCAACCGATTGCAACGTCAATAAAACAATCAAAACCGAAAAAAGTCAGGAGCGGGCATAGGCAAACCCAATGTTCGAATTCATTCAGAAGAAAAGGGGCAAAAACTAGAAGGCAACAAAGCAAACATCAAGCAACACAAGTATCAATCATTTATCAACAACCGCATTCATCCTCAACAATCAGGTTAGAGGAAATAGTTCAATATGTAATTCATCCATTCGGTTGTAAATGTGTTCGAACAAAAAAGAAGAAATCAACAAAAAATTACAAGTATGGGAGACATTGTTCGAACAAAAGACGAAGAAGACAAAAAATTACATAACAAATGTTCGACAAAATAGAAAATATACTAAGGAGCAAATTCATAATTGGGGGTGGACGGGAGAGAGATGTCGAACAAATCGTGCTCAGCCCCCTCAGCAATAACTCCTCCAGTATGGTCAGGTACCAAATGCTCGCCTGATGGTACACTCTGCTCGGTCACATGAGGTCCCCTTTGCTCGGCTACCGCACTTTTGATTGGTCCCGAACTTCGGTTTGGAGATTTTTGGCAAAGAACACCGCCGATATTCACGTTTGAGCCATCTTCCTCATCCAGAATAGGATCATCAACTTTGATCCCTTCAGGAAGAATGGAGAAGTCGCACAGATCGTTCAAATCTGACATTGGAAGGTTGTGATCCGGAGGGTTGTCGATCAGGTACTGCTGAAAACTGGATATAAGAGGGGCAATTTGTTCGCCGTTGGATGCATGGCGAACAGACCGGATAGCATCGGCGAAGGCACAAATGTAGGAGAAGTTGGACATGGAATCAACATACTCATCATCGTGCAGCTTTGAATTTTCGAGACCCAAACGAGTGTTGGTCTCCTCAGGAATGATAAGTTGTTGGCCGAGCGCGTCCCTCTCACTTTCCATGACCTCGACGCCAGCTCGGAGTTTACGAAGCTCAACATTCATTTCCTCCTGAGCTCTTCGTATACTGGCCACCTCCTCCTGAGAGTGATTCAGTTCCTCCTTTGCCTGGCGAGCATCCTCCTGAGCCAGGCGAGCATCTTCCTGAACTTGGCGAGCATTTTCCTGAGCCTTGCGGGCATCCTCCTGAGCCTGGCAAACATCAGCTTGTGCCGAGGAAGCCTGTCCCTGAGCCAACCTCAGTTCATCCTGAGTCCTGTTCAGCTCGCCCACCTTTTCTTCGAAGTTTCTGATTAAAGCCAAGTAGTTGGCATGGAGGTTGGCGGACTGAGCATAGTCTCTCTCAAGAACGACCATAGATTGCCCCCTGGAAGTACCGAAACCGTGACGATATTTTTCGGGAGTGGAACCCGTAGTGGACTCTTCCGGCTCGGTAGTCCATGCTCGAGCGGAGTCCTGCACGCTTTCAACATGTTCAGAATGCCGGAACCTTGCGAACACTCGCGAAAGCGTGAAGTAGTTTTTGATTGGGCATCAAGCGAGCCACCTGCTCAACCTACACATACACCCGAAAGCAAACAATATGAAAAAACGAAATTAATTAATCAAAGGCGAAGAAGGCGAACAAAATGTACTGCTCACACGCAGCCGGATCCCATCCCAAGAATGATCTATCCTCGGGGACCGGCTTCAGATTCAATGAGTCCATGTCGGGGTCCAAAGCAGAGGTGGAGAAGATGTGCCAACCTCCATTTCAATGATTTTGGAACCGGACCCGACCGAGGAGGAGGCCGCCTCGTCGCCTCGGCGGTGGGGTCCGAGTCACCCTACGGCCTCGGTCTTTCGTCGAGTTTGTTCGCCGGGCCTTTCGTCGAATTTGTTCGCGGCCCCTCCGCCGATTTCAATCAAATGGGCCTCTTCGGAAACGGAGCTTGTTCGCTAGCCCCTTGCTCGGCCAAACGAGTACTCCTTTGCGCTTGGCTCGATTCCCAGGGCGGATCGCGGATCGACTTCGGCCTCCTTTCACCTCTCCTTCGTTTGTTCATTGAGCCTCATTTCGGCTGAATCCGAGCAAGCTCCTGTGGCCGTTTTCTCCGAGCCATCTCAGTGTGTTCGGATGTACTCACAGCAATGGTCACAGCGGGGAAAGCTATAAACAAAATTATTCATTATGCACAAAAGGATAACAGCGAGCAAAATAGCACAAAGCTTATACAAATAAAAGAGGCAATCCTTACCAGCGGGATTAACAGCAACAAGATGATGAAGAGGTACGAGCAGACCTCATTTCTTCCTCTGATCGGCGGTATTCAGAGTTCTCACAGATCGTTCCGAGCGAGACTCCAGATCAATTTGCCAAACGCTGCTAAAATATCCGTCGTTGGTCTCCTTATCCGTCGCAGCTGGAATCCCTGAAATAAAAGAGCGAGTTAAAATCAGTTCAAATCGAAGAACGAAAGATACAAAATCACTTACTTCAGTACACCCCGAAGTCAGTGGGGATGTCTAAATGAGTGTTTGGTTCGCTTCCAGAGGCCGGGCTCTTCCAATCGCCCCCAACGAACCAAAACTTTTCATTCCAATCACTGATTTTGTTCGGCACATCCTCAATGATTTTGCACTTGGCATTAGCTTGCATGAACAACCATCCATGTTCGCCCCTCGGGCGGGTCAAGTGCACCAATCGAGGAAGTTCAGCTGCTGAGGGATAGTATCTTGACTTCATTTTGCCGAACAAAGTCAGGAAACTCATAATCATGTGCCACTCATTCGGCCAAATTGCGTGATGGTAATGTTCCATTCCACGAAGCAAGCGGTGATGGCCGGATGGAGGGAAATCGAAGGTCGACTTCCATTGTGTCTAAATTCCACAAATGACACAACCCTCGGGGGTTGGTCGGCCCGCTCATCGGGACCGGTGTGCGAAAAAAAAGACATCTTTGGGGGTTTCGTAATTCCTATGCAGCCGAAAGTGAGCATATCTCAAGATCAATTACGCCGCTATCTTGCTCATTGGTACTCATTCTCAACCCTAATCCTATGAGGTTGCTCGGGCCAATCAAAACTATAACGAGCATTATACTCGTTATATGTTGGACTATGAGGGACACCAACAGGTATATCAAGCTCAAGATTTTGCTCACCAACTACCCATATATTCGATTCGGTAACATTTACAGCCATCAAAATTTCCCCCCTCACAACATCGTCATTCCTATCTACATTAACATTATTAACAACCCTAGACCCAATTTGAATTTGGGGCAAAGAATTATCACTTGAATCGTCCGAAAAATTATTGCGGACCAAGTCCCTATCCAATTCATTTAGGGCTTCGTCGGAATCGGAGGAAAGAACGGCAAACGGTTGCCGAACTTGCCAATGATATCCTGAACCCGAGACATTCATCTCCGGTGCATTTAAGGCTGCCACGGGGATTCCCGACGAGGGGGAAAAAAAGAGGAACTATGGTGGTCTGATTCTAGGGGAACATAAGAGTTTGAACAAGATGCCATAATCGCAATAAGAGAAAGAATGCAGCGGTTACCTGAGTAAAATTCTTCGACGGAATGATGAAACCCTCACGGAATTTTCGCATACGGAAAAGATTGAAAGACAGAGGCAAAAAGAAGAAGGAAGGAGAAAAGGGTTTAAGGCGGAGAAACGAGGTATATATAAATATTGGATTCAATTTTGAAAATCCAACACAGAAATACGAAACGACATCAACTATGGCCCAATCAAATTTTAACAGTCGGGCCCCCTGTTGAATACAAAGCGACCCGGCTGGGGGGTATTGTTGTGTTCGATATAATAATCCAGGATTAATCGAACACGTAAGAGCGACACGTGTAATATTTATTAAAATAATCATGCCCAATGGACAAGTATTCGCTACCCAGATCAGGAAAGAAGGAATCGATGAAAGCTAAGTCAAAGAAGGCCATTTAACAAACTGGGACTCAGCGGCCAAAATACTCGGATATCTGAAGGGCTGGGAGATATCCGAGGGTCAAGATGCTTTCGAACTCAGATATCCTGAAAGTCTCAGATATCCTGAGGGTCAGTATGCTCGCAACTCAGATATCCTGAAAAGCTCAGATATCCTGAAAAGTCAAGATGCTTTCAAAGACAACATTCTCAAGACTCAGGCATCCGGCGGTCGAGTGCTTGACACTCGATATCCCCAAGTCCCAACATCCCGAGGGGCTATTGTGCTCGAGGAGGACAGTATTCCAGCATAAGACTGGCATGGTTAAAGGGGCGAACAAAACATCCAACCGAGCAAAAGATTAATTTGGACGACCAAAAAGATGCCTTGTAGACAAGTAAAAACGAAGATCAATCTAAAAGACGGAGTTGGAAAAGTGGCCGTATCACAAGGATTCTTGCATGATCCGAAGTCTCCAAAGCTCATGCTTGCCTACCCATTTCATACTTGTTCTGAGTGCTATAAAAGGAAGAAAAAAAAAAAAAGAAGAGAAAGGTTCGAGAAAAATTTCCCGAGAAAAAGTTACACCCACACAAGAAATTCCCGAGAGGTGAGAAGTGAGAAAAAATTCGAAAGTGATAACCCACACATACTGTAAACCCTAGCACTCATATGCTAACTCTCCAAATTATCTTCATCAAGAACGATTCATCTTCATAAGGCCAGATCAAATATATTGATGTAAAAAGCTCGCAATACCACATCCCGGCTTGGTATGCCCCCAGAGTAGTCATTTTCATTTAACCGGGTCAACAAATTCATCTTATTTACAGTTTATTTTACACGTGCATGTTTTGTTCGTGAGTTGTTATCAAATTAGCCACATTATATTCCTCAAATAAAACGACTCGCGATAAATAGTTTAATGCATGCATAACAACTAAAGTAGAATTAATGCTGTTGAAATTTGACAATATAACTAATATAAACGAAAGCAATTTGATTTTATGCTTTCGTAATTATTAGCTGTCTCTCTTTATCAGAAATGTTAATTCATACAAAATGCATGCCGATCCATTAATATTGACCAAATCCATAGAGTTGACAATAAACTCTACTTAACTAAAATTGACAATGACGTACCCAATCCAACGTGAAGAATCGTTCAAATTTAAAAGTCAAAGAGTGACAAAGATACACATTTTTTTTATAAAAATTACTTTTTTAATATAAGGTACTGATGCAAACGCGCTGCGAAGAAAAACTTGACTAATTACACACCTCCTTTTTGGTCTATATATATTCACTACCGAAACACCATCTTCTCACATCAACTCTCACTTGAAAGCTAATAAGCATTCTTTTCTACATATATAATTACTCTCCTAAGAAAAGAAAATAAAATGAAAGCCTTCAGCTTTACTGTTTTTTCGTTTGTATGCATGTTAGTGTTGGTGCACAACAATATGATGGGATGTGAAGCACAACTATCGAGCACGTTCTACGATACAACATGTCCTAGAGCAGCTACTATAGTCCGTAATTCCATCCGGCGTGCAGTCTCCCGTGAGCGTCGCATGGCGGCCTCCCTCGTTCGTCTCCATTTCCACGACTGCTTCGTCCAGGGCTGCGACGCATCAATCCTACTCGACGAAACCGCAACCATCCAAAGTGAGAAGACGGCCTTTCCAAATGTGAATAGTGTTAGAGGATTCGAAGTGATCGAGGCTGCCAAGCTGGAGGTTGAACGTGCATGCCCGGGGGTGGTTTCTTGTGCTGATATTCTCACCTTAGCAGCACGCGATGCCGCTGTTGCTGTAACTATCCATCTATTCTATCATACAATTAATTAATTAATTAATTAATACTGCTTAATAATATATATATATATATGAAATTAATAAAACATGATGCAGGTTGGTGCTACGTCATGGAATGTGAGGCTTGGAAGAAGAGACTCTACCACTGCCAGTCGTTCCCAAGCAAACTCCGATCTTCCTCCCCCTACTGCCACTCTTGCCGCCCTTATTACTGCTTTCTCCAATAAGGGTCTTTCTACCACCGACTTGGTTGCCCTTTCTGGTCAGCTACATTGCATAACCTTTATTAATTTACTTTTTAAAATAGTATTAGTTGTTTTGGTAAAAGGTATTAGTTGCTTTTACTGAAAAGTGTCCAAATTATTTGATTGGTTTCAGGAGCGCACACATTAGGTCAAGCCCAGTGTTCGTCGTTCCGTGGTAGGATCTACAGCAACGGAAGCGACATTGATGCTGGATTCGCTAGCACCAGACGTCGCGGGTGTCCCCAAACAGGGGGAGACACTAATTTGGCACCTCTGGATTTGGTGACGCCCAATTCGTTCGACAACAACTACTTCAGGAATTTGGTATCGAGAAGGGGACTTCTTCAGTCGGACCAAGTCCTTCTCAGCGCAGCGCCCACAAACACAATCGTGACTGGTTACAGTACCAACCCACGCTTGTTTGCAACTGATTTCGGGAACGCAATGATCAAAATGGGGGAGATTCCACCTCTGCAGCTAGGAACTAATGGAATTATTAGAAGAATTTGCAGCGCCGTCAACTAACTATATATATAAGTATATATATATAGACCGGCCGTCCATCGGGATGAGTCTATTATTTCTGTGTGCGTGCAAGTTATTACGCATTTCTTACCTTCAGTAATTGTATATCTAGTATACTCAAAATGTTTATGTTTATTTTTCCCTTACAATTTTATGTAACCCCTTTGTTTTATAATCAAATAAATTGTTCATTAAGAGATTAGTGCCACTAAACACACCTCAATATCCTCTAAACACATCCCCATAATTTTTAAAACAAAAATAGATATATATATATATAAAATGACTAAGTTACCCTATATAAATATGAGATACTATTTTGTCTTTCTTTTAAGTTTTAATTATTTTAATTTTAGTTCTCTAAGTTTTTTTCACTTTCAAATTGATTCTTTACTTTTTATAAGTCTATTTTTTTTAAAATTATTATACGTGAAAACATAATTTAAAAAATTGAAAAAAATATATTAAAATATAAAAATAATATAACAGTAACTATGATCTTTAAAATGAACTAAATAAAAAAAATCAAATAAGCGAAAATTGAAAAAAAAACTGAAAAAAAATTAAATTAAATTTTATAAAATTTTATTAAATCTTCAAAATAAGTAAATTAAGAAAAAATAAAAAATCAATTAAAACTAAATAAAATATTATAAAATTAAATAAATCTTTAAAATTAATTTAATTAAAATGGGTTTTTCAGATTTTATTTAGTTTTACTGATTTTTTTAAACTTAATTACTTTTTAGATTTTTTTTTTAATATTTTACAGATTTTATTTAATTTTTTATGTTTTTTTCATTTAAATATTTTTAAAAAATTTAGTTTACTTTTTAATATTTTTATTTTGTATTTAGCTTTTTTATGATTTTGAAGATTTTTTTTTAATTAAATTTTTAAATTTATTTATATTTGAAATAATTTAGTTGACTTTTTTATAATATATTTCTGATTTTATATAAAATTTTATCTGATTTTATATAAAATTTTAAGAATGTTTTCATAAAAAATTAATGAATATAAAAGAATCAAATGATTTTTTTAGGAAAGAAATGTTCATGAGAAAAGGAAAGGTAGAAAAGTGTTATTTTTATATTTTAATAGAATAAGGATATAATAGGAAAAAAATGGGGTGTGTTTAGTAATGCATGTTAATTTTTAAATTTTATTGGGGTGTACTTAAAAAATGGGGTGTGTTTAAAGAATTTTGGAGTGTGTTTAGTGGCAGTGTTAAGAGATTTCATTCTTTTGTCTCTGGTAAATTATAGAATCGATGCAAAGCTGAGTAATGAATTATGAATATTCTTCACACACATCATCATCATGAGCCGTTCCAAAAAATTCCATTCCAAAGGCAAGCTAATTCTTTGAAATATGTCTTACTCTCTCTTTTAATTATATCTTTCATTTGAGGATGTTTCACATAAACTAAAAAATTCATTAAATAACAATAATAAATATATGTATAATTTGATCCTTTTTATTCAATGCACATTATTAATTACAAAAACAAATAATAAGGGCAAAATTAGAATGTGTGGCATTCGTTAATTCTCCTAAATTAGTGCAAAAATGACAATATTTTGGGACACAAATTCTCTGAAAAGATGGAATGAAATCACATATTCTATAATATGGTATTTTATTTTTATTCTATATATAATCACTACAAGAAAATGAAGAATTGCATACCTATTAAAAATTTTAAATGCCTATGAAATTTTCCTACAAAAATAATTTGGTCCTTAAAAGTGACTATTACCTAGAATTTACCTACCAATTTTTAGAAAAATCTATGAAAAGTTATCTATACAAAATAATTTTCTAGACAAACAAATTTACCTACCATGAAACTACCTACACATTCCTAATTTCCATAGGCAAATTAATTAACTATAAAAGATAATTTCATAGATAACTTCAATTTTTGTAGACAATTATATTTGTGGTTTAGAAATGACTTACAAATAAATTTACATATGAATTACATTCCGTAGAAAAATTTACCTAATGAATAAAAATGCCTAGGCAAATTGAAATATTCCTTAGGCAATTCTCTATTTTTTGGAATATTCCGTAGGCAACCCCCTATTTTTTGTAGTGAATATGAATGGATGACATGCGAAAAAAAAAATTCAACGAATCAATATATTTTGGGTCCATGCATGTGCTATCCAGCAGATGGAACATCAATTAAATAAGAAAAATGGAACAAGGGAATCGAATTGTGAAAAAACAAATAAAACAGAACCGAGAAAGAGAAAGTAGCTATTGTTTTATTGTACGTCGAACTGTTTGAAAAATATGAAACATAATAGTACTGTCCAACTGTTCGAAGAGGAAAACTTATTATTTAAAGACAAAAATTAATATAAATTTGATTCATACTATAAATTTTGTTTTTAATTCATGAACATTTGAATCTATTAAGAGTATGATATGGATCAAGTTTAATAAATTAAAAAATACATTAAGAATTATGTAATATTAATAAAATAATTCAAGTTCATAGTATAGACCTAATTCATAACTCTTATTTTAAACGAACGTACCTTAAATATTCACTACAAAAAAACTGTGTTTTACCAACGGATTTTTCCATCTGATTTTAATTTGTTAGTAATAGTACTACTTACCAACAGAATTGCTACCATACTAATCACATTAAATATTTACAATTTACTAACCGGTTACCGACGAAATACTGACATATTTCCCAACTAAAATAGATTCATTGTTAATCGATTGATTTGTATATTTCGGATGTATTTTAATAACATGTTACTAACGGATTACAAACAATTTATTATACTAACGGCTATTTTCCGTTGGTAATTAGCAACCGATAATTTCCGTCACTAAATTTCAACAGCTTTGCCCTTATTATTCTCATCTCTTAATTGATTATAGAAATAAAAATATATCTTCCGTAAGGAACGCAGAAACCCTAACTTCCAAATTCCACTCTTCTTCCTCTGCCGCACCGATCAAGCCGTCTCACGGCCGGCGCCGCCGCACCATCCGCGTCACCAACCTGCCCGCTGTCCTTAGCCGGAGAAGAGCTAGAGGAGCGTGCCAAAGTGGAAAACTGTGCGCCGTCTCACCGCGCCGCTCCGCCCCGCCCCGCCGTACCGTCCGCGCTGTCTTTAGTGTGCCAGAGAAGAGCTAGTGGAGCGTGCCAAAATACTCCATTGATTAGGGCAATTTGTGTGGTTAGTCAGATTCATCCTATTAGACTTTCAATATTTGTGTTGCAAATAGAATTAAAGTTATTCAATATCGGAGATGATCAAAGACAGATTCTATCGGCTTATGAATTCAGATTTGAGTCCATCGCTTTATCATCCCTACTTTATTTTTTTTCTTTTCAGATTTGAATTGCAGCTAGAGAGGAACATTATGGAGAAGATACATCGCAATAGGACATACACGAAATTAAATGGTATAGCTTAATTACTTATCAGTAGCTTATGTATATATTTGATCACATTTTTCGTATGTAATCAAGTTTTCGTATGTAGAGTCTGTGTTACCTTTTCAAGGAGTACTCCGATTGCATTAGAATGGTGTTTGCCTTTTCTAATGTGAAGCAAATCGATGTTATTACTTCTGAAGCGCACTTTCGTTCTTCTTTGATGTGTATAAGCAATTGATATCCTGCTTCTGATCATTTGGATGAGTCAAGGATATATTTCTCTTATGTTGTTGTTTATTACGTTCATCACTTGATTTGCTTCTCTTTTCTAGATGGATCATAAACACATCTATAAACTGTGAATTATTACTTTGATTTATTACATAGTTAATATTCTAGTATTGTCATAAGAATTGCTATCTCGAGCCTCTTCTTTTAGGCCTTGTGTTCACACTCCTTGCAATGTAAGTAACCAACACTCTCTCTTCCATCCCATTCACTCTGTCAGTAGCAATACATTTGACAGAAAGTTGTTCATTTGATCATTTCAGAATGGGGTGTGGGCTGGTTCTTGGAGGGAATGCTAAGTTCCATTCAACAGCAGAGATGGTAATAGACGTAATAATAGACACAATGGACGAGGCTTCGGATACAAAATACAGAACAACTGGAGCCATGAAAGACATGACCATAAGACTGAGAGAAGTCGACACCGATCCTCATGAGACGAGTAAAGACTCTTGTCATGTATGCAGGAAAGACTCACACAGATACTTGTTTATTCCTTTGACAACATATTTTAATTGTTTTATAGTTACATGATTAGTTAAGTCTAAGTCTCTCATTAATATATTGCCATATACAGTTTTGTTTGGGGGAATAAATAAATGTATTTTTCATATGGTGTAAGGATTAAAAAGGACGAACCCTTATAAATGAAAAAAAGATGTGTATAACAAGTCTTGCAGTACACAGAAATTAAATTAGACTTATTTGTAGATGCCACATTGTTTACTTTCATGGTAAATAGAAATACTGATAAGTGAGTTAATCCTAATTCTTAGCAAGCTAATTAGCTGTAGATGAGTTTAAGTGGTCAAATTAATGTTTGTTGGCACTATTTTAGGAGTCCAGATGTAGATGCCACATTGTTTATTTAAAATAGTCAAATGAATCCTCTGATAACTAGTTGGCACTTATCTAATTTGTCAGATTTCTGCACATTTGCCTCTCTGATTATTTATAGTTGCTCATAAACACAGTTTTGGGCAGGACAAGAGTTGAGGACTTTTGTGTAGTGACTTCTGTTTTTTAGCTTTTTTGTTGCTGTTTATTTCATTGTCTTCAACTTACTCTTATATTTGTTGCTTAACTGCATTTTATTGGATTTGCTAGATTGAAGGGTATTGAAACTTAAATCCTGCAAAGATTTCTCCATAGCGTTTAAATTCCTTAGAAATCAGCAATGCTTAAGTTTGATCTGTTATGAGGATGAGGTTCCCGTTCCATTGGTTTCATTCTGTAGAATTCTTATTATCGTACTTTTGAAATTGGATTTAGTTTCTGCATACTGAAGTTCTAAGATAAATATTTCAAATTTGACTATGGGAATGCTCTGTACTTATTTGAATTTTGACCCATCTTTTAGGTACAAGACTTGTTGCATATTAGAGTGAGGTTTGCTCCAAGCCTGTATTTTTCCACTTCATTGTGGGTGCTGGGGAATAGTTTGCCCGGATCTATTCGGTGTGAATTTAAATACAAATTTAATTGACATTATTACTAGCATTAATTAATCCTATATTAATTCAAATAATAATACAACAACAAATCATGCAGTTCGTCACGTAAATCCTACGCATGCGGAATAACTAGAAGTTTACGTGAACTAACCTCTTAGAGTGACAATCGTCTGGAAGGTGGATCCCTCGCACGAACACACCAAAAAGTCTTCACAAGTATTCCCAAGTCATTGTTCGTCAATCCGGTGGAAGGAAACTCGCGAACAATTAACAAAAGGGAAAAATAAATTTTATGTTACATCACTTTTGTGGATTTTTAATTTTTTTCAACACATGAAATTGCATTGGGGGTGAAAAATATATTCCCTATTTATAATACTAAGGGGGGGCGAAAATGTTAGGGTTTAGAGAGATTGAGAAATTTTCTTGCTTCTTCTCCAAGAAACAATTTTAGATATATCCAATATATTTTATTTTCCAATATATCTCCCAAATAAAATCTCCCCCTCCTTAAGTTATGGAATTTTTGAAAATTCCTTTATGAAAAACCAAGTGAGAGATTTCTTGAATTTAATGAGATAATTTTGTATTCAAAGAATACTTATTTTCATTCCATAACAAAATTCAAAGAAAATTTTTCTCCCTCTTTTATCCATAATTTCCGAAATTTTAGGAAAAAATTAAGCAACAATAATTTATTTTATTTTAAACACTCTTTTCAGTTATTGGACTTTATGTTTAGGCTACTTAGGGGGCCTTTAGGAGAATTAAAATTGGATCTTCCAATGGACTTTGAATTTTCAATATTGAGCCACAATATTATTCAAGTCCATAAATATTAATAAATCACACTACATAATTAATATTGCACTATCCATCTTAACCCATATTACTGTTAATATGGCTCCCGGTTATTATTTCCCGTGTTTAAAATTATCTAGTCCATTAATTAATTCAAGCCACTGAAATAACTTTATATTAATTAACATCTTTTTTCTTGGTCAAGGAACGACTCAACATTATTATCCATACCGGAAATAAATTCCACTTGCAATATTTGGTATAATAAATCTTATGAGCCTCCCAAGGGGACAAATCAAACAAGGTGTACTTCCACACGTTTCCCCGTGTTAAATCTTAGCAATCGTCGTGTAATCAATATCATTGTCCAAGATACAAGGTATTGAATCTCAATGATCCTCTTCTCGTCATAAGTCAAAGCAACGGCTATTGATTGCACACGATCCTATTTAAGGGACGGAGATTAAGAAATAATGAACCACTGAGGTCTAATTCTTCTATTTTCAGTGCTGAAGAATTTGTCCTCCTGTAGGTCCTGTTCAGTGCACCATGATGCACTGGTGCAATCTCTTGGTCAAGACAGGTCAATCTGAGCCTTACACCTCAACCTTTCGTGATAGTTTGTTCATTTCCATCTAGGTCGTGAATGTGTATTTTTAGTTACAAGGGACTGTTAATTTAATCTTCTGTGATCTGGTATCACTAAATTAACTACAATGTAACACGTACTTCTTATTGAACAGTTATGCAGTAAATATATGTAACATTCGATAATATTTAAAGCATTAGTGATAAATAATTTATTTCAGTAAATAAGACAGAAACTCAGTGTGATTATACAAAGTAAAAACATAATTTTCAGTATAATCCCAACAATCTCCCACTTATATTCAAAGTCTGCTTTTAAGTATACTACAGCATGTCTCGTGTAGAATCTACATTACACCTACACGAACCTAATAATATCTCTCACTTATACTCAAAGCAGATTGACAACGGTCTTGACATTCATTCCTTCCACATGTCTCTCGAATGTATTCTGAGGCAGACCCTTTGTGAATGGATCTGCTAGGTTGTCTTCTGACGCGATTTTTGACACCTCTATATCTCCTCTCTTAACGATTTCTCGTATAAGATGGTATTTCCTTTCAATGTGTTGCTGGTCTTGTGGGATCTCGGTTCCCTTGAATTTGCAATTGCTCCGGCATTATCACAGTAGACTGTGATGGTGCTGGGTAAATTCGGTACTACGTCCAAGTCCACTAGGAAGTTCTTGAGCCAAACCGCTTCTTTCGCTGCCTCGCAAGCAGCTACGTATTCGGCTTCCATGGTAGAGTCCGCTATGCATTTCTGCTTAACGCTTCTCCATGTCATGGCTCCTCCCCCCATGCAAAACACACTACCCGAGGTAGATTTTCTGGAATCTAGTTCTGGTTGGAAATCTGAGTCCGTGTAACCGATGTGAATCAGACTGTCTGAATGATAAACAAACATTCTATCACGAGTTCATTTCAGATACTTCAGAATGTTTTTAACTGCAGTCCAATGTTCTTTCCCTGGATTACTCTGATATCTTGCTACCATGCCGACGACAAAGCAGATATCTGGCCTCGTGCACAGCATATCATACATGAGGCTTCCAACAGCCGAAGCATAAGGAATGTCTTTCATGTTATCTATCTCCCTTTGCGTCTTAGGGCACATTTCTTTGGATAGATGGATTCCATGTGTGAAAGGTGCGAAGCTTTTCTTGGAATCTTGCATGCTGAATCGCTTCAAGACAGTATCTATGTATGAGGCTTGTGATAAACCTATCTTCCTTTTCTTGCGATCTCGAGTGATCTTGATCCCAAGGATGTGAACGGCTTCCCCTAAGTCCTTCATATCAAACTGTTTTGACAGCCATGCCCTTACGTCTGACAAAACCTTTACAGCATTTCTGATGAGCAGAATATCGTCTACGTATAGTACTAAGAATACCAATGCAGTTCCGACACGCTTTTTGTACACACAGCTTTCGAACTCATTTTGATCGAACCCGTAAGACTTTATAACTTGATCAAAACATTGGTTCCAAGCCCGCGATGCTTGCTTCAGTCCGTAAATGGACTTTTTGAGCTTGCAAACAAGATGTTCTTGGCCTTTTTCAATGAAGCCTTCGAGTTGTTGCATATAGATTTCTTCTTCAAGACTTCCATTGAGGAAAGCTGTCTTGACATCCATTTGTCAGATCTCGAAATCGAGATGTGCAGCTATCAACAAGAGAATGCAGATGGACTTTAGTATGGCTACAGGCGAAAAGGTTTCCTCATAGTCGATCCCTTCTTTCTGAGTGTAACCTTTTGCCACAAGTCTAGCTTTGAAGGTTTCTACCTTTCCGTCCGATCCCTTTTGTATCTTGTATACTCACTTGCATCCAATGGGTTTGACCCCATTAAGTGGTTCGACAAGCTCTCACACCTTGTTTAGATCCATAGAACCCATTTCGGCTTTCATTGCCGTTTGCCAAGAATCCGCATCCTTGTCACGGATTGCCTCTTTGTAAGTCCATGGGTCCGATTCATTTTCGCCGGGGATCAAGTCTGAAGACTCTCTTATCCCCATGAATCTTTCGGGCTGTCGAATAACCTTCCCACTGTTGGGGAATGATTTGCACAGATCTATTCGGGGTGAATATTTAAATACAAATTTAATTCATTAATTATTACTAGCATGAATTAATCCTATATTAATTCAAATAATAATTACAACAACATATCATGCATATAAAAAGCCACGTAAAACCTACGCATGCGGAATCTACGGGTTTACGTGAACGTACCTCTCGGGATGGCAGTGGCTTCGGTCGGACGGACTAACCAAAAGGACTTCCCAAGTATTCCCTTAGCCCTTGCTCGACAATCCGGTGGAAGGATACTCGCGAACAATTAACAAAAGGAAAAAATAAACTTTGTTGCACCACTTATGTGGATTTGCTAATATTTCCAGCACATGGAATTGTACATGGGAATGAACTAATCATCCCCTATATATAGGAGGGAGGGTGAACGAAATTTATGTGAATTTTCAATGTGGGAAAAGACTTTTCTTGGTCACCAAGAAATCTTGAATATATCTCATATATTCTTTTTCCCATAATTAAAATATTCCACAAAATTCCACCTCCTCTATTTTATGGTGATTTTCGAAAATATTAAGTGTGCAAGAATCCAAGATTTGGATCTTCTTGAATTTATGAGATATTCTTGTATTTCAAGAAATACATATCTTCCATAATATCTTTTCAAGAAAATCAAGAAAATCTTTTTCTTGCCCATTATATTTCCAAAATTTGAAACATACTATATAGATAACCAAGTGGGAGATTTCTTGAATTAAATGAGATAATCTTGTATTCCAAGAATACATATCTTCATTCCATAACAAAATTCAAAGAAAATCTTTCTCCCTCTTTTATCCAAAATTTTCGAAAATAAGGGGAAATATAAGCAACAATATTTATTTTATTTTAATCACCTTTTAAGTTATTGGACTATATGTTGGGCTACTCAGGGGGCCTTTAGGAGAATTAAGATTGGACCTTCTAATGGATCTTGAATATCTAATATTGAGCCACAATATAATTCAGCCCATAAATATTAATTTATCCCACTACATAATTAATATCAGACTATCCATCTTAACCCATATTACGCATAACAATATGGCTCCCGGTCATTATTTTCTCGTGTTTAAGATTATCTAGCCCATTAATTAATTCAAGCCATTGAAATAGCTTTCCATTAATTAATATCTTTTGTCCTTAGTTAGAGAACGGTTCAACATTATTATCTATAAGGAAACTAATTCCACTTGCAAGATTTGGTATGATAAAACTTATGAACCTCCCAAGGGTAAATCAATCAAGCGTGCATTTGCAATAACGATTCTTCAGATTAAATCTTAGCAATCACATGTGACCAATAATATTGTCCAAGATAAAAAGTATTGAATCTCTCTCGATTCGCTACCCATGATAAGTCAAAGCAATAGTTACCAATCCCACGTGATCCTATTTAAGGGGACGAAGGTTAAGAAACAACGAACCACCGAGGTCTAATTCTTCCTTGTTCGGATTCTCAAGAATTTATCCTCCTCAGAGAGGTCCTATTCAAGATCGGTCATGCACTAGTGTAATCCCTTGGTCAAGACAAACCAATCTCGAGCCTTACACCTCAACCTTTCGCGATGGTTGTTCATTTCCATCTAGGTCGTGAATTGCGTACTTTTTTAGTTACACAAGGGTATTAATTTAATCTTTCGTGATCCGGTATCACTAAATTAACTACTGATGTAACACGCATTTAATTATTGAACAGCTTATGCAAATAAATATATATAACATTCAATCATATTTAAAGCATCAGTGATAAATAATTTATTTCAGTAAATAAGTCTGAAAATTCAGTTTCGATTATACAAAGTAAAAAGCATACTTTTCAGTATAATCCCAACACCCACTGCGATGAGGTTCCGGTTGTGTAAGTGTATCGTTTGGTATATCGACTTGTACAGTTGACATTGAGGGAAGCCCCTTTAGCTCATTCAAGGTAATCACTTCTGGGTTTCTTGTCGTTCATATAGTCTTCTTCCAAAAATCTAAAGTGTGTACTGATTACCACCTTTTGATCTTCGGGACTATAGAACATGCACCCTTTCATTCCCTCGGGGTATCCTATAAACAGCCTTAATTCTGATCTTGGATCCAATTTATCGGCTTTCTTATCTAGCACGTAACACCCTCAGATTCTCATGTGTCCTAGACTGGGCTAGCGCCCAGTCCACAATTCTTTAGGGGTTTTGGGAACCGATTTGGATGGCACCAAGTTCAGAATGTAAGCCGTCGTTTCCAAGGGCTGACCCCAAAATGATTTGGGTAGATCCGCATAACTCATCATTGACCTGACCATTTCTAAAAGAGTTCTATTTCTTCATTCTGCAATCCCGTTTTGTTGAAGGGGTTCGGGTGCAGTTAACTGGGATATAATTCCTTCATCCGATAAGTAGTTTCAAGAATTCATCGCTGAGGTATTCGCCTCCACGATCAGATCGTATAGACTTGATACGTTTTCCCTATGATTCTATGCTTGAGCCTTAAATTCTTTGAATTTTTCAAAGGTCTCAGATTTATGCTTCATTAGGAAAATGTATCTGTATCTTGAGTAATCATCGATAAAAGTAATGATATACTCATAGCATCCTCTTGCTTTGATTGTCATTGGACCACATACATCGGTGTGAACGATCTCCAATACTTCTTTGGCTCTATTCCCCTTGGCTCCAAATGTCCTCTTGGTCATTTACCCTCCAAACACGATTCGCAGGTTGGAAATGGTTCAACCTGGAGAGACTCCAAGGAACCATCTTGGACCAACCTTTGGATCCTCTTTGGATTGATATGACCTAGTCTTAGATGCCATAAAAGTGTCTCGTTTACGTCTGATGAACGTTTTCTTTTAGCCGAAATAGTCGATGTGTTATAGGAATGCATTTCGTGAGTGGTGTGCACAGTTAATTGTGTAGAGATTATTTGACAATGTTCCATGACAGATAAACTCATTATTTAGAGTAATGGTAATAACTTTATTAAAAGTAACCGATTATCCATCAAGAAAAGGTTTAGAAACTGAAATTAAATTCTTTCTAAAACTAGGAACGTAAAGAACATCTCTCAAAATTAAAACTTTGTCTTTAAGAGACAACTGCACTTCTCCCACTGCTTCAGCTGCCACTCTCGTAGCATCGCCCAGTGTAATGAGGATCTCACTCCCACTAAGTTGTCGGGTCAGCTTGAACCCGCGGAGCAAACATGATCAGTGGATCTCGTATCAACTACCCACGAATGAGAAGTATATGCCACTAAACAAGTTTCAACAACTAGTGTGTGAGAATTACCTTTCTTTCCGCCCCTTTTGGAGTTGGAACAGGCAAACCTCCATTGTCCTTACCGCTGTTGAAGCACTTCCCCTTTTGATTTTCCTTGACACCACCAGCATTCCTCATCTTACCGTTGCCCTTGGCAACAATTGAGTTTGATTGCTTATGACTTTTGGTCCTCATCTTCTTCTTGCCTTCCCTTGGCCTAGAAGATGAAAAGCGGACCACTTGCTATCAAAGCTTGAGTTTTGTGCCCCATCAACGTATCTGCCGCGATCAAAGTTTACAACAAATCAGTTAGCGAGGCCAAAGTGCTCAAAACTTTTGGGCAGAGAGTGGAGTAGCAAATCGATCTGGGTCTCCAGATCATAATCTGCACCCATATCCTCAAGTTTGTTCAGATGAGCCATCAATTTTGAGGACGTAATCCCTTACGGGGTTGCCCTCCACCATTTTCAGCGATATCTCTCGCAAGGTGATCTGACGAGCCCCGCGTTTTTGACTCGTCAGTTGACTCATTTGATTTTTGGTGTGTCAAGAATCCACTTGTGCTTTAGTGCAGTTAGGACAATCATAAGTTTTCATTTCCAATCAACATAGTTTCCCATACAATTGACTTTAAGTATAATAACAGTGGATTAAAAGGTTACGACATGCTGAACTTAAATAAATAACTATTTGTAAAAGTACAAAATTATCACACAATTTGATCACATGTGTCATATTAAAATCTCAAAAAAAATATGAACATGCATCAGCCAACATCTCAAAACAGTTTAAATAAGCCACGTGGGGTGGGTCATTATTTAAACACATTCAAGCAGGTTACAAACAACAAAACAGTTACAAACCTTTAATATCCTGATTAATAGTTGGCTACCACTTGACCAATATAAAATTGACAGGGACTTCAGGGAAGTATATGCATATCAATTTTATACCCAAGTAATAATCATGATTAAATACAGAATTACTATTTCGCTTTGAACGAGCCTCGTGGGGAGGGTCATCGTCGCCACTAATAATAATCCACAATCATCCGTTTAGAATTTATTCATGTGAAAACTATCTTTTGGTCATCCCGTGGGGGGAATTTCTCCAAAAGAATTCACAAATAAATAAATCATGGAGGCCAAAATTAATTCAATTTTATTATCCGGAATAAAATTATTAATTAATTATTTAAAACACACTTAGTAATTTTCGAAAGTGAGATTTTTCCAAAAACAATTTCCCAACATATTAGGCACATATATCTAATTGTCACGGTTAATTTTGTCATGTCTTGATCTTGAGAAATCGTCCTTATTGCCTTCATCGTTCATCTCAAGAAGCTCCCACTCGATCGTCTCGAAAAAATTGCCACGTCAAGCCACGTCATCGACCCGGCTCATGGTCGAGTGCGCCGCGCCTTCCCCGACCCGTGTCGATCGGCGCGATGCATCTTAGCGCATAAGCGCCCGACACCCGCGTTACCCTGGCGGTATTTCGGCGTACCTCGGCAAATCTCTCGGCGATCGCGTTCAATAGCGCCTTGCCGAACCGAGTCCCGCGTTTTCCCGCCCATCGCGTGCCAGCGTGCATCGTAAGTTCGCTCTCTTGTGACGCTGATCGACGCGACTCGGCCTCGCCCCCGCCCTTTATCTTGGCCTCGTGATTCAGCGTCAGCGTGCCTCCCTTGGCATGTTTTGCGGTACACACGCGGCCTGCTCCCAGTTCCGGATCCGTCTTTTAATTCTTCGTCTCCGCCTCCGTTTCCGATTCGATTATAATTTATTTACAAAAAATAAATAAACCTAGATCTAGATTAGCCTATTACATTGAACGAATCAAACAAATCATAATCTACTCGTGGATTTTCTCACGAGGCAAAACGAATTCGAACGAATCGAAGTGTCGATACCACAATTTATATGCATGCATAAATAAACATTCATCAAATATCATGACAATTGGATACCTGCAAAAAGACCTAGCAATTCTACTATCCAATTCCAAATTAAATGAACAACGAATTAAATTACAATTTAAAACTCAGAGCCCGAAACCGTGGCTCTGATACCAGTTGTTGGGGAATAGTGGGTGCCCAGATCTATTCGGGGTGAATTTAAATACAAATTTAATTATGACAATTATTACTAGCATGAATTAATCCTATATTAATTCAAATAATAATTCAACAACAAATCATGCATACAAGTTCGTCACATAAAACCTACGCATGCTAGGAGTTTACGTGAACTAACCTCTTGGAGTGGCAATCGTCTAGAAAGTGAATCCCGTTCGCACAAACACACCAAAAAGCCTTCCCAAGTATTCCCAAGTCCTTGCTCGTCAATCCGGTGGAAGGACACTCGCGAACAATTAACAAAAGGGGAAAAATAAAATTATGTTGCACAACCTTTGTGGATTTCTAATTTTTCCAACACATGGAATTACACACTCACAATTGAAGTTTTTCGAAAATACACAATCTGTCGACGTTTCAAAAATTATTGATATTTTGTCGACGCTGATATTTTTCCGAAAAAATCAATTTATGTGTTGTCTCGGAGATGAAAAATTCATCTCCTATTTATATTAAGGGGGGGACGAAAATTTAGGTCAATTGGGGCATTGAGAAATTTTCTTGCTTCTTTTCCAAGAAACAATCTTTAATATATCCAATATATTCTATTTCTCAAAATATCTCCCAACAAAATCTTCTCCTCCTTATTGTTATGGAATTTTCGAAAATATCTTAATAAATAACCAAGTGGGAGATTTCTTGAATTTAATGAGATAATCTTGTATTTCAAGAATACTTATCTTCATTCCATAACAAAATTCAAAGAAAATCTTTCTCCTTCTTTTATTTATAATTTTCGAAAAAAATTGGAAAAATAGACAACAATAATTTATTTTATTTTAAACACATTTTTCAGTTATTGGGCTTTATGTTTGGGCTACTTGGGGGGCCTTTAGGAGAATTAAGATTGGACCTTCCAATGGACTTTGAATTTTCAATATTGAGCCACAATATTATTCAAGCCCATAAATATTAATTAATCCCACTACATAATTAATATTGCACTATCCATCTTAACTCAAATTACTGTTAATATGGCTCCCGATTATTATTTTCCATGTTTAAGATTATCTAGTCCATTAATTAATTTAAGCCACTGAAACAGCTTTATATTAATTAACATCTTTTTTCTTGGTTAAGGAACGTCTCAACATTATTATCCATACCGGAAATAAATTCCACTTGCAAGATTTGGTACGATAAATCTTATGAGCCTCCCAAGGGGACAAATCAAACAATACATACTTGCACACGTTTCACCGTGTTAAATCTTAGCAATCCTCGTGTAATCAATATCATTGCCCAAGATACAATGTATTTAATCTCAATGATCCTCTTCCCATCATAAGTCAAAGCAACGGCTATTGATTGCACACGATCCTATTTAAGGGATGGAGATTAAGAAATAATGAACCACTGAGGTCTAATTCTTCTATTTTCAGTGCTGAAGAATTTGTCCTCCTGTAGGTCCTGTTCAGTGCATCATGATGCACTGGTGCAATCTCTTGGTCAAGATAAGTCAATCTGAGCCTTACACCTCAACCTTTCGTGATGGTTTGTTCATTTCCATCTAGGTCGTGAATGTGTACTTTTAGTTACAAGGGACTGTTAATTTAATCTTCTGTGATCTGGTATCACTAAATTAACTACAATGTAACACGTACTTCTTATTGAACAGTTATGCAGTAAATATATGTAACATTCGATGTTATTTAAAGCATCAGTGATAAATAATTTATTTCAGTAAATAAGACAGAAACTCAGTGTGATTATACAAAGTAAAAACATACTTTCCAGTATAATCCCAACATACAGGCAAAAAGGTTTCCTCATAGTCGATCCCTTCTTTCTGAGTGTAACCTTTTGCCACAAGTCTAGCTTTGAAGGTTTCCACCTTTCCATCCGATCCCCTTTTTCTCTTGTATACCCACTTGCATCCAATGAGTTTGACCCCATTAAGTGGTTCGACAAGCTCCCACACTTTGTTCTGATCCATAGAACCCATTTCTGCTTTCATTGTTGTTTGCCAAGAATCTGCATCCTTGTCACAGATTGCCTCTTTGTAAGTCCATTGGTCCGATTCATTTTCACCGGGGATCAAGTGTAAGGACTCTCCTATCCCCATGAATCTTTCGGGCTGTCGGATAACCCTCCCACTGCGACGAGGTTCCGGTTGTGTATGTTGGGGAATTAATTGCACGGATATATTCGGGATGAATATTTAAATACAAATTTAATTATAACAATTATTACTAGCATGAATTAATCCTATATTAATTCAAATAATAATTCAACAACAAATCATGCATATAAACAGTTCACAAACCAATTTGAGCCTTTATGTTGGGCTACTTGAGGAGCCTTTAGGAGAATTAAGATTGGACCTTCTAATGGATCTTGAATTATCAATATTGAGCCACAATATTATTCAAGCCCATAAATATTAATTAATCCCACTACATAATTAATATTGCACTATCCATCTTAACTCAAATTACTGTTAATATGGCTCCCGATTATTATTTTCCATGTTTAAGATTATCTAGTCCATTAATTAATTTAAGCCACTGAAACAGCTTTATATTAATTAACATCTTTTTTCTTGGTTAAGGAACGTCTCAACATTATTATCCATACCGGAAATAAATTCCACTTGCAAGATTTGGTACGATAAATCTTATGAGCCTCCCAAGGGGACAAATCAAACAATACATACTTGCACACGTTTCACCGTGTTAAATCTTAGCAATCGTCGTGTAATCAATATCATTGCCCAAGATACAATGTATTTAATCTCAATGATCCTCTTCCCATCATAAGTCAAAGCAACGGCTATTGATTGCACACGATCCTATTTAAGGGATGGAGATTAAGAAATAATGAACCACTGAGGTCTAATTCTTCTATTTTCAGTGCTGAAGAATTTGTCCTCCTGTAGGTCCTGTTCAGTGCATCATGATGCACTGGTGCAATCTCTTGGTCAAGATAAGTCAATCTGAGCCTTACACCTCAACCTTTCGTGATGGTTTGTTCATTTCCATCTAGGTCGTGAATGTGTACTTTTAGTTACAAGGGACTGTTAATTTAATCTTCTGTGATCTGGTATCACTAAATTAACTACAATGTAACACGTACTTCTTATTGAACAGTTATGCAGTAAATATATGTAACATTCGATGTTATTTAAAGCATCAGTGATAAATAATTTATTTCAGTAAATAAGACAGAAACTCAGTGTGATTATACAAAGTAAAAACATACTTTCCAGTATAATCCCAACATACAGGCAAAAAGGTTTCCTCATAGTCGATCCCTTCTTTCTGAGTGTAACCTTTTGCTACAAGTCTAGCTTTGAAGGTTTCCACCTTTCCATCCGATCCCCTTTTTCTCTTGTATACCCACTTGCATCCAATGGGTTTGACCCCATTAAGTGGTTCGACAAGCTCCCACACTTTGTTCTGATCCATAGAACCCATTTCTGCTTTCATTGTTGTTTGCCAAGAATCTGCATCCTTGTCACAGATTGCCTCTTTGTAAGTCCATTGGTCCGATTCATTTTCACCGGGGATCAAGTCTAAGGACTCTCCTATCCCCATGAATCTTTCGGGCTGTCGGATAACCCTCCCACTGCGACGAGGTTCCGGTTGTGTATGTTGGGGAATTAATTGCACGGATATATTCGGGATGAATATTTAAATACAAATTTAATTATAACAATTATTACTAGCATGAATTAATCCTATATTAATTCAAATAATAATTCAACAACAAATCATGCATATAAACAGTTCACAAACCAATTTGAGCCTTTATGTTGGGCTACTTGAGGGGCCTTTAGGAGAATTAAGATTGGACCTTCTAATGGATCTTGAATTATCAATATTGAACCACAATATTATTCAAGCCCATAAATATTAATTAATCCCACTACATAATTAATATTGCACTATCCATCTTAACTCATATTACAGTCAATATGGCTCCCGGTTATTATTACCCGTGTTTAAGATTATCTAGCCCATTAATTAATTCAAGCCACTGAAATAGCTTTCCATTAATTAATATCTTTTATCCTTGGTAAAGGAACGGTTCAACATTATTATCCATACCGGAAACTAGTTCCACTTGCAAGATTTGGTATGACAAAACTTATGAACCTCCCAAGGGGGCAAATCGAACAAAGCGCGATTTGCAATACACGATTCTCAGATAAATCTTAGCAATCGCGATATGACCAATAATATTGCCCAAGATATAGAGTATTGAATCTCGTTGATTCTCTACCCGTAATAAGTCAAAGCAATAGTTACTAACCACACGCGATCCTATTTAAGGGACGAAGATTAAGAAATAACGAACCACTGAGGTCTAATTCTTCCTAGTTCGGGATTCAAGAATTTGTCCTCTCAGAGGTCATCTTGATGCACTAGACATGCACTAGTGTAATCTCTTGGTCAAGACAAGCCAATCTGAGTCTTACACTTCAACCTTTCACGTTGGATTGTTCATTTCCTTCTAGGTCGTGAATGGTGTACTTTTGGTTACAAGGAACTGTTAATTTAATCTTTACGTGATCCGTATCACTAAATTAACTACAATGTAACACGTACTATTTATTGAAGCAGTTATCAAAGTAAATATATGTAACATTCGATGATATTTAAAGCATCAGTGATAAACAATTTATTTCAGTAAATAAGTCCGAAATTCAGTCTGATTATACAAAGTAAAAACATACTTTCCAATATAATCCCAACAATGTAAGTGTGTCATTGAGGTAAGCCCTTTTAGCTCATTTAAGGTAATCTCACTTCTGGGCATTTTGTCGTTCATATAGTCTTCTTTCAAAAATCTAAAGTGTGTACTGATTACCACCTTTTGATCTTCGGGACCATAGAACATGCACCCTTTTGTTCCCTCGGGGTATCCTATAAACATCCTTAATTCTGATCTTGGATCCAATTTACCGGGTTCCTTGTCTAGAACGTATGCCGGACACCCCAGGATTCTCATGTGTCCTAGACTGGGCTTACGCCTAGTCCACAATTCTTAGGGGTTTTGGGAATCGATTTGGATGGCACCAAGTTTAGAATGTAAGACGTCGTTTCCAAGGCATGCCCCCAAAACGATTTGGGTAGATCCTCATAACTCATCATTGACCTGACCATTTCCAAAAGAGTTATGTTTCTTCGTTCTGTAACCCCGTTTTGTTGAGGGGTTCCGGGTGCAGTTAACTAGGATACTATCCCTTCATCCGATAAGTAGTTCAAGAATTCATCACTGAGGTATTCGCCTCCACGATCGGATCGTAGAGACTTGATACGTTTTTCCCTATGATTCTCTACTTGAGCCTTAAATTCTTTGAATTTTTCAAAGGTCTCAGATTTATGCTTCATTAGGAAAAGGTATCCGTATCTTGAGTAATCATCGATAAAAGTAACAAAATACTCATAGCCTCCCCTTGATTTGATTGTCATTGGACCACATACATCGGTGTGAACGATCTCCAACACTTTTTTGGCTCTATTCCCCTTGGCTCCAAATGCCCTCTTGGTCATTTTACCCTCCAAACACGATTCGCAGGTTGGAAATGGTTCGACATGGAGAGACTTCAAAGAACCATCTTGGACCAACCTTTGGATCCTCTTCGGATTGATATGACCTAGTCTTAGATGTCATAGAAGTGTCTCGTTCACGTTTGATGAACGTTTTCTTTTAGCCGAAACAGTCGATGTGTTATAGGATGCATTTCGTGAGTGGTGTGTACAATTAATTGTGTAGAGATTATTCGACAATGTTCCATGACAGATAAACTCATTATTTAGAGCAATGGTAACAACTTTATTAAAAGTAACCGAATATCCATCAAGAAAAAGTTTAGAAACTGAAATTAAATTCTTTCTAAAACTGGGAACGTAAAGAACATCTCATAAAATTAAAACTTTGTCTTCAAAAGACAACTGCACTTCTCCCACTACTTCAGCTGCCACTCTCGTAGCATCGCGCAGTGTGATGAGGATCTCACTTCCACTTAGTTGTCGGGCCCTTTTGAATCCCTGTAAGGTGAAACAAACATGATCAGTGGATCCCGTATCAACTACCCACGAATGGGAAGCATACGCCGCCAAACAAGTTTCAACAACTAGTGCGTGAGAATTACCTTTCTTTCCATTCCTCAAGGGTTTGGAACAGGCTGACCTCCAATGTCCTTTTTCACCGCAATTAAAACACTTTCCCTTGGGGACCTTTTTGACACTTAAACATTTGACTGTTTCTATCTCGCTTTTCTTGATGATGGGATTGCATTGGTCTTGACAGTTTTTCTCCTCATCAATCTTATCCACCATTGACCTAGATTTTGAGAGGAGACTTTTAGTCACCAATGCTTCATCCTCCTTTCCTAAATGCTTCTCTACTGTCTCCAAAACCTCTTGTAGAGTATCCATAGTGAATATGCGATCGCTCATCACAAAACTAAAGTAGAACTCGTCAAAAGATTTTGGGAGAGTTAGGAGGAGGACATCAATTTTTGATTCATCACAATACTTAGCACCAAGATAATCAAGTTTGTCAAAATAGCGTTTGACTTTGAGAACGTGATCCCTTACGGGTGTTCCCTCCGTCATTTTTAGCTTAGTCATGTCATTGTTCCTCAGCTGACTGATCATGCGGTCTTTTGTTGTAAACATTTCTTCAAGACTTTCCATGATTTCCGCAGCAGATTCAATTCCCTTATGAATGTATCTCAAATCATCAGACAAAGAAGTCAAGATTATACATTTCATAAGTTCATTTGAAAGCTCCCAGTCATCAATCTGAAGTTTTTCCACATTAGTTGATCTTTTAGTCAGCTTGTCAGGCTTTTGCACGCCAAGAACCCAATAGTGTTTTTGTTGTGCAGTGAGGACAATTTTCATGTTTCGTGTCCAAATCCCATAGTTTTCACCAGAAAGTTGGTGTTCATTGAGTGTATATAACAGTGGATTAAAAGGTTGCGACATGCTGAACTGAAATAAATAACGATTTGTATAAGCACAAAAATATCACAAAATTCGATCACATGTATCATATTAAAATCTCAAAAAAATATGAACATGCATCAACCAACATCTCAAAACAGTTTAAATAAGCCACGTGGGGTGGGTCATTATTTAAACACATTCAAGCAGGTCACAAACAAGAACAGTTACAAACCTTTAATATCCAGATTAATAGTTGGCTCCCACTTGACCAATATAAAATTGACAGGGACTTCGGGGAAGTATATGCATATCAATTTTATACCTAAGTAACAACCATGATTAAATACATAATTATTATTTTGCTTTGAACGAGCCTCGTGGGGAGGGTCATCGTCGCCACTAATAATAATTCACAATCATCCGTTTGAAATTTATTCATGTGAAAATTATCTTTTGGCCGTCTCGTGGGGGGAATGTCTCCAAAAGAATTCACAAATAAATAAATCATGGAGGCCAAAATTAATTCAATTTTATTATCCGGAATAAAATTTTTAATTAATTATTTAAATCATACTTAGTAATTTCCGAAAATGAGATTTTTTCACTACAATTTCTCATGCATCGCATATTCAAAACACAGTTAAATACGCATGAAAAAATAAAGCAAACATCAAAACAAAAATTAAACACATTGGGCACATATATCCAATTGTCACGGTTAATTTTGTCATGTCTTGATCTTGAGAAATCGTCCCTATCGCCTTCTTCGTTCGTCTCAAAAAAATTGCCACGTCAAACTACGTCATCGACCAGCTAGCGGGTCAGAGTGCATGCCTTGCACTCCCTACCATGTCGATTGGGCCCGCCACAAGATAAGCTTCTAAAGGCTTTTCGGCGACTTTTCTAGAGATGGCAAGACACCAAGGCGATCAAGACGAGCACTCAGACGCCGCCCTTGCCCGATCTCGCTCACCATCTCGCCCGTAGCGTTAGATGCGTCAGCGCGATAATAATAACGACGCATGCATGGCACAGCGTATCTTTATCATTATCGAAGCGCCAACTTTCGACCTCGACCTAAGCGCGTCAAGACTCGCCTCGCCAGCAAGATGCGCCGCTTCTGCCGTGCGTGCGGCTTCGATCCGTCTTGGGCGCTTGGCCCCTCACCCGTGCGTCTTGGCGCGTCACAGATGCATCCACATCCAGCGTGCCTCCCGCACGCGTTTCATCGGACGCGACGCTGCCGCCTCGTGCCCGATTCTGAGATCAGTCTTCGTCTCCGCCTCTTCGATCCGATTACAATTTATTTGAAAAATAAATAAATCTAGATCTAAACTAGTCTATTACATTGAACGAATCAAACAAATCCTAATCTACTCGTGGGTTTTCTCACGAGGCAAAACGAATTCGAACGAATAGAATTAAAAACCACAATTTATATGCATGCATAAATAAACATTCATCAAATACCATGACAAATGGATACATGCAAAAAAGATCTACCAATTCTACTATCCAATTCCAAATTCAATGAACAACGAATTAAATTACAATTTAAAATTCATAGCCCAAAACCGTGGCTCTAATACCAGTTGTTGGGGAATAGTGTGTCCGGATCTATTCGGTGTGAACTTAAATACAAATTTAATTCTGACATTATTACTAGAATGAATTAATCCTATATTAATTCAAATAATAATAAAACAACAAATCATGCATACAAGTTCGTCACGTAAATCCTACGCATGCGGAATAACTAGGAGTTTACGTGAACTAACCTCTTGGTGTGGCAATCGTCTGGAAGGTGGATCCTGTTTGCACGAACACACCAAAAAGCCTTCCCAAGTATTCCCAAGTCCTTGCTCGTAAATCCGGTGGAAGGACACTCGCGAACAATTAACAAAAGGGAAAAATAAATTTTATGTTGCACCACCTTTGTGGATTTCTAATTTTTCCAACACATGAAATTGCATTGGGGATGAAAAATTCATCCCCTATTTATAATACTAAGGGGGGCGAAAATATTAGGGTTTAGGGAGATTGAGAAATTTCCTTACTTCTTCTCCAAGAAACAATTTTGGATATATCCAATATATTCTATTTCCCAATATATCTCCCAAATAAAATCTCCTCCTCCTTAAGTTATGGAATTTTCGAAAATTCCTTTATGAATAGCCAAGTGGGAGATTTCTTGAATTTAATGAGATAATCTTGTATTCAAAGAATACTTATCTTCATTCCATAACAAAATTCAAAGAAAATCTTTCTCCCTCTTTTATCCATAATTTTCGAAATTTTAGGAAAAAAATAGGCAACAATAATTTATTTTATTTTAAACACCCTTTTCAGTTATTGAACTTTATGTTTGGGCTACTTAGGGGGCCTTTAGGAGAATTAAGATTGGACCTTCCAATGGACTTTGAATTTTCAATATTGAGCCACAATATTATTCAAGCCCATAAATATTAATTAATCCCACTACATAATTAATATTGCACTATCCATCTTAACTCATATTACTGTTAATATGGCTCCCGGTTATTATTTCCCGTGTTTAAGATTATCTAGTCCATTAATTAATTCAAGCCACTGAAATAACTTTATATTAATTAACATCTTTTTCCTTGGTTAATGAACTGCTCAACATTATTATCCATACCGGAAATAAATTCCACTTGCAAGATTTGGTATGATAAATCTTATGAGCCTCCCAAGGGGACAAATCAAACAAGGCGTACTTGCACACGTTTCCCCGTATTAAATTTTAGCAATCGTCGTGTAATCAATATCATTGCCCAATATATAAGGTATTGAATCTCAATGATCCTCTTCCCGTCATAAGTCAAAGCAACGGCTATTGATTGTACATGATCCTATTTAAGGGACGGAGATTAAGAAATAATGAACCACTGAGGTCTAATTCTTCTATTTTCAGTGCTGAAGAATTTGTCCTCCTGTAGGTCATGTTCAGTGCACCATGATGCACTGGTGCAATCTCTTGGTCAAGACAAGTCAATCTGAGCCTTACACCTCAACCTTTCGTGATGGTTTGTTCATTTCCATCTAGGTCGTGAAAGTGTACTTTTAGTTACAAGGGAATGTTAATTTAATCTTCTGTGATCTGGTATCACTAAATTAACTACATGTAACACGTACTTCTTATTGAACAGTTATGCAGTAAATATGTGTAACATTCGATAATATTTAAAGCATCAGTGATAAATAATTTATTTCAGTAAATAAGACAGAAACTCAGTGTGATTATACAAAGTAAATGCATATTTTCCAGTATAATCCCAACAGTGGGTGTATGAATCTGTCATTCAATGTGAATAAATTAGGTTTAAACTGATGAAGGGGAATAATAGAGATTTCATATATCAAACTATCTGAGCATTTTTTTGGCAGGGAACTCGGGATTAAGAGCAGGTGTAACCTTAAAGCTACCGACTTCAAGTGAGGCATTTTTCCACAAACTTAATCTGCAGAATTAGGTGAACTTTCAAGTAAGATGCAAAATGCTGATTATTGTAGTATTCATTATTGTGAATATGATTAGAATATCACCGTTAAATTGGTGATTGGAGAAATCTATTATTAATAGACCGATTACAGGAATACAACAATTTTCCCAAGATACAAGGAGATTTACATGGAAAGAATATAAAATATATAAATACATTGAATAAAGACTAATTTCTATTCTTTATCTCTAATAATTATACATTGCAAATGTAATTAACTAATTTTTTATTATTGTAGTATTCAGACGGCGATCAGAAAATGTTATGACACCCAAGCTGGTAAGCGTTATACTCGTTTCACATGTGAAATTGGAGAAGAAGTCAGGCTATATTTATAATGTTGTATGGAGAAGATGATATCATGCAACGAAGAATTCAACCATAAGCATAAGCAAGCTTCCGCTAATCGAAGGTTTGAGGATTTTGGTGAGGATCAGTTAGAAGTTATGTCATATTATGTTCTGACTTTGATTTTAAATTGTGTTCGAGACATGTAACTCATTTATGCTTGGTTGTATTGGTGGGAAAAGTATCAGTGATCCTTGAATGGTGTTGTTTTGGTAGATGAATGGTGTATGATTTGAATGGTATTATTTGGAAGATGAATGATATTATTTTATTTGTATAATTTTAAATCATAATATTACATTTTTCAGATTCACAGCAGGGAATTTTTTTTTTAAAAAAAATTAAAAAATAATTACCAACGAATTATCGACGGATTAAATTATTGACAGATTATCAATAGATTATTAACAAATTTTACCAACGGATCTGACGGATTTATTTACCGACGGATTACCGATAATATTTACCAACATATTATTCACGGATTATCGACAAATTAACACATTAAATTACCAACGGATTTTCTTTACTTACGGTATTACTAAAGGATTACCAACGGAATTATTATATTAAATTATTTTTTATTTTCCGTCGGTAATTCATTAGTATTTATTACTGACGGACAGACATTCCGTTGTTATATATTACCGACGAGCAAAACATCGACGGAGAAAATCTGTCGGTAATCCGTTGGTAATCCGTTAGAAAATGGAAATTTATTGATTACCGACGGAAAAAATCCGTCGTTAAAGACGATTTTTTTGTAGTGATATAATATATTAAAGCTATATTTATTTGTTAATGATTGGTCAATTTAATTTGCTGTAATCTTATATATATACTCAGGGTACGTAGCATGACACTAGCTGATTAAGTAGCATATTATACTATATATTATACTCATTACTTTAAAAAAGTCGTTTTCTGGATTTAGATAGGTTCGCAGTCCCGTGTAAAAACCAAATTGTACTCATGGTCCATCATCCAGTACTATAGGATGGCTTATCCGATTTAAATTCAAACATGGCTTGATCAGAGAGCTAATTAACGACAATATTATATAGCAAACTTGGGAAGCCAATATATTAATTCTTTCATGTACCATTAAGATACAGAGCTACATCAACACTGATACAAAAACAAAAGTTCATCAACGAAAAGGAGAAGTATATATATAACAATTATCTTTTGCTGATATATAATTAAAAAGGAGTGGCTTGAATTATTTATATAAGTAGACCTTGGTTATAGGTAGCTAGTTGATAGCGCTGCAAATTCTTCTTATGATTCCATTTTGTCCGAGACGCGGCTCAACCTCCCCCATTTTGATCATGGCAGCAGCGAAATCGGCTGCAAAAGTAGCAGGGTTGGTGCTGTACTGAGTGACGATGGCGTCGGTTGATCCTCCATTGAAAAGATTTTGATCCGAGGTAAGAAGACCCCTCCTTTGTACCAAATTCCTGAAGTAATTGTTATCAAAGGAATTGGGTGTCACTAAATCCAGTGGTGCCAAATTGGAGTCACCCCCGGTTTGAGGACATGTCCGTCTTCTAGTGGTGGCAAACCCAGCTTCAATGTCCGTCCCGTTGCTGTATATCCTAGTGCGGAATGAGCTGCATTGGGCTTGACCTAGTGTATGTGCTCCTGCATATTATTACATTTTAACACAATTAATTTCAATTTTTTGTTGACAGGTATAATTCATTAATTACTTCGTATCTATATTTAAGTAGAGTAAGTTTCTATGAACCCAATTCACATGAATTACCTTTTTCCAAAGTAATACTTTTAGTATATAAATATCGCGTTTTAACATATATACAAGTTAAAATTAAAATGTTTGATTTTATGTAATCGAAAAAAATTCATATCCTCTAATTTGTGAATTAATTCATTTATATTATTTTCCTAACTAATAGTTACCTGATAAGGCAACCATGTCTCTAGGAGTGAGATTATTCTTTGCGGCGAAAAAAGCGATAAGTTGTTGCAGAGTGGCAGTAGGGGGAGGAAGATCGGAGTTGGCCTGAGCACGATTGGCGGTGGTAGAGTCTCTTCTTCCAAGCCTCACATTCCATGACGGACCACCAACCTACATATCATGCATACATACATATAACAAAATTAAAATTATTTCGGCTAGCAACATTAACAAGTAAGCAAGTGTGACAAAATTGACAATAAATGGCGAATTACTTACAGCAACGGAGGCATCTCGTGCCGCTAGGGTTAGTACGTCAGCGCAAGAAACGACACCGGGGCATACACGCTCGACAGCGGCCTTGGCGGCTTCTATGACTTCATATCCTCTTACGGAATTGGCATTAGGGAATGCAGTCTTCTCGCTCTGGATGGTGGGGGTTTCGTCCAGTAGGATGGACGCGTCGCACCCCTGGACGAAACAGTCGTGGAAGTGGAGGCGGATGAGGGAGGCCGCCATCCGCCTCTCACGTGCCACCGTTTGCCTTATTGAAGTGCGGATTGTACTTGCCGCATTGGGGCATGTACTGTCGTAGAATGTGGCAGAGAGTTGTGCTTCGGATATTGGCACCATGTTGGATAGCAACAACGCTAGTGTTGTTATGGCGAAAATCGAGCGAAAGGAGCCCATTATATTTCTATATAATTTTTTTTTTAATAATGAGAAATGTGGAGAATGTTTAATTTGCAAGTAATGAATTAAGTTGATGAAGAAGATAAGGGATTGCCTCATGCATTTATAGTGCATGGGATGGGAGTTATAAGAGGGATATACACGAAGTGAAATTGGTGTTAATTAATTTGGTCACTGGTGGTGGCTGCTGCATGGACGTGCATGTCATAATTTTCTACGTTGGACTAATTAGTCTCTGTAGTTTTTTGAATTTTTCGTAGCTATAATTTTGTTTGTATGCGCGTATACATGGATGGTGAGCATAAAGTCTACATGCGCCCCTACGTACACCTAATTATTGGGCATAAAGTCAAAGCCATAGCAAGCCAATTTGTTAACGTCCATTAAATTCTTAAAAACTATAAATAATTTGAAAATTCATATAATAACACTCAACTTGCTTGTAATTTGTAAATATAATAGTTCTCGAAAAAAAGCTATAAAATAATTTGAAAATTCAACATTATAGCATAACACTCAATTACTTGCGTATAATCCGTTGAAATGTCTATAGAAAGAAATAATTGGTGGCACATCGTTATCAAACAAGGAGTGGTCATGTATATCCATGCGCACCAGTATGTATTAACTATTGATGTGTTAAAATTATGTCCTCAAACACAGATAATAAGATTTAGATAACTCTAGTACTACTTGTGCTTCGGTCGGCAAAGCATTTTTTTAGGACTTTGTATACACAGACTAGTTCAGGGAACGGGCCGGTATTAAGCCAAAATAATTTCATAATTTTGCACTTTTGTTG